>JBBCBC010000034.1:9472050-10001759 GCA_037126765.1 Stenogyne calaminthoides
AAACCCAACTACAAAAACACAAGCACAACTAAATAATATTGTAGCGTCAACCTAACGAGAAGCGTCAACTACTAACATGTAAATATGCAACTCTTTATAATAGAAGCATGCAAACTACTTATAATAAAAAGCGCTGCAACTACTTTCACATAAATGAAAGCGTGCAACTACTTACAATAAAACATGCAACTATGTAACACATAAACATGCTACTAGCTTTAGTACAAATATGCAACTATATAACACATAAACATGCTACTAGCTATAAAAAACATGCAACTAGCTAATACATATAATATGAGAAACATGCAACTAACTAATATTGAACAGGTGCAAGCTAGAACACGTAGAAACATGCAACTAGCTAATAGAGAAATACACAATTATATAACATGTAAAACATGTCAACTAGGTAATATTGAATCGTGCAACTAGTAAAATATAAAAACATGCAACTAGCTAAAAGCTGAAAAGTTCAATTAGTTATTGGATTGCATGTTTCTGTATAAGTAGTTGCATATTTCTGTATAAGTAGTTGCATATTTCAGTTCAAATGCTAAGAATAATGAAAAATGCCCAGAAATGAAGAATCTGAAAGGAAGAAAAGGAGAGAATGAAATTACACAAGATTGATAATGTCAAAACGTTTTTTATCATAGTAAATAAATTCTATTGCACATTAAATAAATTTCAAAAGACAACAAATCCTGCCTCACAAAGAAGAAACCACCACCAAAATTTCCCCAAAATCTCACCATTAATCAACACAATTGGATTACAGTTAAGCCATCTTGCCCTTAATTCTTCTACTCAATGAAATTATGTATCCCATTTTCAATTTTCAGTCCACAACAATGGGAAAAAAAAAAAAAAAAAAGAGTCATAACCCCATGGAAAGTAGCAGACATAAAGGGCGACAAAATTGAACTATGATAAACTCATCAACTAGTTTGGCTGCCATCGTCTCATCGACCGCGATTGCCCGCCGCAAATCTTCCTCCATCGCGGCGTCTTCTTTTTCTTCCTTGGTCGCGGGTCTTGCACACCCAACTTAGAATATAATTTGTATATTTAATATCTACACTTTATTTTATATATGACCCGAATTTAAGTGATTGGGTAGGGTTAAAAAGGAATCTTGGATTTTAAATCACAAGACTTGGGAATTCTATACGAAGACATAGTCATACTAAATTCCTTTTAATATGTGTGTTATTGTACATGTGAAAATAATATTGGAACAGAATAATTTATTTGAAATTTTCTACCCATCAAAAACAAAAAAGATTATACTCTCTTTCGCCCCATAAAAAGCGTGCATGATTTTTTTGGGACGTCCCAAAGAAATGTGTCTCGCTTTTTCTAAAATGACAAAGCACTTCAACACTTACACTCTCACAATATCATTATAATTGATTTAAATAATACCAATAAAAGCGAAGTTTTCTTATTTTTATTAATATGCGCCAGGGGCATGCGTTTTTTGGAATGAGAGAGTATGATAATCTGTCTCATCGAAAACATAAATAAATTATTTGGAATGATTGTTATGCTTGAGTAAATTACGTATGGTCTCACATTCAGATCTCATTCGCATTTTTTCAACATGGTGATTTTTTCGACTCGGATTCAAAAGGATGAAAATCGGCCTCTTTGTGGGACGATGTAATATTTGGGCAATCCTGAAGACAAGATGTCGAGGTTTTCAATGAGATAAATTCAAAATTGTTCCAAAGTTACACAAAGAAATTAAAGGTAAAAGGTATGGTAATGGATCGTGACAAAAGAATGTCTTCCCTAGATGGAAATAAGAGTTTTGAAGGCTTAGTTGAAAGTTCCCAGGATGTGATTTAGATATTGCAATGGATTGAAGTCGTTTTTAATTGTATTTTGTGATCCAGAATTGATTTTTTAAAAAAACACTTAAACTTTAGACGACCTGAAAGACTTTCGCTCGCAATTGTGTATAATAAAAAAAAATTTGCCTGAAAAAAAAAAATTTAATAGAAAATCAACATTAAATCAATATTAAATAATAAATTAATAGAAAATCAACATTAAAACTAAAAAATGTTGGCCTGAGTTGGAAAATAAATGTACTTGGAACTTCATCCGCGTCGATAACGTGTAAAAAAACTGACGAGGAAGATGAACAATAATAAGAAAATAGATTTCCTTTGGATTTTAGTATATAGTTTTACCTTTTTATTAAAAAAATCAATTTCTTTCATGTAGTGAAAAGCAGAGATTTCGAACGCACATATTCGGTTTTGGAGACTAGAGTAATATTCATAATTTTTATTAACAAATTTTAATTGTCGTGGATCCATTTAAATTCCTTTTTTTTCTTTTTCTTTCTAGAAGTTATATTCAGGCATATCATGGAAAGACTATTTTTATCCTATCAAATGATAGTTCTATTCTATTCTTTTTTAATAAAGATAAAGTGTTTAACCAACTCAATATATATTAGCTTTCATAAAATTAAAATAAATAATTTTTTAAAATCAGTTAGCCGCGAATTAAATATTCAATAATTTAATTTGACTTTGGCTAGTACTAATAAATGCAATTGTACTTGTCTATTTGTGTGGACGGTGTATGTGTGCCTCCGTCCTATTTTTTGATTCTCCATTTCTTTGACCGATTAAGAAAAAAATAGGAGATAATAATATTAAATGTTGTAAAGTGGGTAAAAGTGGATTTGATTGAGAAAATAATAGTATTAAATGATGTAAAGTGAGTTTAGTGGAGAGAAATAATCATATTAAATAGTATTGAATGTTGTTTTATCGCTTTTATTTGAAATATGGATAAATAAAAATAGGGCCTATTATTTATTAAAAATTCTGATAATCAAAATCGCACGAATTTGAAAGAAACTTGTAAGGGTCGTTTGATAGGGTTTCAATTCAAAGGGGTGCATAAGCATATTTTCATGGATTTTTATGGTGTTTGGTGATGTTTTCTAGCTCTATTGAAATACTAGATTTTTTTTATCTTTAAGTTGAATCATACCTATTGTGGTGTTTGTAAAAATATATTATATTAAAAAAAGCGAATAAAATTAGTGATTAATGGTAAAAGTTTGTAGTGTTTGTAAAAAAAAATCAACGAAATTGGTAGTGTTTGCAAAAAAAAGTTAATAATACTTAAAAATGTTCATAATCTACCAAAAGTAATCATTTTAACTGGCTCTCATTTGAGTGAGAGATCTGGTTCGATTCTCCTAACGAATTTGAAGTTATAGGAGTTATAAGGTGAATTACGATTTAACGGAGATTTGAGTGATTGATGTCTTCAACTAACTTTGTCCAGATAAAAAAAATCCTTTTAACTTTTTAACTTATAATTTTTAAAAATTTATTTAGTCTAATAAAAAAAATACAACACTTCAAATTATTCTTGCACACAAGTTTAAGTGACTATAATCAATTATAATCTCTTGTAAACACTCATATGTTAAAAAAAAAAAGTGTTTATAAGCTATCTCAATATAATTTGAAAACAAGCTCTTTGTAAAAGTATCAATTATAGTATTTTATGTTCAGAAATTTTAAAATTTCTCCAAAATCAGTATATGAATAGCATGTGACATGAATGTTTTTTTTTTTTTAATTATGTGACACTCTATTTGTGGGAATTGGCGAGAAATAAAAGGTTCCAAAATTCTAAATTAGTTACATGCACCTCATATGCTTATTCATGGGAAAAAAAAAATTTTTTTTTATTAATGAAAAATTAAAATTGTTATTTCAAGATTAAAATAAAAATTATAGAACTAAAAGTTAAGAATTAGTCGTAAATTGAGGACTAATTTTTGTAATTTCCCTTATATGTACCAAAGATATCAAAATCATTTCACAATTTCTTTTTAATCCACAGAATTTCTCCTCTACTCTTTCCCCATTTCTCAATCTCTTCTTTCTTTTATAACCTCGATTAATACTTTTTCTTTTCCGAAAATTAGGTTTTCAATTTGGGGATTTAGCAATCCGTAAGAAATTTATCGATCGTGCATTTTTGTTATTTCTGCCGATCAAGTCGTGGAATTGAATATGCCGGCGATGTTTTCGATTGAAAAAGCTTCCTCCAAAGAGAGGTTCGATCAAATTTCAGATTATGCAGGAGTGGGCCGTCGCCGTCGCGTCTATGACCTCCAAGGCCGGCGATCTCCTCGGCGGCGTGGCGGCGTATTGGTGGAAGCGCTATGACGCCGCAGAGTAGCTCCGCCTCGTTCCGGCGCCGGCGCCGGCGCCGGCTATCCTTTTGTATCAAAAGGAAAGTGGAATATTCAGTTAACGAACTTATGGGTCCCACACAGGAGTTTTCTTCTGCTACTATAGTGCCTACCGTAATACTGTGCTACCGTTACCAACCCTTTTATCTGTTGAATAACAATATTCGATTTGGCTTTGTTTGGGTCTGTCTGTATGCTTCGATTATTGATATCTGATTGTGCTTCAATTTCTTAATACGTGATTATTGTTTTTGTTTATGTAAATATTTTAATCATTTCAACGGTTTGTATTTTTTTAAATCTTTTCATCTTTTCGTAAGTGCCTAATTTTGTCCGTTTAATTTATTTACAAAATTATCCTTCAAATCCTTTATACTAAATAAGTGGGCTTACTCACAGCATTTCTTAAAATAAGACCGCTTGACTTGAATCCATTTTAAAAAATGGGTTGCGAATCTCCTTCTATACCTATTATGTCGAATGTTATCTCATAACAACTTGTAGCTTAGTAGCTGAACTCTCGCCAATAGGTAAATTGGGTTCAACTCCATGTAGCGAAAATTAGTTTTTTTTTTTTTTTTTTATTAATTTGGAGAATATACCTATACATAAACATATTATTAGATAACACAAAAAAATCAACTAGCTAATATAAAAAACATCTGACTATATAATATAAAAACACGCAATTAGTTAATACTAAACCCAACTACAAAACATATAAAGATACAACCAATTTAATATTGTAGCGAACTAATGTGTGTATCGAAGCAACTACTTGTTATAATGATGAAATATGCAACTACTTATAATAGAAGCATGCAACTACTTATAATAAGAGCGCAACTACTTACAATAGAAACATGCAACTATGTAACATATAAACATGCTACTAGCTAGTACAAAAATATGCAACTATATAACACATAAAACAAATACTAGCTAGTACAAAAACATGCAACTAGCTTAATACATATAATACGTAAACATGCAACTAACTAATATTGAACTGCAACTAGAACATAAAGAAACATGCAACTAGCTAATAGAGAAATACACAATTATATAACACGTAAACATGAACTAGCTATATTATTGAATCGTCAAGAACTAGTAAACATAAAAACATACAACTAGCCAAAAAAGTTGAAAAAGTTCAATTAGTTATTGGATTGCATGTTTACAGATAAGAAATGCGATATTTCAGGATCAAATGCTAAGAATAATGAAAATGCCCGTAAATGAAGAATCTGAAAGGAAGAAAATGAGAGAATGAAATTACACGAGATTGATAATGTCAAATGCATTTTTTTATCATAGTAAATAAATTCTATTGCACATTAAATAAGAATTTCAAAAGTACAACAAATCCCTCGCCCCAAAGAAGAAAAACCACTCACCAAAATTTCCCCAAAATCTCACCATTAATCAACACAATTGGATTACAGTTAAGCCATCTTGCCCTTAATTCTTCTACTCAATGAAATTATGTATCCCATTTTCAATTTTCAGTCCACAACAATGGGAAAAAAAAAAAAAAAAAAGAGTCATAACCCCATGGAAAGTAGCAGACATAAAGGGCGACAAAATTGAACTATGATAAACTCATCAACTAGTTTGGCTGCCATCGTCTCATCGACCGCGATTGCCCGCCGCAAGTCTTCCTCCATCGCGGCGTCTTCTTTTTTCTTCCTTGGTCGCGGGTCTTGCACACCCAACTTAGAATATAATTTGTATATTTAATATCTACACTTTATTTTATATATGACCCGAATTTAAGTGATTGGGTAGGGTTAGGGTGGTCTTATCTAGGATTTAAATCTTGCACGATTTATATACGAGACATATACCATACTAAATTCCTTTTAATATGTGTGTTATTGTACATGTGAAAATAATATTGGAACGAGAATAATTTATTTGAAATTTTCTACCCATCAAAAAAACAAAAGATTATACTCTCTTCGCCCCAATAAAAGCGTCATGATTTCTTTTTGGGACGTCCCAAAAAATGTGCACGTTTTCTAAAATGACAAAGCACTCAACACTTACACTCTCACAATATCATTATAATTGATTTAAATAATACCAATAAAAGCAAGTTTTTCTTATTTTATGCCATCGGAGGCTAGGGTGCAACGCTTTTTGGAAATGGAAAAGAGTATGAAATCTTTTGTCTCATCGTAAAACATAAATAAATTATTTGGAATGATTGTTATGCTTGGAGTAATTACGTATGGTCTCACATTCCGATCTCATTACATGCAATTTTCTTCAACATGGTGATTTTTTTCGACTGATTCAAAAGGATGAAAATCGGCCTTTTGTGGACGTGTAATATTTGGGCAATCTGAAGACAAGATGTCGAGTTTTCAATGAGATAAATTCAAAATTGTTCCAAAGTTACACAAGAAATTAAAGGCAAAAGGTATAATTGCGTGGATCGTGACAAAGAATGTCTTTAGATGGAAATAAGAGTTTTGAAGTTTGGTTGAAAGTTCCGCAGGATGTGATTTAGATATTGGCAATGGATTGAAGTCGTTTTAATTGTATTTTTGTGATCTGTAATTGTTTTTAAAAACACTTAAACTTTTGCAGACGGACCGAAAGCCTTTTACGCAATTGTGTATAATAAAAAAAAATTTGCCTGAAAAAAAAATTTTAATAGAAAATCAACATTAAATCAATATTAAATAATAAATTAATAGAAAATCAACATTAAAACTAAAAATGTTGGCCTGAGTTGGAAAATAAATGTACTTGGAACTTCATCCGCGTCGATAACGTGTAAAAAAACTGACGAGGGAAGATGAACAATAATAAGAAAATAGATTTCCTTTGGATTTTAGTATATAGTTTTACCTTTTTATTAAAAAAAATCAATTTCTTTCATGTAGTGAAAAGCAGAGATTTTTAGAACGCACATATTCGGTTTTGGAGACTAGAGTAATATTCATAATTTTTTATTAACAAATTTTAATTGTCGTGGATCCATTTAAATTCCTTTTTTTTCTTTTTCTTTCTAGAAGTTATATTCAGGCATATCATGGAAAGACTATTTTTTATCCTATCAAATGATAGTTCTATTCTATTCTTTTTTAATAAAGATAAAGTGTTTAACCAACTCAATATATATTAGCTTTCATAAAAATTAAAATAAATAATTTTTAAAAATCAGTTAGCCGCGAATTAAATATTCAATAATTTAATTTGACTTTGGCTAGTACTAATAAATGCAATTGTACTTGTCTATTTGTGTGGACGGTGTGTGTGCCTCATCCTATTTTTTTGATTCTCCATTCACAGATTAATTAGCGGAGATTAAGAAAAATAGGATAATAATATTAAATGTTGTAAAGTGGGTAAAAATGGATTTGATTGAGGAAAATAATAGTATTAAATGGTGTAAAAAAGTGAGTTTAGTGGAAAAATAATCATATTAAATAAGATTGAATGTTGTTTTTATTCTTTTATTTGGAAATATGGATAAATAAAAATAGACACTATTTATTTAAAAAAGGATAATCAAAAATCGGGAGACGAAGGAAAGAATTTGTAAGGGTCGCTTTGATGGGGTTTCAATTCAAAGGGGTGCATAAGCATATTTTCATGGATTTTTATGGTGTTTGGTGATGTTTTTGAGCTCTATTGAAATACTAGATTTTTTTTATCTTTAAGTTGAATCATACCTATTGTGGTGTTTGTAAAAATATATTATATTAAAAAAGCGAATAAAATTAGTGATTAATGGTAAAAGTTTGTAGTGTTTGTAAAAAAAAATCAACGAAATTGGTAGTGTTTGCAAAAAAAGTTAATAATACTTAAAAATGTTCATAATCTACCAAAAGTAATCATTTTTAACCGGCTCTCATTTTTTGAGAGATGTCAGGGCTCGATTCCCTCCTGACGATCGAATTTGAAGTTATAGGAGTTATAAAATTGAATTGACGATTTAGTGGAGATTTGAGTGATTGGTGTATCTTCACAACTAACTTTGTCCGATAAAAAAAAATCCTTTTTAACTTTTAACTTATAATTTTTAAAAATTTATTTAGTCTAATAAAAAAAAAAATACAACACTTCAAATTATTCTTGCACACAAGTTTAAGTGACTATAATCACTCATAATCTCTTGTAAACACTCATATGTTAAAAAAAAAAAAAAAAGTTTTATAGCTATCTCAATATAATTTGAAAACAAGCTCTTTGTAAAAGTATCAATTATAGTATTTTATGTTCAGAAATTTTAAAATTTCTCCAAAATCAGTATATGAATAGCATGTGACATGAATGTTTTTTTTTTTTTAATTATGTGACACTCTATTTGTGGAATTGGCGAGAAATAAAAAGGTTCCAAAATTCTAAATTAGTTACATGCACCTCATATGCTTATTCATGGGGAAAAAAAAAGATTTTTATTAATGAAAAAAATTAAAATTGTTATTTCAAGATTAAAATAAAAATTATAGAACTAAAAGTTAAGAATTAGTCGTAAATTGGAGGACTAATTTTGTAATTTCCCCTTATATGTACCAAAAGATATCAAAATCATTTCACAATTTCTTTCTTAATCCACAGAATTTCTCCTCTACTCTTTCCCCATTTCTCAATCTCTTCTTTCTTTTTATAACCTCGATTAATACTTTTTCTTTTCCGAAAATTAGGTTTTCAATTTGGGGATTTAGCAATCCGTAAGAAATTTATCGATCGTGCATTTCTTGTTATTTCTGCCGATCAAGTCGTGGAATTGAATATGCCGGCGATGTTTTTCGATTGAAAAGCTTCCTCCAAAGAGAGGTTCGATCAAATTTCAGATTATGCAGGAGTGGGCCGTCGCCGTCGCGTCTATGACCTCCAAGGCCGGCGATCTCCTCGGCGGCGTGGCGGCGTATTGGTGGAAGCGCTATGACGCCGCAGAGTAGCTCCGCCTCGTTCCGGCGCCGGCGCCGGCGCCAGCTATCCTTTGTATCAAAAAGAGGAAAGTGGAATATTCAGTTAACGAACTTATGGGTCCCACACAGGAGTTTTCTTCTGCTACTATAGTGCCTACCGTAATACTGTGCTACCGTTACCAACCCTTTTTATCTGTTGAATAACAATATTCGATTTGGCTTTGTTTGGGTCTGTCTGTATGCTTCGATTATTGATATCTGATTGTACTTCAATTTCTTAATACGTGATTATTGTTTTTGTTTATGTAAATATTTTAATCATTTCAACGGTTTGTATTTTTTAAAATCTTTTTCATCTTTTTCGTAAGTGCCTAATTTTGTCCGTTTAATTTATTTACAAAATTATCCTTCAAATCCATATCTTAAATGAAGTGGTGTGTACGTATCTTTAAGACCGCATAAGACTTGAATCCATTTTAAAAATGGGTTGCGAATCTCCTTCTATACCTATTATGTCGAATGTTATCTCATAACAACTTGTAGCTTAGTAGCTGAACTCTCGCCAATAGGTCTTGGGTTCAACTCCCATGTAGCGAAAAATTAGTTTTTTTTTTTTTTTTAATTTGGAGAATATACCTATACATAAACATATTATTAGATAACACAAAAAATGCAACTAGCTAATATAAAACATACAACTATATAATATAGAAACATGCAATTAGTTAATACTAAACCCAACTACAAAAACACATAAGCATACAACTAGCTAATATTGTAGCGTCTACATCTAATGTGTTTCTTTAACTTTATAATGAAATACGTCAACTACTTATAATAAAGCATGCAACTACTTATAATAAGAGTGCAACTACTTACAATAGAAACATGCAACTATGTAACATATAAACATGCTACTAGCTAGTACAAAAATATGCAACTATATAACACATAAACGTGCTTACTAGCTAGTACAAAAACATGCAACTAGCTAATACATATAATCTGAAACATGCAACTAACTAATATTGAACCGCAACTAGAACACATAGAAACATGCAACTAGCTAATAGAGAAATACACAATTATATAACATGAAAAATGCAATTAGCTATTATTGAATCGTCTTGGTAGTAAATATAAAAACATGAATTAGCCAAAAGTTGAAAAGTTCAATTAGTTAATGGATTGCGTGTTTACGTAGATAAATAATAATGATATTTCGGTTCAAATGCTAAGAATAATGAAAAATGCCCCAAAATGAAGAATACGAAAGGAAGAAAAGGAGAGAATGAAATTACAACAGGATTGATAATGTCAAATGCATTTTTTTATCATAGTAAATAAATTCTATCAGACATTAAATAAAATTTAAAAAGACAATAAATCCCCTTTTCCACAAAAAGAAGAAAACCACCACCAAAATTTCCCCAAAAATCTCACCATTAATCAACACAATTGGATTACAGTTAAGCCATCTTGCCCTTAATTCTTCTACTCAATGACTCAATGAAATTATGTATCCCATTTTCAATTTTCAGTCCACAACAATGGGAAAAAAAAAAAAAAAAAGTCATAACCCCATGGAAAGTAGCAGACATAAAGGGCGACAAAATTGAACTATGATAAACTCATCAACTAGTTTGGCTGCCATCGTCTCATCGACCGCGATTGCCCGCCGCAAGTCTTCCTCCATCGCGGCGTCTTCTTTTTTCTTCCTTGGTCGCGGGTCTTGCACACCCAACTTAGAATATAATTTGTATATTTAATATCTACACTTTATTTTATATATGACCAATTTAAGTGATTGGGTAGGGTTGGGGTGAGTCTTGATTTTAAATCAAATCACCTTGCCATTCACATACGAGACATATAGTCATACTAAATTCCTTTTAATATGTGTGTTATTGTACATGTAAAAATAATATTGGAACGGGAATAATTTATTTGAAATTTTCTACCCATAAAAACAAAAAGATTATACTCTCTTTCGCCCATAAAAGCGTCGTGATTTCCTTTTTGGACGTCCCAAAGAAATGTGCATTTTCTAAAATGACAAAGCACTCAACACTTACACTCTCACAATATCATTATAATTGATTTAAATAATACCAATAAAGCAAGTTTTCTTATTTTTGTGTGTCGCGCCAGGGTGCCGCGTTTTTTGAAGCAGAGAGTAATCTTTGTCTCATACGTAAAACATAAATAAATTATTTGGAATGATTGTTATGCTTGGAGTAAATTACGTATGGTCTCACATTCCGATCTCATTCGCAATTTTCTTCAACATGGTGATTTTTTCGACTCGGATTCAAAAGGATGAAAATCGGCCTCTTTGTGGACGTGTAATATTTGGGCAATCTGGAAGACAAGATGTCGAGTTTTCAATGAGATAAATTCAAAATTGTTCCAAAGTTACACAAGAAATTAAAAAGCAAAGGTATGGTCGTGGATCGTGACAAAGAATGTCTTTAGATGGAAATAAGAGTTTTGAAGGCACCGAAAGTTCCAGGATGTGATTTAGATATTGCAGTCGGATTGAAGTCGTTTTAATTGTATTTTTGTGATCTGTAATTGATTTTTAAAAAAAACACTTAAACTTTGTACGGACTGGAGTACCCCTTGTTCTGCAATTGTGTATAATAAAAAAAAATTTGCCTGAAAAAAAAAAATTTAATAGAAAATCAACATTAAATCAATATTAAATAATAAATTAATAGAAAATCAACATTAAAACTAAAAATGTTGGCCTGAGTTGGAAAATAAATGTACTTGGAACTTCATCCGCGTCGATAACGTGTAAAAAAACTGACGAGGGAAGATGAACAATAATAAGAAAATAGATTTCCTTTGGATTTTGGTATATAGTTTTACCTTTTTTATTAAAAAAAAATCAATTTCTTTTCATGTAGTGAAAAAGCAGAGATTTCGAACGCACATATTCGGTTTTGGAGACTAGAGTAATATTCATAATTTTTATTAACAAATTTTAATTGTCGTGGATCCATTTAAATTCCTTTTTTTTCTTTTTCTTTCTAGAAGTTATATTCAGGCATATCATGGAAAGACTATTTTTATCCTATCAAATGATAGTTCTATTCTATTCTTTTTAATAAAGATAAAGTGTTTAACCAACTCAATATATATTAGCTTTCATAAAAATTAAAATAAATAATTTTTAAAATCAGTTAGCCGCGAATTAAATATTCAATAATTTAATTTGACTTTGGCTAGTACTAATAAATGCAATTGTACTTGTCTATTTGTGTGGGCCGGTGTGTGCGTCCGTCTATTTTTCGATCTCCATTTCGCTTCTTTAGCGGAGATTAAGAAAAAAATAGGAGATAATAATATTAAATGTTGTAAAGTGGGTAAAGTGGATTTGATTGAGGAAAATAATAGTATTAAATGGTGTAAAGTGAGTTTAGTGGAGAGAAATAATCATATTAAATAGTATTGAATGTTGTTTTATTGCTTTATTTGGAAATATGGATAAATAAAAATAGGACGACTATTTATGAAAAGCGGATAATCAAAATCAGGACGAAGGGAGTAACTTTGTAAGGGGGTCGTTTGATAGGGTTTTCAATTCAAAGGGGTGCATAAGCATATTTTCATGGATTTTTATGGTGTTTGGTGATGTTTTTAGAGCTCTATTGAAATACTAGATTTTTTTTTTTTATCTTTAAGTTGAATCATACCTATTGTGGTGTTTGTAAAAATATATTATATTAAAAAAGCGAATAAAATTAGTGATTAATGGTAAAAGTTTGTAGTGTTTGTAAAAAAAATCAACGAGAAATTGGTAGTGTTTGCAAAAAAAAGTTAATAATACTTAAAAATGTTCATAATCTACCAAAAGTAATCATTTTTTAATCCATTCTCCTTTTGAGTGAGAGATCAGGGTTCGATTCCTCTGAACTAATTTGAAGTTATAGGAGTTATAAGGTGAATTGACGATTTCGTGGAGTATTTGAGTGATTGGTGTACTCACAACTAACTTTGTCCGATAAAAAAAAATCCTTTTTAACTTTTAACTTATAATTTTTAAAAATTTATTTAGTCTAATAAAAGAAAAATACAACACTTCAAATTATTCTTTTTTAAAGTTTAAGTGACTATAATCACTCATAATCTCTTGTAAACACTCATATGTTAAAAAAAAAAGTGTTTATAGCTATCTCAATATAATTTGAAAACAAGCTCTTTGTAAAAGTATCAATTATAGTATTTTATGTTCAGAAATTTTAAAATTTCTCCAAAATCAGTATATGAATAGCATGTGACATGAATGTTTTTTTTTTTTTTAATTATGTGACACTCTATTTGTGGAATTGGCGAGAAATAAAAGGTTCCAAAATTCTAAATTAGTTACATGCACCTCATATGCTTATTCATGGGAAAAAAAAAAAAAGATTTTTATTAATGAAAAAAATTAAAATTGTTATTTCAAGATTAAAATAAAAAATTATAGAACTAAAAGTTAAGAATTAGTCGTAAATTGGAGGACTAATTTTGTAATTTCCCTTATATGTACCAAAGATATCAAAATCATTTCACAATTTCTTTCTTAATCCACAGAATTTCTCCTCTACTCTTTCCCCCATTTCTCAATCTCTTCTTTCTTTTATAACCTCGATTAATACTTTTTCTTTTCCGAAAATTAGGTTTTCAATTTGGGGATTTAGCAATCCGTAAGAAATTTATCGATCGTGCATTTCTTGTTATTTCTGCCGATCAAGTCGTGGAATTGAATATGCCGGCGATGTTTTCGATTGAAAAGCTTCCTCCAAAGAGAGGTTCGATCAAATTTCAGATTATGCAGGAGTGGGCCGTCGCCGTCGCGTCTATGACCTCCAAGGCCGGCGATCTCCTCGGCGGCGTGGCGGCGTATTGGTGGAAGCGCTATGACGCCGCAGAGTAGCTCCGCCTCGTTCCGGCGCGGCGCGGCGCCGGCTATCCTTTTGTATCAAAAGGAAAGTGGAATATTCAGTTAACGAACTTATGGGTCCCACACAGGAGTTTTCTTCTGCTACTATAGTGCCTACCGTAATACTGTGCTACCGTTACCAACCCTTTTTATCTGTTGAATAACAATATTCGATTTGGCTTTGTTTGGGTCTGTCTGTATGCTTCGATTATTGATATCTGATTGTACTTCAATTTCTTAATACGTGATTATTGTTTTTGTTTATGTAAATATTTTAATCATTTCAACGGTTTGTATTTTTTAAAATCTTTTCATCTTTTCGTAAGTGCCTAATTTTGTCCGTTTAATTTATTTACAAAATTATCCTTCAAATCCCTGTACTAAATGAGTGGAGTGTACATTATCTTAGGGTCTTGACCGTCTTGACGAATCCATTTTAAAAAATGGGTTCTTGAATCTCCTTCTATACCTATTATGTCGAATGTTATCTCATAACAACTTGTAGCTTAGTAGCTGAACTCTAGCCAATAGGTAATGGGTTCAACTCCCATGTAGCGAAAATTAGTTTTTTTTTTTTTATTAATTTGGAGAATATACCTATACATAAACATATTATTAGATAACACAAAAAATGCAACTAGCTAATATAAAAACATACAACTATATAATATAGAAACATGCAATTAGTTAATACTAAACCCAACTACAAAACACATAAAGATACAACTAGCTTAATATTGTGAAATAAGGCAAATCAATGTGTAGTTTGCAAACTACTTACATGACGAAATATGCAACTACTTATAATAGAAGCGTGCAACTACTTATAATAAGAAATAAAACTACTTACAATAAAACATGCAACTATGTAACATATAAACATGCTACTAGCTAGTACAAAAATATGCAACTATATAACATTATAAACATCTTTATTAGCTAGTACAAAAGCATGCAACTAGCTAATGCATAAACATACAAGGATATAATACGGAAACATGCAACTAGCTAATATTTCAACTTGCTTGCATTTTTTAAAATCTTTTCATCTTTTAAATGAAGTGCTAATTTTTTTCCGTTTAATTTATCTACAAAATTATCCCTCAAATTTCTATACTAAATCCCTTTTTAATATGTGCGTTATTGTACATGTAAACTGAGGAATAGTTTATTTGGAATTTTCTACCCATCGAAGAAGGCGAAAAAATTATATGAGGCAGTTTTCGTATATAAAATAGAAATAAATTAATAGAAAATCAACAATCACCCTTTTTAAAATAATAAAATAAAACAGAAATAAATTAACAGAAAATCAACAATAATCATATTTCACGTCTTTCACGCGGTATGTATGTAGGATCGTGGAATTAGATTGAAAGTGATATTATAGGGGCAGTGGAGCACTTTTAATCATTATATAAATTCACAGATATTAGAGTTCAACAGTTTATTAATCCACACAGTAAGTTATTTTGGGATTTAAAAAAGATATTGTTTAGAATTGTAACTAGAGGGCGAGTGACTCAAAATGAGACAAAACTCCAATTGAAATATGCACTTATTGTAAAGCTAAATGAATATATACTCATTAAAGGGTGTATCTTATAAGAATTTTTTATTTTTTTTTAAATGTTACATTCACGAAAATAAATCTATAATGAACTACCGAGTGAAGGCAATATCAAATTAAGACAGTGTTTGGTTGAACATAAGCTCTTACAAATATCGTTAACGTATATGAGTAGGTATATGTAATATGAGCTTATAATTGAGTTCAATCAAAATGTCCATCGAAGTTTCTAAAAAGGTTTCTATTTCATCTCAAAATAAAATGTTAGAATTTAACCTTTTTTTTTTTTTTTTTTTTTTTTTTTGAGACCAAAACTTATATCTTAAGAGTATTATAATCTCTTTTTTTTTTACAAGCTCAAAAATTATTTTTAATGTTAATGAAGACGAAGGTTATTTTTTCACTAATTTTTATTTTTTATTTTTTTTATTTTAGTCTTATAGACTTTTCAATTTTAATTTTAATCATATAACTTAAATATTTTTTATTTTTGATCATATCACCTGCTACCCGGTAAATAACCTCGTAACAATGATTTGACCTCTATTTTTTTTAATTTACCTACTCAACTAGACCAGTTTTGGAGAAAATTGAGCATGTGCGGCTCATGTTGGGAAAAAGAAAAAGTAATTTTCCCTGAAAAATTATTGTATGTTTGCACAATATTTGAGAATAGAAGCATAAGATTACTAGATTAGAAATTTGAGCAAAAATGTGACTCAGGGATATCCAGAACAAAACGAAGATCCCTAAATACAAGAATCTTTATATTTTATATCTTTTTGAAGTTTGTTGGAATTGGATTTTTAAGGAAAAAAACATTTTCCTTCCATATGAGTCGGAAATGCTCCATTCCCTCCAAAATCGGTACATTTGAGTAAGTAATTAATGAAATAAAATAGAGGTTGGTAAGTTTACATGAAGCAGAATATAGACTACGAAAAAGCTTTTTTTCCCTAATATTTTTACATTAGTTACAAGACTATCATTACTAGTACTGGTAGGCCACGTTTGCTTCATTAGATGGGATGGATAGGGTGGATGGGATTAAGGTGGATTGTACTGTTTCGGATCCTTATATTTTGCCCAATTGTTGTCGTTTGGCTTAATGAATAGGCCATTAAAATACTGTTGTGATAAAAAAATGTGAAAGTGTTTGGTTTGTGTGATATGTTTTAACATAATATGTAAATTCCAGAAACGCCCTTGAAATATTTTGGGGGATGCCTTAACCGTTTCACTTTTTTGGATATTTTCATCAATCTGAGTTCATCTGGGCATCGCAAACACACGATCATCACCAAAGCCTTCAAATCTTCCTTAAACGTTCATCATTTATGGGCATCGGCTAGACATTTCTATAAACAGAGCATCCAATACAGTTTTGATAAAGCGTTGAAAATCAACCGGAGTACTAGGTATGAATGTTTGTTTTTACTTTTCGATTTGGTGATTTATTAGGGTATTTTCGTTAGCCACTTTCGGTTAAATTCTCCATGCCCAACGCTTGACTTGATTTTCATTCTCTTCAATTATAAAATAGACATGTATAAATCCTTCTTACGGGGTCGGCTCATGGAGGTTTTTCGTCGAGTTTTTAGCTTAAATAGTTTTAAACTGGGTATAAGTTGTATATAATCTTCATTCTCTAGATATGAATCTTCAACTGTTTTGAGTACTGAGTTTGTCTATCATTGCCAATGTTGGATCTAAAATGATAGTCCCTGAGTACTGCGTTTGAGTACTCTTGTGTAGTAATTCGTCTAAATTCGTTGATACAATGTCTAAATTGCGTTTGACTACGGATATGTAGTAATAGGTTCTAAATTTTGATGAGTTTGAGTACTGCGTTTGGCTAACATTGTGAAAATGACTCAAAATCAATGCATTAGTTTCGACATGTACATTATATTGACATAACCCATTCTTGGACATAACCGTATATTGACATTAGTTTCACAAATCGTATATTAAAGCGTATGAAGCATCACTCATGTTTCCTACTTTTACAGAAGCATCCATCAATTTACTGTTTGTGTAGGACTCACGATGAACATAAAACTTTTTTCAGTAGACTCGGTACATTAACATTACTATCAATTACTAGTATATCACTCGTACGTTGTACGGTTTGTCAGTATAAAATGAATATATATAGTGTGAAGTGTATTCTTTTAATGTTAAATGAAGTAGAAAAATAATATTTTCGTACTCTTTAACTTTTTATATATTACATTATAAAAAAATATTCATTTCGATGCATGCACGATTTACGAACATCTTTTTCCTTTGAAATCGAAGAAAAGTAGGTTGAAACATCTTCTTTGGAAAAGTTTACATTGATAAATTATGCGAGTTTTAAATATTTTCTTATAAACCACATTGATTATCATTTGTTGTCATCATTCCATCGCACAAAATTTTCAAATCTAACGTGACAATATATAAATACCCATAATTGAAAATTACTCTCCTTAAAAAAGTTCAAGGTTCTTAAGTGATTATCCCTAACTCTTGTGAATGGTATCGTTACGAAAAATGTTTCTCTAGAATTTGAAAAAAGTCTACTATGTGATAAATCAACGTCATTCCAGAAACAAATATCATAAAAATAACTTTTTTTTTGTCTCATTCGCTTAAGTTACTTAAAACACCTTTATTAGAAAACTATTTTATTCGCTTTAAATGTTTATAAAAAATTTCATCGTTAAAACTTGTGTCAAAATCAAACGAACAATCTTAAAAAAAAATACGAAAGTGGAGTAATTGATCATTCAACAAAAAATAAACGTATCCATATTACATTATTTTTATTATTAATCATTAAGATGTAACTTTTTAAAAATTTCATGACAAATTTATAATGAATTTTTTTATTTCTATAATTTGTATAATATTTTATTATTAAATATATATATATATAGATAGTTCAATAATAATAATAATTTAAAAATACTCAAAAATAAATAAATTAATACATTTAAAAAAATTAATTATTATGTGTAGATTTGGGATATAAATTTTTATGAAAAACTTAATTACAATTCTTGGTACAACATTTTATTATTAGATAAGTAGTATATTTTGGTACAACATTTTATTATTAAATAAGTATAGATATAAAATCTTAATAATATAGTTAATCTTATTTTTAGGGGATGAATTTATAAATAATCTAACATAAAAATAAAAATAAAAAATCTTTTGTGTCACAAAGTTTGTAAACATTTGTTTTTAGTCAATAATTTTTTTTTTCAATTTTATCATTTTCACACCTTTTCATTAATTTAGCTCGTACCACCATTCAATTAATTTTGTACTATTATCACTAGCTCATATCACTTTAATTAACCCTCTTTTCCTATCCTTTCGTTATTAGCTCATACCAACATCATTGCAGCTTGTGCCACCATAATTGACCTTGTACCATATCACTTAAGTCTGTATTACTATTAAATTAACTTCGTACTACTCTTATTTCAACCTCATACCACAATTTAATTTAATTTGTACCATACCATCAATTTTAAATCTGTACTACAATAAGTTAGCCCCATACCATTATTTTTTTTCAAATTTTTATTAACTTTATTAAAGGTATAATGGTCCAAAATATTATAATCTTGACTTAAAAAGAAATAGAACTAAAAATCTTAATAAAAAAAATCTTTTTAAATGAAAATGAACTGAAAATTGGAGTTTTCTTTTAACATGGAAACGTGAATGAAGTAAGATGTGATTAGAGATTAGGATGAAGTTGATTATTTTCATTTTTCAAAGGCTAGTGGGAAGTATAAGTTGAATATTGGTCATAAATTTCTCATTTTGGGCCCGCATATTCCTTTTACTACAAAAACAAAACTTGGACTGCAAGAATTTCAAGATAATCAAGAGAAAACATATATGCAGCTGGCAATCAATAAAGTTTATATAAATAATTCAGCCCACGGAATTTATAGTGTGAAGTGAGTTGAAGTTAGAAATTAAAAGCCGCCTGCCTGCCTCTGTTTTCCAAAGTCCAAAGGCTATTAAGTCAAGTGCCTATCTTGGATTCCATTTATGGCCGTGGCTAAGAAACTGATAAGCAATTACACCACAATTTCTTCTCAATTTCTTGGACAGGTTTTATGTTTAAAGTCTAAAATAACGATAAGGGTTCTAGAATTATGCTAAATGTGGTTATAATCGATCACGTGTTTATTTTGCCTTCTTCTCCTTCCATCACTCAACTTGATATATTATTCCTTTTTTTTTTTATAACTCGCTATTCGGCTCAAGGGCCGACTAATCCGGGGCATCATAACTCACCGTCCACTAGCGGGCCCCATTTCAAGTCAGAGTTAAGTTCTGTATGAAAACTTGATATATTATTCTAATTATGACATGTATTAGGATCTCAACTTCTCAAGTCCATTTATTAAACATGCAATTTGTTTTTAGTATCAGAAAATGGTATATTTTAGTGTACATAAGTTGAATATTTTTCCTTTCGAAAAAAAGAAGTTAAATCTTTTATTATAATAAATTATATATTTTAAAAATACACCTGAGTTGCTCTTTGGTGTACAATGATGTTGATGGAAATTAAATAAATGAATCGATTCCCAACCCTCTCTACAAGTTCGAACTTTTAGATGAGACAAATTCTTTCAAATGAAATTTAAATTTTAGGGCTTGAATGAAATATATACTTTTTTTTATCTATGAACATTGAGTTTATTATTAAGAAGAAATTGTATAAAAATTTATAGACCTTTTAGGTTGTTTATCAATCAAAACATAGCTATTTATGCACAAACTCTCATGTGAAACTCGTTCATACTATAAACTTAATACCACTACACCAGATATGTACTCTTACAAATTTAATAGTCATATATAATGATATAATATTAATTTATAAGTGTAATAATATCAATTGATAAGTGTTGTGATAATAATTTATAAAAGTAATACTATAAAGTTTATACTATCTACAAATTTCACGGAAGGCCTATTCATTTTCATATTTACAATAGACAAACTAATTAATTATTGTAATTGATCAATACATTGATTATTTTCAACTTGGCAGCCAGAACCACCGTAAAAGACACGTAGATGCCACTTTGACGACAAATATGTGGAAACAAATATTTCTTTTTTTTCCTCTCTTTAATTTGGGGTTATTTGATCTGAATTTTTTTATTAAAAACGTGTGAAATTATTAAAAAATTAATAAAAAAATTTCCATGTTTCGCTTCGATGTGGCATATACGTGGCTTTTACGGCGATTCTGAGTTCTGACAATAAAGAAATGGCGCTGAGCATAAAGTGGAGATGATGAAATTTTGAGTAGGGATGATTTTGATGGGTGATGGTTCTTCATATTTTAACTGTCCATGGTGTTATTGGGCTCTAGCCCATAGCCCATTATACTGTGGAATTTGGGCCTAGCCCATCATCATGCCTTTGTATGACTTAGAGTCTAGAATCGAGAATAGAGGACACCGTTACGGCGTTACGGCGTTAGGTTAGTACTACAAGTATTTTCTATTAAAAATTTAGAGAATTTTATTTAAGGACGATTTTGTGTTTTTTCAAGGATGCTGCGTAATATACTAATATTGATATGGGAAATGAATAGAATGTGGAATCTTAATCATGCCTATTAAATGGGTGTAAGATAATTATTGATTCAAGTTCCTCAGGATCTCTGATAAATTCAGGATCAGTTGAGCTAATTTGAAGTTTTTGAAAGCAGTTCAGGATCATTGTCTCAGTAGACTTTGACTCAGAGCAATCCGTACTTCTCAGGACAAAAATATCAGAATAACCTGACCCATCTGACCTCAGTGAAGAAAAAATTTGAAAAATCACTGAACACGTGTATTCCCCCCACACCATACACGTGTGAGACTCGTTAGCACCGGGACCAACAGTTTTCATATATGTAACAAGCGTCCTACTGCATCAGATTCTTAAGATTAGTACCTTCCTACCCCATGTGGATTTCTGCAGTCTAATTTTGATGTTTCTATGCCTTATGTTGGAAATTCAGAATTATAGTATTTCTTGTATTATTCAATATATATCTTGAAACTACATTGTTTATTATTATTATTTTTGCATCAAACTACCTTTTCTTTAAATTCCTCGCGATTGTTTGGTTTAGAGATCATAATGTGATGTTTGTACGGATGCATATTAGGTTGCTGATGTTAACTGCTTAATATGTTGACTGTCTCTTGTAGTATTTTCTTTATCAACTTCTGCGGGGGACTTAAATATGTACATTCTGCTGGTGTGTTGCACCGGGATCTGAAGCCCAGCAATTTACTTCTGAATGCTAACTGTGATCTCAAGATTTGCGACTTCGGACTTGCAAGAACCAATTCAGAGGCTGATTTTATGACTGAGTATGTTGTTACCAGGTGGTATCGAGCTCCTGAATTATTACTCAACTGTTCAGAGTATACTGCAGCAATTGATATGTGGTCAGTTGGTTGTATACTGATGGAAATTCTTAAAAGAGAGCCTCTTTTTCCTGGTAAAGACTATGTTCAGCAGTTGGGCCGATAAATGAGGTACATACTTCCCCATACAAGATTATAGTTTGTAGTTTGGTGTATGTTAAAGAGATCTTTCCATGAGATTTTAGAGAACAGATATGGTTTTGTATGTGATTCTTTAAGGAGCATGGACTGTTTATTTTTTTCTTGTTCAAAATATACTGAGGTGATGGGTACTTAAATTTTTTTTTCCAGAAATTGTGGAGCAGCTACTGGGTACCCCTGAAGATTCCGATCTTGGATTTTTAAGAAGTGATAATGCTCGAAAGTATGTGAAGCAGCTTCCGCGTGTGCACAAACAACCTTTTGCTCAGAATTTCCCAGATGTATCCCCTGTTGCAATTGATTTAGCTGAGAAAATGCTCGTTTTTGATCCAGCTAAACGTATTAGTGGTATGTCTTTCACAGTTATTTGATGCATTTTACAATTTACTTGTCTCTTTATTGATCAGTTCCTTTTGATTCATAAAGTTGAGGAAGCATTGAACCATCCATTTTTAACAAGTCTCCATGAGATCAACGAGGAGCCTACTTGCCCGTCTCCTTTCGTGTTCGATTTTGAACAATCATCTTTAAGTGAGGAGGACACAAAGGAGCTAATATGGTGGGAATCTCTCAACTTCAATCCGGAATAGGTTGTGACGTCCCTGTTTTCTTGGCTTTTATACAGCATTCCGTTTTGTTTATGGTTGAATGTAGATAGGGATCTGGTTTGTGTTGTGTGTTTACTTTTGTTCGGTAATGTTACCATCCTACCCTTGCAGTCATTTTTGTTGTAATCCTTTTCGCGGTTTGTGTTTGGCAACCATTATAATGAGTTCAAGAATTTTGGTCAGGTTCAAATGTTGTTTCCTGAGAATAAAGCTTTGTATAATGACTTTCTTTTAAGTATTCAATCTTTATCGTGATTTGGCTGTTGATCTAATGATGTTTGCTGGTATTACTATTGTTATTTATTATTTCATTCCTCGAAGCTTCAAAGTCGTATAAATGTTAGTTCTCTCGCCTTCTTGGCCACTTAGGTGTTTAAATTTTATGCTCACATTACTGAATGTATGAAACACAATTTTAAAGGGTTACGTCTTGTGTACACCAGGGACACGTTGCACTTCATAGTGTATTTTAGAAATTTGTAATTTATTGTATTAAAATTTATGACTTATTATAATGGGACGTGCAACTATATTTTATGAAGTCTTGACGGTGCAAGAATCGATTTATTACGAAAAATTACTCGCTTCTAAAGGTTTAGACAAACTAGAAAATTCTTCATCATTTTTATTTTATTTTATTTTAGAAAATTCTTATCATAAAAAATGTTATGTAGCCAGATTCAAGAAGACTTTTTGTAATCAACAAATTATCCTTGGTGTGTATATTTCTGTCGATTACAAAAAAATAGGTATAATTATTCTACCATGTAATCGACAAATTCTTCATATATGTTTATGTATATTCCAACAAATAACATTCAATCATTATAATTTGGCAAAGTATAGTGTGAAATGTTTTTACTACGGTGAAATTGGTTAATGAATGTGACTTATATTACTAAAGTTAAAGACTTTTTTACTTTGTAAAAGTCACAAGTGACTTTTTTACTATAAAGAGATTACTCATAAAAATGAAGGGTGTGACTTATATTATAACAAAAGAGTGTCAGAAATGATAATTAAAGTGTGTGACTTATATTACTAAAGTGTATATCAAAAAAAAAAATCGGTTTACGGTGAACAAATTTCACAGCATACCAACTCTTATAATTTTTGTGCACGAAAATTTTCCAAGTTTCTACTTTCTACCATTTAAATTACAACACTGTATTACGATACGTTTATTTAAATATCTAAAACTAATTTTCTTTAGAAAAAAATATTACTTATATGTAGGAATAATTAATACCTTAATTGAAATTATTAAATAAAAAAAGAGTACATAGGAGCAATGATTTCAAAACCGGACCGGACCGGCCGGTTCAACCGGTTGAACCGGAAACCGGACCCGGAACCGGTCCGGACACCCCCTAAGAACCGGATTATAGGTTAAACCTAGGGGTGTAAATGAGCCGAGTCGAGTCGAGTAGTGCTGAACTTGAACTCGACTCGATTAAAATACTCGAAGCTCGAAACTCGACTCGAACTCGGTCGAGCCTAATTTTTTAAGCTCGAGCTCGACTCGAGAATAAACTCGATATACTCAAACTCGGCTCGAGCTCGACTCGATTACCTATATAATTTTATAAAATTAAATATAAAATATATTATTAAAATATAAATATATATATTTAGTAAAATTATTAACAAAAATTTGATATACTCGAACTCGACTCGAGCTCAACTCGATTACCTATATGATTTTATAAAATTAAATATAAAATATATTAATAAAATATAAATATATATACATTTAATAAAATTAATGGCATAATAGTAATTACTATGCAAGCTCGATTAGGCTCGCGAGCCTCTCGAGCTGAGTATTTATGGGCTCGAACTCGAACTCGATAACTACTCGAGTAGCTCGAACTCAACTTGACTCGATTTTGATCTTTTTCTTTAGTCGAAAGAGTAGCTCATGAAATGCCTCTTGCCTCACTTACACCCCTAGTTAAACCGGTCAAAACCGGTCAGAACCGTTCAGAACCGGCCAAAATCGGTTCGACCGTTTTTTTTTTTTAACTTTTTTTTAACATTTTAAACTAATAATTATTTAGGTAAAAAAAAATTATTATTTTTAATACCAATCATTTTTTAACTAATTTTTTTGTGAGTAAGGATCTAGACCCCACCCCTTTTATATTACTCTATCACACATATTTTTAGTACTTATTCAATGTGAGATAGGAGATTTAGGTAGAATTTAGATCCACCTTCACTCCCTTTTATATTACTCCATCTCACATCTTTTTTAATACTTATTCAATGTGGAAAGGGAGATCCACCTTTTATATTACTCCATCTTTCTTCTAATACTTATTCGATGTGGGACAAATTTTTTCACGTTTATATTATTTTTATGGTTCAAGTTTGATTAATTAAATTTAAATATTTATATTATAAGTCCATTGATGAATTAGTCATTTAAAAAAATAGTAAAATATAAAAAAAATTAAAAAAATACACATAAATCATTTAAACGGTTGAAACGCTGATTGAACCGATGATCGGTGATCTGTCCGGTTCGATCACCGGTTTGCTTATGAAAACTAAGCATAGGAGTATAAACATTTTGAAGACTATTCCAATTTATTATAAGAGAACAAAGAAGAATAATTAAAGAGAAGCAGCCATTAAGAAATTGCCGTAGAGACTAGAGAGTACAGCAGAACACGAAAAACAAAAAAACAAAAAAAAGCATGAAATTTCTCCAAATTTTGAGAAAAGGCGCAGCCCCTGCTAAAAATCGTGGCGGAGTTGCTTCGATTTTCGCCAATGGCCGCTCTTTCTCGAATCAAGTTCACTCCCAACCTCCTCGCCGGCCGTATTTCCTCTTTCTCTCTCACACATTTCTGAATTTTATTTGTACTTGCGTGTGATGGAATATCCGATTCCGATGATTTTTTTTTTCCGCAGAGCATCGTTCGGCATAGCTTTCGACATTGATGGCGTGCTTCTGCGGGGCGATACTCCCATCGGCGGCTCACCACAGGCTTTGAAAAGATTATATGACGATTCGGGTAATTGAAACACTTGCTCATGGATTTCTGTTTCTGATTTCTGATTCTGGTTTCTACTTAATAAGATGAATTAAATTAAATTAATATAATCGTCTTGTATTGTCAGTGTTTACCTATATTACAGAGAATTGTGATTGTCATTGTAGGTAATTAACGTGTTGAATTTTAGCTGCTTTATTTAGTATTCCTCTTCAGAACTCAGAAGCATGATAAGGTTTTATGATAGCTATTATTTTTCTTTTCATGGGAAGGCTGTTGTTAACTTCTGTTAGGGATAGAAAAACTGTTTGGATTAATGAAATATGATTTGTTAACTCAAAAGTTGTATTTTTCTTTTCTTTTTGCAGGTACCTTGAGAATTCCTTATGTTTTCTTGACTAATGGTGAGTGGTTAAAGAAATGTGTACCCAGAAAGGCAACCCATCATTTAAACATATAACGCCGCCATTCTACTAGCAGGACAGAGTTTCTCAAGTATCCAATCACTTGTTCTCCATAATATTACAACGTTTCTTAGTTTGGAATTAAAAATGCTCTGATTCATTAGTATCTTGTTTTGAGCTCTATGTTGTTTCTAGCTGAATAAAAAAATGGTAGATATAAAGGAAAAATTATTGTGCATTTTTGTTATCTTCATACAAGTGTTTACTCATGAATTGTCACAGGAGGTGGTGTTCCTGAGTCTAAAAGAGCAGTGGAGTTGAGTAAACTATTGAGTGTCCCTATTTTGCCCTCCCAGGTCAATGCAAGTCATATTTTTGCTGTTGTAAAGTTTTACCTCGAGTGATTCTAAAATTCTTAGCTCATACCTTCTTCAGGTTATACAGGGGCATTCACCTTTCAAGCAGCTTGTGAAAAGGTACTTTATTTGTTTCCAGTATGATTATTCTTGTATTTAAATATTTTCTGGTTTTTGAAATTTGATCGTTTTAGAAAGAGGTCAGGGATCTTTATCTGATATTTTTAGTCACGTTGATCATTATTTTATTGCATCTTTGGTTGATCATTCGGAACTACTGCTGCAGCCTTCTCTTTTTGCAAGTTCACATTGGAGGGAATATTGCTGCTAGATTATTTAAAAGATGTTGAATCTCTAAATCTGTTTCTTATATTAATGCACATGTCAATAAGACGAAGTTTTTCAATCTTCTTGGTTATATAAATTACGTATATTGTGTGTCTGTATGTATGAATGCGCGCATGTGTTGAAAAATAACACATGATATAGTGGAAACAAAAAGAGGAAAAGAAGCTCTTTCTTGCTGCATCAATGAAGCATACCATCATCTTCTTCTCTAAATTAGCAATTACATTTCTTGTTTTACTAAATCAACTATAGTTGATAGTTCATGTGATGCAATTTAAAACCACATTTACAATTCAGGTGTACATTTTATTTTGGCAATACTCAAACTTTGTTGAAGTGCAGATGCATCCTACCTCATGGGATATTGTGTTGGATTAAATTGCTAACACATTTTTTCTTCATCACTCCATCTATAGTTGCATTTTGCTAGAAGTAATGGCTATAGATGAATTATCCATTCAAACTCCCATGAACTCTGTAAACATGGTGATAAGATATGCATATGGTACATGACCACTTTTTGTGAATTAAAATAATAAGTATTACAATTTACAAGAAAAGTAAAGGAATAAAGGTCAAATCAGGTACACACAGTTCAGTAAATGAAGATCTTGCTATGGTGTCCTCCTTTTGCAGATTTGAGAGCGAACTCATAATTGCAGTAGGAAAAGGAGAACCTGCTGTGGTGATGTCTGAATATGGTTTTAAGTATGTTTTGTTTTGTTTGTTGTCTATTCTTGTATATTTTGTCAACACAGTCCGATCTTCTGATTTGCTAATGCCCATAATTTCTCAGGAATGTTCTTGCCATAGATGAATCGCATCTTATTTCAAAACATATTGACCCACTGGAGAAACATAAGAATTGGACTGACCAACAGGCTGGTTATGAGAAAATTTATTCCAGAAAAACAGACAGGAAAAATGATCCTTGTTCAGAGAGAGTGAAGGCTGTTTTCATCGTTAGTGATTCTGTTGATTGGAGCAGGGACATTCAGGTCTTACTCTATCTTATTGCCATCTATTTAAGATTAGTTTTGCATTATGTTCCTGCATATGTTAAGTAATTAAGTCAAGAAACCCTGAACATTTTAGTTCAACCCTTGCTTGTTTGCTAATAGACAAGTGAAAAGATATCTCTTTCATGTGATACACATATTGATCCATGAGAGCATCATGGCATTACAAAAGCACAAGCTTATGGATTTGCACAAGAAGACTTCTTGATATGCGTCTATTACAAAATTAATATGTGAATCAGTGAATGCTTACTTTGTTCATTGTCGAACTATAATCTCTAGTCGAAGTTGTTCTAATAAGTGTAAATGAAAGTTAAAAAGAAGAAAAATCCACCATAGGAACAAATTAATTCCATGTGATCATAACTATTATACCTAAATATAGAACTGCTAAACTAGGAATTTATGCAAATGCTGTAAAAGAGTTCTTTTGAGAATAGTATAACTCCTACATATGAGTATTAATGGTCTGGTAAGCTGTTAAGCTTATATAATTTATGATGCAATGGAATATCGTCTTAACCCCCTACCTACTGTGTCTAATGTGCATTTAGAGTTTGAACATGCAAGTTTCTTCAGATTTGAGATTTTATAGATTTCAGGTTTTGTGTGACATTTTAAGCACTGGAGGCCAACCTGGAAGAGAGATTTTTCAAACCAACCACCCTGTATTTTGCAAGTGACGACCTCTCTTATCAAGTTAGTCTCCTTTTTTAAATATCGAGCTGGTATTAGCCTATATTAATCGATTACATGTACGTCAAACTATCACTAATTAAGTGTTTACCAAAGGTAGGGTCTTTTTCCAACTGAACGTCTTGGCATGGGTGCTTTCAGGATCGCATTAGAATCCATCTACAACCGGTAACGCTTACTTGAACAATTCGTAGCTCTGATATGGACAACCATATGTTTTCTGTGCTGCAATTATGAGATCTTGTCTCTCTGCTCAGAATTTATCCTTGTCTGGAGTACACGTCTTATGGAAAACCGAATTCATCCGTATTCAAGAGTGCTGAAAATATACTGATGGAAGTTGTGCCTTCAAGAGCAAGGCTACATGGTGAAGGACAATATCCTTTCAAGACCATATACATGATAGGAGATAATCCCTCTGTTGACATTAAAGGGGCTCAGCAGGTTTCCTCTCAGCCAACAATTTGCTTGCTAATTTCTTAATTTTAGATCCTTCCAAAAAATATATCTATACATATACATACATATTATATGTGCACATGGGCTATGATTTTTTGGCACAGGAAGGACGTCCTTGGTTCTCGATCTTGACAAGGTCCGGGGTTTTCAAAGGGAAGGAAAATCACCCATTGTATCCAGCAGATCTGGTAATTTATATCCAGTTTGTTTTTATAAAGTATCTTGGATATATTTTCTCGAATAAAATTTACTACAATAAGTTGATTTATTTATTTTTACTTTCAGGTTGTTGACACTGTGGAGGAGGCTGTGGATTTCATTTTGGAAAAGGAGTTAGCTACTGCAGCCTGAAAATGTCCCACGCTGATTAACATGGTGTATTTCTTTTATTTAATCTATAGCTTCATCCAAAAAAGATGACGATTTCCGACTCTCATTGAGGATTAAATCTCATAGGATTAGCGTCGATAGGTTATGGAATTCTTATTTTTTGGCATAGCAGCCATTCTTTCAAATTTTTTATCTGAGATGATGAAATTATAAACATGTAACCAATTGCTGGGCATCTGCTAAAACAAGAGCACCCAATAATCCATTTGAATTAATTTGACAGTCGTATTTATCAAAAAATATGTTTCTTAATTAAGGAAATAAGAACTCTGAAAAGTGAAAAGTAATAGTACTGATAGTATCGTATCGTACTGTTTTGAGCAGTTACAACTTGAGACTGCTGTTGTGATTACAACATACAAAGTTTTAAAACTACGATCTAGTCCCTTCCGTACGCCCTGCCCTTTCTTCACAAAAACGGAGATAATAAATCACTAGAATTTAATGACCTGTTTGGGTTGACTCCCCAGCTTGCCAAGGGCCTTATCCAATGCACTCGGAAATTGATCAAAAGGGCACAGCTCCATGCTGCAAATGACCAAAATGGCGTCATGCATCAGTTGGACCGTTTTTAAATACCGAAAAAACATTGGTTCAGAAAGAGAGATCATACTCGTATTTTAATTCCCCACTGCGGGTGAGACTTAACAGGTAATCTATCATCTCCCTGCACTCCTTTGTTTTGTCAGAACTCAACCATTTCTGCAACCAGAACCCTCTTAAACTCAAGTCCTGCAAAATACGTAAAACTTTGAGCACAATATGATATGCTAGTAGAAGGGCCACATTTGACCTAAGCAATGGAATCCCTAAATTGAACTTGATTTTATGGGTCCGTTCCACTTAGCAACAGTGGATCATGTCTCACCAATTTCATAACAACCCATTCCTCGATATCAAAAGGTTTAGACCTTGATTCACATCTGTTGCAGACCAGAAAAAGAATGATATGACAAATTTTGACACGTACCTTGAATATGAAAGATGAAGTGGGGACAGTTATAGGTCTCTTTGACATGCCACCATAAGTCACCATGGTTCCAAGCTGCATGAAAACAACACTGTGCTCTCAGAAAATTCAAAAAAATAAAATAACGACTATATTCTTGAAGCACAAAAATTTAGTTTCACCTCAGGAATTTAAGAACCAAAGAAGAAGCATTCCCACCAACACAGTTAAATCCTATTGCAGGTTCTGGTACATCAGCCTACAAAAGGTAAAATGCAAAATTATTGGCTGAAAGACTGAGATCACCAACGATGCCAAAGTAATACTCCCTCCGTCCTAACTCTTTTTTCACACTAACTTTTTTCTCGTGTTTTAGCGAACGAGTTGTTTATTAATATTTGAAATGATAAAGTGACTTTTAAGAAGGGGTGTGATAGATCTATCTCTCCTCTATTATATGTCTCCTTAAAAATTACTTTATCATTTCCACTACTAATAAAAAACTCGTTCGCTAAAGCACGAGAAAACAGTAACTGTGAAGAAAGAGTTGGGATAGAGATAGTATTGAATATCAAATGGTGAAGTTATGCAATTAATTTAGACACTAGTGATAATTTGCAATGGCAAAGACCATATACAAACAAGAAACACCAAAAGAACGAACATGAAGATTGAAGCTAAAACAGAGTAATTCTGCTATTTATTCTGGCTCTATTCAGAGATTGCAAGTAATACCAGGAGACTTTTCACATGTTTAACTTCCAGCTGTTTCTCCGTTAACACTTCACTTGCACCAAGTTTCTTGAGCCTTTGTTTTACTTCATCAGACCCAGGCCTGATATTGCAGATATTATAATGTGAGTAACTGTTTGCACGGACATTTCACACTAGATGCAAGGTGGACGAAGACAATTCGATTCGTACATCAGATGTAACGTCCATTAACAGTCTTAACATTGTTCTCCTAGGAGTAACCACACAACTAGATGGTGGATGTATAGAAGCATATTACTTGAACAGAAAGTACCCGATACCTAAAGCCCAAATTTTATTCTTAAAGAGATTCAAGAAAAAAAATAGTATGCAAAAAAAAAAAAAAACCCTACTGCTTGTCTGTCATAAAAAAGGCCGACTAATATGGGAATAATTTTTTTTTACCTGTCTCGTATAATGTTAACAGAGTGGATGCCTCGAATCCGTGCAAGCTGAATGATAAATTGTCCCACAATGCTTGTAGCACCGTTCTGGACCACAGCATCTCCTACTCAAATTTACTAAATTAGGGTGAAACAGGGAAAAGCACACCAAGAGAGAACTATTTATGAATGTGAACCTGATTTTAGATCCACAAAGTCCTCGAGCATTCTCAGGGCAGTCAAAGGATTAACAGTTATAGTGGCAGCATACTCCATAGGAGTGCTTTTGTCAATTCTATGCCAAACATTTTGCTCTTTGACAACATATGTCTGCCATGTACCTGAGCAGAACAGCTGTCACAGATAATGTGTAGCATAAATATAGGAAAGCCAACATCATAATAGCCAGACCACCTCAAATCCTCTGATCTTCGGTAGTAAAAAGGCTAATTAATTCAGTTAAGTGATATCAGTGTTTCCGTTGATTTTTGAGTCTTTTCACTAGTCAATACTCACTTAAGAATGTAATTGCTGGGAAATCCCAGTGCCTATCATGCATTCTTAATTTCCAGATAAGGATATTTCAAACTAGTGAAAATTTGCTTCATGATATCACTAAGGGGTGTTTATGACTTTTATTAGAACAGTGTAGAAACACTTTTTGAGAAGTAGGCGTGACCCAACATTTTCAAAATAGAAGTGATTATAAGCTTGGAGTTTTGATTGCAAACAAGCCTTTCATGGCAACAAACATTAAAGGATCAACTAACACTTTTTATAAATTGGCATTTAAACAATGTTTATGTACAGTGTTGCTACTTATACATTTTCACTTACATGCTGAACAAATACATCTTTATCTAGGCACATTTAAAGGTGACAACAAAATGCAAGACAACTCTTAACTCCACATTCCACTATAATTTACCAAAAGTGTTTAAAATAGTTTGAAATAAAGTAACCTTAATTCAAGTCCTGTGAAAGTCATAGTGCATACCTGAAGAAGGCGGAGAAGGAATGACCCAATCGCCCGGACAAAGCCCTTTGACCGCAGAGCCTACAGAGTGTACCTCTCCTACCCCCTCATATCCGCCAACAGCAGGAACCACTGACCTCACCGGATACACTTCTATACAATATATTTCCTAAATGCTTAACAGCCAAGTGTAGCTAACGAAAGTGAATAACAAAAAACAGTTTCAAACATATAGTAACAAAGAAATTGAAACCATAACCAACAACTTTGAATAGTTAGGGTATCACTTCATTTAAGCATAAATAACGATGTTTCAGCTAACTCTAAAATTAATATAGATTACATTCGTAAGGTACAATTCAGATTACATTGCGCAAGGTGGTGAAGGGAAATAATTGATTGATCGTACGAATAGGAGAAAAAAGGGTTAGACCTTCGATTCGATTAATGTCGGAAGGGTTGATTGGAGCAGCGAGCATCCTGACGCACACATACTCGTCCTTCAGTGGCACCGGCGGCAGCTCTTCAACTCTGCATACGGCGTCGGGAGGGCCCTGCTCCTCGTAGACCACAGCCTTGGATGCCGGAGACATGGCTGAGGAAAATGATCGGACGATTCGGTTATGGAGGCGGAACAGTCTCCATGGTGGCGGAGGCAACGGTGCGCCGCCATGGATAGCAGCTTTCAGGTGAATCTGAAACAACCTCGTTGCCGCCATTTTTTCCTGCTGAAATTCTAGTAGTAGACACTAGAAATAGAATTACCCTCCAAGAAATGAAATTTTGGAAAAAAACTACCCTCTATTTTCTTATATCTATGTTATGATGATATCGCTCTTAGTAAATCAATTTATATTCAATAGTTATATTATTTATTTCACAGTATAACAAAATATTTTTCCAGTATAATTTTTTTGAGAAAAACTCCAAATGAGATATGTAATCATATATATTTAAATAAAGATATTACTGATTTGTAGTCGAAACAAGTTTTGCAAAATATAAATACTAACTCTTGTATATAAGTCTAAAGATTGATTTATTTTTATTACATTAATTTCGTTTGAAATTCATAATAATAATCTCAAAGTAATTTCGTTTGTTGCGCACATTAAAATTGCCTGATTTCATTTAACTTTAAAATAAATCTTGTCTTTTAAATTGAAAAGTCGGAGTTTTTTTTTCCCCTCATATTTATGATAAAAGTGGTCAAAACAATTATATGTAGTAAAAATAGTTGAAAAAAAACATATATAAACACCAAAAACAGAATTATATATAAAAAGTATCCAGTACTATACTACCACCATTAAACGAACCTAAATTCATTTCAACTAAAACTCAAAAAATTAAGTGAATACTAATGCAAGCTAGAAGTATTTTATGAATATTGTTTCAAAATATAAAATATGTCTGATCCCCTTTCGCAAATTGAATAAATAAAACCTAATTAAAATTTATCCTTTAAAAAATGGAAGAAACCAAAATAAAAGTGAAAAGGATGAAACAGCCTTGTATTTCAATGAATATTGCCGGCAGATTCTTCTACTTTGGCCACATTGTGATCGCAGTCAAAACCAGCAGCATATATCACAGAGCTAGAACACAGATGCAGTTGATAGTTTGTACAAAAAATGCAGACAGAAGTGGTAGGTATTAGCTATATGCATATCAAGTATCAGTAAAGAGTCAATTAGGTGCAAGAATTAGCAGCTATCATTCATTTATTCCCTATGGGTTGTTTCTCTAATCTCCTCGCTCGCCTCGCTTGCGCCTCCGGAGTTCCATCATCATCAGATAAAGATGGGTCGTCGTCACCACCTTCCTCCACAGGATTATCATCTACTGCAGCAGAAGCAGAAGCAGAAGCATCTACTGCAGCAGAAGCAGAAGCAGAAGCATCTACTGCAGCAGAAGCAGAAGCAGAAGCATCTACTGCAGCAGAAGTAGAAGCAGAAGCATCAGAAGGTGAAGCCAAACGATTTAATTCTTCCACCATTAAATCCATGGTAGGCCGAAGCTCCGGATCATCTGCCACACACATTATTGTCACTTCCATAGCTCGGCGTACGCTATGCTCCGGAAACACCCTGTTAAGCCGTTCATCTGGTATAGCCAATACTTCCTCCGGTGTTCCTGACCTCAATGCCGTAATCCACTAAATAATACAAACAACTAATACCATTCATTAAAAACAACTAATACCACTCAAGTAAAAAAATAGATTATATAAGAATTCTACGTACGTACCGTTTCAATGAGCTTATGCTTTTTATTTGCCAGAGCTATCCAAGATCCTTTTCCAGTGATTATTTCCATCATTATTACACCGAAGGTGTATACATCCGATTTAATCGTATGTACTCCAGTGTTCACATTTTCAGGTGCAGTGTATCCTGTTATGGACGTAGGTTGCGACGAGGTAGCATCATCATCTGTCACAAACTTTGCATCTCCAAAATCAGAAAGTTTAGGATTGAAGCTTTCATCCAGAACTATGTTAGACGTTTTTAGGTCCTTGAAGATAACTGGAGGGTTAGCTTCATTATGCAGGTAATTCATGGCTGCGGCAACACCAGCTGCAATCTTCATCCTCTTATTCCAATCCAGTGCTGCTGCTTTAGCAGTAGCTGGAGTATCATACGCATATTAATTCAAATGTTTCAGAACGCAAAAGTTATTAGATTCCAAATGTGCTAATAAGTGCTTCAATCAGACGTATGTAATTAGAGTTAACACTTGTGTGCGCCAGTTGCACCATGCAACTGGTGCACTACTAATACTGTTCAGTAACACCAACCAATACTGTTAAAATAACACATCAGTTGCAATGTGCACCTGGTGCACATCTAATATTGTTCAATAGAAATAGCTAATACTATCCATTGAAAACAACTAATACTGTTCAGTGAAACACATCAGTTGCACGTGCAACTGGTGTATTCCAGAATTAAATAGAAGGTAGAAAAGAAGAACAAATTCATGATTAAATTACCAGCAAGATGAGTTTCCAAAGATCCCAAAGGCATGAATGTGTAAACAACGCATCGGTGCTCCTTCTCATTACAAGTACCAATCAAATCGATAAGGTTTGGATGGCTCAAAACCGAGAGCATCCTAACCTCCACATCGAACTTCCTCACACCGGAAGGATTTAGCTTCCTAACTGCAATATCCTGCCAACACTTGTGAATTAATATCAAGAAAACAGAGAAAACTATCGCAAAAGAAAGTGATCATCAAGAATATCTTGGTAATACCTGGCGAGTCTTTTTCAAATGTCCCTTGAACATACCCCCAAATCGACCATCTACAATAATATACTCGGCCCTGGAAAAATTCTTGGTCGCAGCTTTAAGCTTACGATAAGAGAACACTTTGATTTCTCTTCTAGCAGCATCCCCTGGAGGAACTGGTAAAAGAAATCCCAGTAAAAAGTTCAATTCATACATATGATCACTAATTTCATATCGATGAAAAACATGAATTAATATATCCATTCAAGAAACATTAACTTGTACAGAAATACTAATTGAATTAAGGAACAAGACGCCCAATTATCAAATACTAGTCCCATTCCGTGTAATCTTTCGAACAAAACACAAAGAATTTATAAATATATCCAGAAATTGGACGCATGCAAAAAGTAGAAAACAAATTAACTGCAAAATCATATCATCGTCAGAATTGTAGCGCGCGCGATTATATCGCCATTCAAGCAATCACGAAAAATGCAGCAAGAAGAATTATTAAAACCCCAAATCAGTAACACAGAACAGAGTACCAATCGCAAGATTCAATAAACAGTGAGAAATCAAACGAAAAACAAAATCGGGTATCTGAACTGCAAAATCATATCACCATCAAAATTGTAGCGCGCGCGATTACGAAAATGCAGGAGGAAGAAATAAACCCCAAATCAGTAGCACAGAACAGGGCATCAATCGCAAAATCAATAAACATTTACAAAAATCAAACAAAAATAGAGTAATTGAACTTCACTTTCACCTTCATCTTGACCTTGAGGTGGAACAGCAGGAGCTGCGGGTCTGTGCCTAACGACTGTGGCTATATTTTGCTTAGCAATGCGATAAGTGTTTCCCATGTTTGTACGATCCTTCAACAAACTCAACGAAAATGGAAATGCGCAGGGAGGAAGTTTGTTAGATGCGAAGCAGTTTCATTTTGGCGCTCATATTCACAAGTGCAGAATAAATGTGAGAGTGGAGTTTGTTTTAGGAGGGAGTATGTATATATATAGGCTTAATTTAGTTTCGATTGTTCACACGTGGATGTCACGTGGGGGAACCCAGCTCTGACCGTATACACACTTTTTTTCATTGCGGTTGTTCCACAACGTACACAAACGACATATATATATTTTTTTAATCGGGACAAATGATGACTCGAATTCATGACCTTACAGCGAGGGTAGTGGTGCTCTAACCACTTGAATTATTCCACTTCGTCAAATGACAATTTCTTGACACTAATAATATAGGAGTACCAATTAATCAGATTTTTATTTAAATTTCACCATTTAATTCGCGGGATTGATCAGGATCCACATAATCGTTTGTTTGGTTTGTGGGATAAGGGCCCAGGATACATATTAAGTCTGATTAGAAGTTGATAGTCACGCTCACGGGTGATAGTAATCTAGAGTGTAATGGTAGCTAGAGTGCATTATGGATATTGAAAGTGCCACCTAAGGGAGATTGTTTGTAAACAGTTTGTTGAGATGTTTTACCAAAAAAGGCTGAGTTTGAATTACAATTGGTGCCATAAGTTTGACCTTAGTCTCACAAGTTTTTTTTTGTTTTCGAATTAATCTCAATATCTTTGATAATGTCTAATTTTAGTCTCAAATCGATCAGAAAACTCAAAACGATGTCATTTTTTCGTTTCAATTTGGGAATTTTCGGCGGATGTTGTGACGGATGCCATACTGGACATTGAGGCCTGCACGACGGTACACCATCTGCGATAGAAAACAGAGCACCATCACTTGTGACTTCCACCGAACGTACTAAGTATAGCTAGGATTCGAACCCAATGGAGCATCCAAAAAACGACACACGAAGAAAATAGCGAGCTTTGAGAACTCTACAAACCAATGCCGTGTGACCACGTACCAAACGCCATCTATCTTACCCAGTAATGATATTTAATACATTAAGAAAGATAGTGTGCTAGTCATAATATATTTAAGATAGATATTAATGATGGATAAGTTTTGAAAAATATAAATACTAACTCCTGTATCAAAGTCTAAAGAGTGATACAATAATTTTATATTGAAACTCATTATAATCTCAACGTAATTTTTGCTTTTAATTGTAAATTTTTGAATTGAGAAGTCTGAGCTTTATATTTTCCCTTCATAGTCATAGTAAAAATCGTCAAGAAAATTATTGTGTAGTAAAAACAGTTGAGTAAAACATAGATGAACACCAAAAAGAGCAGAACCAATAAGAAGTATCTAGTACTATACTACCACCATTAAATGAAACTAAATTTATCTCAATTAAAATTCAAAATTTAGAAGAAGACTACTAATTCCCTTTTTATAATTGAATGAATAAAATCTAATTAAAAGGACGATATCAGATGTATTTCAAATATAGCCGGCAGATTCTTCTACTTAGCCACATTGTGATAACAGTCAAAACCAGCAGCATATATCATATAGCTAGAATGCACATGCTGAAGTTGATAGTTTGCACAAAAGATGCAGACAGTAGTGGTAGGTATTAGCTATATGCATATCAAGTATCAGTAAAGAGTCAATTAGGTGCAAGAATTAGCAGCTATCATTCATTAATTCCTAATGGGTTGTTTCTCTAATCTCGTCGCCCGAATCGCTTGCGCCCCCGGATGATGATGAATCGTCGTCACCACCTTTTTTCTCCTCAGGATTATCATCTACTGCACCAGAAGCAGAAGCAGAAGCATCTACTTCAGCAGAAGCAGAAGTAGAAGCAGAAGCATCAGAAGGTGAAGCCAAACGATTTAATTCTTCCACCATAAAAGCCATGGTAGGCCGACGCTCCGGATCATCTGCCACACACATTAATGTCACTTCCATAGCTCGGCGTACGATATGCTCCGGAATATTCGTGTTAAGCCGTTTATCTGGTTTAGCCAATACTGCCCCCGGTAAATCTGATGCCAACGCGATATCCCACTAAATAATACAAACAACTAATACCATTCAGTGAAAACAACTAATACCACTCGAGTAAAAAAATATATCTAATAAGAATTCTATGTACGTACCATTTCGATGAGCATATGCTTTCTATTTCCCAAAGTCATGCTTGTGGGCTGATTTCCCGATATCAACTCCAACATTAGTACACCGAAGTTGTATACATCAGATTTAATCGTATGCACTCCAGCATTCACATATTCAGGTGCAGCGTATCCTGTCGTATTATTCATGGCCGTAGGTTGCGACGAGGTAGCATCATCATCTGTCACAAGCTTTGCATCTCCGAAATCAGAAAGTTTAGGATTGAACCCTTCATCCAGTAGTATGTTAGTCGATTTTAGGTCCCTGAAGATAACACCAGTAGTATGCAGGTAATTCATGGCTGCGGCAACACCAGCTGCAATCTTCATCCTCTTATGCCAATCCAGTGCTGCTGCTTTAACAGGATCTGCAGTATCATACGCATATTAATTCAAATGATTCATCACAAGGGTAACAATTAGTCATGCACTGTGCAACTGACAAAGAACTAATACTGTTCAGTGAAACCAACTAATACTATTCAATGAAACCAACTAATACTGTTCAGTGAAACACATCAGTTGCACGTGCAACTGGTGCATACCAGAATTCATATAGATTATAGAAAAGAAGAACAAATTCATGATTAAATTACCAATTAGATGAGATTTCAGAGATTCCATAGGCATGAATTCGTAAACAACATATCGGAGGTCCTTCTTAGTACAAGTACCAATCAAATTGATAAGGTTAGGATGGTTCAAAGCCGAGAGCATCCTAACCTCCACATCGAACTTCCTCACAGCGGTAGGATTTAGCTTCCTAACTGCAATATTCTGCCAACACTTGCGAATTAATATCAAGAAAACAGAGAAACCTATCACAAAAGAAAGTGATTATCAAGAATACCTGGCGAGTCTTTTTCAAATATCCCTTGTACACACACCCAAATTGACCTTCTACAATAACAGACTCGGCCCTAAATTTCTTGGTCACAGTTTTAAGCTTACGATAAGAGAACACTTTGATTTCTCTTCTAGCAGCATCCCCTGGAGGAACTGGTAAAAGAAATCCAGTAAAAAATTCAATTCATACATATGATCAGCAGTTCGGAAAGATAACAACAAATTAAATGTCTGATTCCGTGATTCGAAAAGAAAAATGAAGGATATCACTAATTTCATATCGATGAAAAACATGAATTAATATATCCATTCAAGAAACATTAACTTGTACAGAATTATACTAGTATCATGCAGTGTAATCTTTAGAACAAATTGGGCGCATGGAAAAAGTAGAATACATCGCCAAGAAAACAAATTAACTGCAAAATCATATAACCATCAGAATTGTAGCGCGGGCGATTATATCACCATTCAAGCAATCACGAAAATGCAGTAAGAAGAAATAAAACCCAAAATCAGAAACACGGAATAGGGTACCAAATTACCAATAGCAAAATCAATAAACAGTGAGAAATCAAACGAAAGACAAAATTGGGTAACTGAACTGAAAAATCATATATCACCGTCAAAATCGTAGCGCGCGCGATTACATCATCATTCAAGCAATTACGAAAATGCCGGACGAAGAAATAAACCCCAAAATCAGTAGCACAGAACAGGGCATCAATCGCAAAATCAATAGACATTTACAAATCAAACAAAAATAGAGTAATTGAACTTGACCTTCAGGTGGAACAGCAGAAGCTGCGGGTCTTGGCCTAACGACTCTGGCTATATTTGTCTTAGCAATGCGATAAGAATGCCCCATGTTTGTACGATCCTTGAAGAAACTCAACGAAAATGGAAGTAGGAAATCGGAAGTTAGTTAGATGAAGAGCGGTTTCATTTTGGAGGGAGGCCTGCTGGTGTATGTATGTATAGGCTTGCTTTAGTTTCGACTTTCGATTGTGCACGTGGATGTCACGTGGGGGAACCCCGTTCTCACCGTATACGCACTTCTTTTCATTTTCGGTTGTGGACAAACGACCTAAGTTTTCATTATTTCAAATCAGAATTTCGTAACACCAACATAGTTTTGAAAAGAACCGGCCCGACCGCTACTTGGTTAAGCTACCGGCCCGCTTTGATGCATTGGACCGGTCGGCGATCCATTCGCCCACGAACCGCCAAAAATCTGATAATATTGCTTGCAAGAAGTGAACATTATTTTTTTCTCTTTGTTTCTCCATCGTTATGACTTATGAAGAAGAAGAAGAAGGGTGGGAACTGGGGAGGCGCAGCCGCACAGACGCGGAATTAATTTTGTTAGGGTTTATGATATTAAATGCCAACTTCAATACCTTTTTTCCTTTTTTTTAAATTAAACATGCTTGGGCTTTTTAAAATTACTATACTGTGGGCCTCGACATTTTTAAAATTGACTGTAAATTAAAAGCCTGGAATTCGGAATTTAAATAGTTAAATTTAGATTTTTTTTTAAATTAGTTAATACTAATAAATAAATAAAAATATATATACACCAAAATATTCATTTTAGCATTGTTGACATGTGATCTAAATTGTTAAATTACCCTTTAAATTACAGTATAGATGTATGTTTATTTATATATTTAATTATATATTATATAATTATGACATCATATCGGTTCAATCGTTTTAAAAACGTTCGGACTAGGTCCGACCAAAAACGTTAAGTTCATCCGAGTCAATATCCACTTCCACTTTTAAAACGGGAACTAGTAGTTAATCGAAAATTTGTATTAAATTTCACTAACGGTCCGTTTTGTTCGCGCAATTGATCAAGATATGCATGAATTAACATTTTAGTTCCATGTAATCTATTGTTTGGTTTGTGAAATGAGGGTTCAGAATACATTTCCAGCCCGTGTACTATATGTCAATTCCATGTGGAAGGTAAGAGTGACTAGGGTTAGCATTTTAATCTCTACATTGATTTTTAAGTATAGGATTAAGAGTTGCAATCTTACAATCCAAACATATATCTTGATTCAAACAATTACGTCCAATCAATCTAATCTTACACAATCATATTATATCTAATTAATCCAATCTTGTGAACTGTGCAAACTAAATCGAGTCAATGTTTCTAAGAATCAGTTGGACTGTGCGACGTAAATTCATTTTTAAATGATGTTAATTGTTTTCCTAAAAATTTTTAGTTGTTCGGTATTAACTATTCTCACTAAATGATTTAATCATTTTCATTAAGAATTACTATTGATTATAAGTTATAACAAATCATAAATTGGTGTAAGTAAATAAATTATAAATATTCCCAAATATATTTTTTTCTTTGAAATTGCTATTTAACCCTATGGTTAAACTGGGAAAAGAATTCCAAGGGTTATAGTAATTACATCCATTCATATATTTATGTTTGTTCCGCGACTATTTAGAGGGTGCTTACTTGGAAGGATTAAGAGTTATACTATGAGAATTAAAGTCATATTGTGTGTTTAGAATTGCACTATTATCACTTTGATTCCCCAAAATAAGAAATCTATCATTATATTCTTTACAATTTTCATTTTCATTTCCATTCCCGTTAAATTCCTTACAATTTTACCATGCATTCCCTTAGATTTCAAGCCATCATTTGCTTTGAGATTCAAAATAAAAAAAATTAAAATCCTATTAATCTTACCCTTCTTTATCATGTACAACTACTCTTCTTTTTATCTCTCAATACAGTTTATACCCTTCCTTCGTGTTTCTAACCCCTATTCGTAAACAACCAATACTTTAAAATCTTTCAGCTTTAAAATCTTAAGATTTTAATGTTTACAAATTTATCGCTCATAATTTTTTTTAATGAAATTACTTTAAGATATTTCAAATATTTAAATTTAATTTTTGAAATAATTTAGCAAAATTTAATTTACTTTAGGTAAATAAAAGTTTTAATTAATAGAATTATATATTTTTTTAAAATAATATAAATTTATATCATAAAATTCAGTAACATAATTTGAGAATGACAAATTCTCCTTTGCACCACTTGCACAATTTTTTATTTGGTGCAAATGAATTTTAATTCAGTTTTTTTTTGGCCCGACCCGAGTGGTTCATGGTTCACTCGGTCCGAGTGGTTCATGGTTCATCCGGCCAGAATAAGTCATGATTTAAGGTTCATGATTTAGTGTTTAGGGTGTAGATTGTTCATCCAAATTAAAATTGAATCCAATTGCACCAATTTCATCTTGTGCAATTGGTGCACACAAGTGTTACTCTTTGAGAATATATTAAAAAATTTAAAAATATTCAAATTTTATAATTTTTCTACTAATTTAATAAATTATTAAAACAAATAATGTCACATTCGCATAAAAATTCAATGAATATTGCACATGTAAAAAAAATGTCAAACAAAGTATTACATGTGTATTGACTAGATAGGTGACCTACTATATCAGGTGACCTGAACCAATTTCAAAATTCTCACAAACTTACTGAACCAAAATAAAAAAGTCAAAACATTCTGGATCAATTTCAAAATGAAGATAAATTTAAACAGCTAACACATCAAACTAAAATACCGAACAACTAATATTGTGGGGACCTTACATTACGTGGCGTGCCACATAAACGATGAACATATAAATTTGTGTCCACCTACGGACATATGATCAAATTCGCACAAATATAAAAGCACAATTGGTGTATGGCATTTAATTCACTTAAATTAGTACAAAATGACAATTACTTTGGCATAAATACTATTCTCAAGAAAAACAATTAAATGGGATTATATATTATTGCAGGTTGAATCAATATGCACGTGTGCTAGCTCTGTGATGCAATAATTAGTCATAAAATAGACAAAAATCATGCCACAATTGAACAATGAATTTCCTAAAATACGTACCCAGTCAGCCTACTATTTAGTAATGTTAAACGGGTTGACCATAACCTTATTAGGGGCCAAATTTACACAGTAGTCATGGCTAAAACGTCCCCGGCCTTTAAGCGGTTCATTTTAAACGGGCCTCTAATAGTTGAGACCTAACCCTAACCCTAGCGGGTTACGGGCTAAACGGGCCCCCTAACGGGCTCCCAAAAAAATTTAAAAAAAAATCAAAAAATGTTCAAACATTAATATTACATAATGACAAAAATTCGATCCAGACTGCCCCATCATCTTTAATAACTAATGTTCAAAAGTTCAAACATTAACATAATAACAAATGTTAAAAAAAAATAAAAACATGTTTGCCCTCCACAACAGCAAATGGATTATTATTTTCAAAATGAATTATTACAGGAGCGTACGAGTAAGGGCCCTGGTCCTTGTATGGCCCATATCTCAGTTCAGTACCACTACGGTGAGTGGGTTCAACTTGGGTGAATGACTCAACCTTTTTGCTTGGCGTTTTAACCATCAAGGTTCGCTGTTATGCGATATGATATGGTGACGAAATAATCGACTATCACTTTAAATAAACCAATTGAGAATCGGACTGGGTTATCTCCACTGGGAATGGGTCAAGAGAGTGGGTCAAGATGTAAAGTTTCTATGGTTGTAGTTTCACCCTTTGCTAATGGGTTTATCAAAGATATAGCATAGTATTTGGATCCATTAGGTGCACCAGTTGCTTTCGATTGGTTTGGTTTCAAGAGGGCATATGATTTCTTCTTCTTCTTTCCGAAAAGTAATAAATTTTTTAATCGATCTTTAGATGGTCAAATCACAGAGTGAGAATGCTAGAAGAACTTCTTTAGTTGGGGTGTCATCAACATTTTCTACCGTATTTAAGAAAATTGATCCCATGAACACACTTTCCAAAAATTTCTGCTACTTGAGTTTAACATATGGTAACTAATAAATTAATAATTTGATCTCGAGTCATGCAACCGGCAACATCGGTCTTAGAAAGGCTCAAGTACTTGAAACAAACCAATATATATGCTTAGCTCCTCTTTATATTAAGATATAAGTTCTTTGATCCACTAGATTCTTTTTCAGATTTCTCATGGGCTAAACTAATTTGTCTTTAAGAATCATCGGTCGTACTTTGATTAATCATGGGTTAGTAATTTTAAATTTCCATGGCTAATCGGTCCGGGCCAAAAAGCCGATTTTAAACGGGCCTCCATTTACTCGGCCCTAACCCTGCATATAATAGGTTTAAACGGGCCGGCCCGTTTAGCCCGGCCCGGATTAACAATGCTACTACTATTTGAATAATTAATTTCCTAAAATACGTACCCAGTCAACTTACTTATATATGTATAAATACATGGGGATTTGAATGGGGAGAACACAACTTCTATACTCATATCACAATGGCAAAATTTATCGACTCTTTTTTGTTAGTCCATGTCCTTGTATATCTTACACTAGGTATCTAAAATATTATTTAATTATTTTCGATATTATCAGATTTGGACTGGACCAATCACTGATATTTCAACTCAATGGGCTCAATAATTCTTCATATATAAATGTGTTTTAACTATTTATATAAAATAATATTAATTGATTTAGATGAGATGACTTTTTTACAATACCAGAGCCTAGCCAGCGAGTCTACCTCTTTTTAGATGTGATGAAATTTCCTAATTCACATGCATGAATCAAATCAAATGTTATACTTCATACATATATATATATATATATATATATATATATATATATATATATTGTTTATGTAGATATTGTGGTTGTTGGGCAGATGGAGAGTAAAGTTTGTGTGTACGGAAGGTTGCATTAAAGTGATAAGTGAATGGTGTGACTCGAGCTTCATTGCACAATGCGATCAAACCTGCATTCGTTCTTTATGAAATCCAAAGAATTTTGTCCAAAGTGTTGTTACCTCCTCCCTAACAATCAGACTGTTTGTGCATGTGAATTTAGATGTAAATGATTCTCTAGATCCTGAGTTTAAACTAACCAATTTATAGTATAAAATTAATAATGGATGAAATTAATGTTCAATTTGTTTTAATAATAGTTCCGAGCGTTACGACTCATAATTAACAAACGAAATAATATAAAGTTCAGCAATTTTCGTTTTTTCGTCTTTAATTCATTAATGAATAATAATTCTATTGTATGAAACACTTAATATATATAAAAATTATTGGAAAACTAGGACAACCAAATTAACCAAGCAATCGTTTATCCCAAATAACATGTGTAGGCTATAGAGTAGGTTTTATTATGTGCAATGAGACATACTATTCAAGTGTATATTTTAAATATACAAATTGTTGTATTAAAATCTGCACTTATTTATACTGAAACATATATATAATTTATATTAGTAAAAAATTGTGTAGTAAAATTTCACACGTTATATTGAAAAAAAAAATAGTATTTCGGTAAATAATCGGTATAGTGAAATCTCGGTCTGAAAAGTATCAAAATTTCATTATCGGATGGTATATATATATATATATATATATATATATATATATATATCAATACCATGTGAAGTTTCGGTATACAAAATATCGGTACGGTAACATTAATTATTTCATATTTATCAAAATTTTCGATTTGTCGAATTTCGGTATACTAATTTTTTTTGACAGAGTATCATTATAAATTTTCATATATCAAAAATTTTAATACGATATACAATATGCTCAATAATTTTTTATAAATCTAAATTATGAAATTATGCTAAATAAATTCTAAATATAATTACTTTTATTTGGATAGTTTAAGTATACTAAATATTAAAAATTTATAGTCAGGTCTTATATGCACCAGGTGCACTGTGCACTCCAGTTTGTATTTTTAAAACATAATACAATTTATTGCACTGAATTGTACAACTTGTTACAGTGAAATATGCAACTTCTTTCTTTAACACAAATTGTTTTTTCGGTTTAAAAAGTTGTATGATTTAATGCCACAAGTACTGTATGTTTTAGAAATACACTAGAGTGCACGGTGCACCTAATGCACAAGAAACCCGCTCTAAATTTATTTAAACCAAATAATATAAAAAGTGTATTTCATACAACAAGTTTTTAAAAAAGATAATTAAAATTTATGTAAATCTTATTTTTATAATAGAACAAATATGAATAAATTTATGAAAAATCTCAGATTTATACTAAATAGATTATAAATTAATTATAAAATTATAATTAATTAAATGATAAATTCATTTATGTAAAATTTGAAAGTTACACTATAAAAAAGAACAATTAATTTTTTTTTGGATCAAATTTGTAATTTTTTTGGGACCAGTTACGTATTTAACGGCGCATGTGACTCACTTCAGTTAGGAATAGACAAAAAATCTTAATGAGTTAAAGTTGTAAAAAAAATAAAAACACTTTACAATTGACTATTCTTTTGGGACTAAAAGTGCAATCTATCTACCCACTAATTAACCATCAAATAATTACACACAGTAATTAAGGTGCAAAAACTGATTGGAGGGGAATAAACACATTACGTTACACACAGTAATATTAAGGTGCAAAAACTGATTGGAGGGAATAAACACATTACGTCACAACTGAAATTTTCACTTAGTATGTATGGTCTACTGCATTATGCATGCACATTGTGAAATGTCTTAAAAGAGTAGCTAATTTGTTTTGAAAAAAAGAAAAAGAAAAAGAGTAGCTAGTAATTTTTGGTTCGTCAGAAAAAATCATCTAATGTTATTCACCGCGCATTGGAGTCTTTTCCAACACATACCTACCATGGTCAACGTACAATTGTCCAAAGTTATGGACATATATGATATATGTATTTAAGTTACAATGATATTGATTATCATTTCAATATTCGTGCTTAATATTTTGTTCTTGTCTTGTCTATGGTTGCTGTCACAAAATTTTGCTAACACCTAGTGTTTTAAAATGTAAAATTTCAGTTTCAGCTAGCCCTTCTCTCTTTCAAATATTCCAAATGAACTCAATGATTCCCACTTTGTTGTTTAGGGTGGGTAAGCAAAATTTGCACCCAATTAAATGGTGACACGTACACAAATTATATATTAATATCAAATAAAATTATTTATTTATTTATTAAGAATTAACTAAATTAATTTCCAATAATTAAATAATTAATTGACTGATGTGTCACCATTTAATTGGGTGCAAATTTTATTTCAAATTTACCTTTGGGGGCATGACAAATCACCTTTGAAAGTTTACATCAAGATCTTGTGCTTCATTCACTCTAAGTCCAGAAACGACCGTGAACAAAGCACGAGGGAGCATTTGTAAGCAAATAAAATTTGCACTTAATTAAATGGTGACACGTGTACAAATTACATATTAATATCAAATAAAATTATTTATTTATTTATTGAGAATTAACTAAATTAATTCTCAATAATTAAATAATTAATTGACTGATATTTAATATATACACGGTAAAGCCGATCAAATTTTACGAGCATTCTGATACTCGTATGTGGCAAATTAGACTGATATCTCGTCATAAATAGAGGGAATTAATGACAAATCAATCATATTAAATGATTTGCATTAATTACGTCAATTAAATTCTTTCGACCAATCAGAGACCGCCACGTGGCACCTCAAGAAAGGAAAGTTCGTCACTCCTCATCCTATAAATAGGAGAGCTGAAATAATGTTCCATAAGGCCACAAACAAGATAGAATAAGTCACTAACGACTCCATTGCCTCCCTACTACAAAATTGTAGGAAAAATCCGGAATACGTTGTTAAGACCTCGGTAATACCAAAATTTTGGAATAAGTCGTTAGACCCCGATATCATCCCTTTTGAGAAGAATCAAGAGATTAACGAGAGTTGTAACCCAATATACTAAATAAATATATGTTAACCTCATTTTTTCTCGCCTTCTACATGTTTATTTGCAAGTGTTGAAATATATTGGTTTACAAATTGGCCAAAGGCCAAAAACAAAATGGAATAAGTCACTAACGACTCCATTGCCTCCCTACTACCAAATTGTAGGAAAAAATCCGGATTATGTCGCTAAGATTCCGGCACTACCAAAAATCGGGAATATGTCGCTTAGACCTCGGTAATACCAAAAATCCGGAATAAGTCGTTGGACCCCGATATCATCCCTTTTGAGACGAATCAAGAGAATAACGAGAATTGTAACCCCATATACTAAATAAATATATGTTAACCTTCTTTTTTTCTCGTCTTCTACATGTTTATTTGCAGGTGTTGAAATTTATTGGTTCACAAATTGGCACGCACGGTGGGACGATTTTCGCTCTTCATCTCCTTTCCTTAAGGATGTTCATAAAATTTTGTGGGGGCATGTCAAATTCACCCTTGGGGGCATGTCAAATTACCTTTGAAGTTTTACATCAAGATTTCGAGAGCAAGTTGCAGTCGCATATGTCTCCACAACAGGTCTCGAGGGGGCATTTGTAAGCAAATTAAATTTGCACCAAATTGAATGGCAATATGTGTATATATTTATATCAATTTCATATAAAATTAATTAATTATTTATTGGGAATTTACTAAATTAATTCTCAATAAATTAAATAATTAACTGATTGATATTTAATATATACACGGTACAAGCTGATCAAATTTTACGAGCATTCTGATACTCGTATGTGGCGAATCAGACTGATATCTCATCATAAATAGAGGGAATTAATGACAAATCAATCATATTAAATTATTTACATTAATTACGTCAATTAAATTCTTTCGACCAATCAGAGACCGCCATGTGGCACCTCAAGAAAGGAAAGTTCATCACTCCTCACCCTATAAATAGGGAGCTGAAATAATATTTCAGAAGGCCAAAAACAAAATGGAATAAGTCACTAAGGACTCCATTGCCTCCCTATTACCAAATTGTAGGAAAAAATCCGGAATATGTTGCTAAGATTCCGGTACTACCAAAAATCGGGAATATGTCGCTTAAACCCCGGTAATACCAAAAATCCGGAATAAGTCGTTGGACCCCGGATCATCCCTTTTGAGAGGAATCAAGAGATTAACGAGAGTTGTAACCCCATATACTAAATAAATATATGTTAACCTTCTTTTTTTCTCGTCTTCTACATGTTTATTTGCAGGTGTTGAAATTTATTGGTTTACAGGGTGGACTCAAGTAACAAGGGCTATGAATCTTAACTTTTTAAAAAAAGTATCAATTGTTTTGACTGGTACTGTAAGTTTTCGAAAATTTTGAAATTGATCCAGGAACTGATAACTTGTCATGTATGTACTTTTTTCATTTATTTTTAATGCTCAATCTGTCATTTTTTAATCTAAAATATCTAAAGGCGATTTCAAATCGAATTTTAGGATGAATTTTGAATATAGCAACTTATAAAATCGCATTGGGTTGGGTCAGACCAAAATCGACTAAAAACTCAAAAAACACCTCCATTTTATATAAATCCTAAAAGACTCTAGGTCTCTACCTCTCAATCCAAGCCAAACCCAACTAAAAACCTACCCGACTACATCACATCCTCACAAACTCACACTTGAACAAATTAGAACCAAAAAATTCTAAATTGATGTGTTCTTCTTCTCTTTTGGACAAATTTATTATGAGCTAAGACATTTAGGGTGGGTCTCTAGGTGCACCCTAGAGTGTATTTTTAAGACATATAACTTGTTGAATTGAAACATATAATTTATTTACACTGAAACATGCAAATTGTTCAACTTGTATGTACTGAAATGTGAAATTTATTTAACTTATTTACATTGAAACGTGTCACATGTGTTCGCACGTTGTATATTTTAGTGTTAAATTTTAGATGTGCGCCTGTTAAAGGTCTTGTCTCATCGCACGCTTATATATATAATTCCCACTTCAAATTTGAAAAAATGCAATTCTTGTGAAGAAGAATAATACTACTATTACTATATATCAACAAAGGTTTAGGATTCTGGCAAATGCATGGACGTTACCGGAAAAAGAAACATGTTCCATCTTGGGATGAAGAAGTTGGCAGATTTTGGATCCATCTCCGATGAAGCAAGCAACAACCCAGAAATCGAGTTTACACACTCCAATCTATGGGAAATTAAATTATTTCTAGTTACTAGGGCATCGGCATATCACTTCACCTTAAACGGCAACGTTTTGGAGCTCGACGGTTCCAATTTCGACGCCGCCATTCCCAATTTCGATTTCATCCCTGTCCCATGGTTTGGCCACTGCTGTCGTCTCGCGCCTGAGGTTAGAGTTTGGTCCCCCAATTTTTTATTTTAGGGTTTTAATTTTGACGCGTATAGTAATTGATGTGTTTGTGTGGGCAAATTTCTCATAAGAATGGAATTTGAAGCCTTAATTTTACCAGTATTTTTTATATTTAGAGAAAGCAGCTCCTGTTGTAGCTCGATTGAAGCAACCTATAGTTGTAGCAAAAGTTGATGCTGATAAATACAAAAAAACTTGCTTCCAAGCATGATATCAAGTATGTCGTTGGCATTTTAAAATGTCAAGTAAATTCAATTTTTACTAAGTGTTTTGTCTCTGAGGAATTCAATTTGTTTTGTTTAATGCTGCAGTGAGTTTTCCATCCCCAATTTCTCAGTGATACTAGTAAAAGGGGAAGAGGAAGAGGAAGTAGTCGGCGTTGGTGGCGGAGTAAGAGTGTCACCGGCCGGCGTGACAAATCTTCTGCTTCTACCAAGAATTCCGGCGCACCGATGAGGGCCAAAATACCCATTTTGATCCTCTCTTTTCTGGCCCTGGTTTCTGCTCAACCCACCACCAAATGGCAAACTCTTAGCGGTAACTAATATTCTTTCTTTTCCTCATGTTCATGTGTGTTTAATTTAGTTCGATTCATTAGGTCAACATGCTTATAAATTATGGTCGACTGTGTAAACTCCTTCTTAATTTATTGTTCAACTAGTCTCTTTTGGGCAAACGAACAAATCAATAGGATTTGTAAATGGATAGCATATGAATGTTTATTGAACAAGAATTGAAGAAGAAAGATTCATCTTATTCAAAGTGTTACAAAGAAGTGGGAAACTGAAAGTATGACTTGATAAACTGAAAACTAGTCTAACTAACTCTATTTATAACATATGTACAGTACTACTTCTAATACTAAAAGGTATTAGTTTACAAGGGAAAGGGTATTAGTTGAGGAAAAGCTTTATAAATGAGATATTCTCCTTATTATATTCTAATGGATTGTGTGGAGAATTACAAATCTATGAAAAATCCTAGTCTTCTTGGTGGTTTGAATTGATTTCTAAAATTGTTTCCAAAGACTGGTTTGTGTTGAATAATATCAAAATTGCGGGGAATGGTTATAGTACCAAATTCTGGCTTGATAATTGGGTTGGAGGCAATAATCTGGTACATTAATAAGTTAACCATATTGTGTTTTTCTTGATATATTTGAAAAATTCTAGTTCTTTAAGGCTACAATGAATTAAGAGTAACATATGAAATCTAATTTCAGTACAGAAAAAGGTCAACACAACTTAACCATATTGTGTGTTGCTGTCAGGAAATGAGCCTTTTGTGATAGCAAGAGGCGGATTCTCAGGAATGTTTCCTTATTCCAGTTCTTCTGCATTTAAACTAGCTGAGAGAACCGGGTTACCAAATCTACATGTATGGTGTGACGTCCAGCTTACCAGAGATGGTGTTGGAATCTGCTTTCCAGATACCAGGCTAAATAACGCTTCCAACATTTATCAAGTGTATGGAAACAGAGAAACACCTATACAGTTAATGGAGTCCCACAGGAAGGATGGTTTTCTGTGGACTTCACCCAAATTGAATTAGCATCTGTCAATTGTAAGTTTGATTTATTTTCTTAAATTTTGTCTGGGCGATTATGTTGGCTTTGTGAAGTTTGATTGTAAGCACTTAGCAGTGAATTTCATTAAATTCATTAATGCTATCTTTTATTTTGGGACAATGAGACAAAGCATTCATTTCATTAAATTCATTAATGCTATCTTTTATTTTGGGACAGTGAGACAAAGCATTCATTCCCCTACGGATAATCTTGATGCTAACCCGATGCCAATTCTTAGAATTGAAGATGTACCAGTTTTCACGAAATCAGCTGGGTTGTGGTTAAACATTCCGGTAGAACATCACATCCTTCTTCACTTGTGCATTTTTATCAGCTGTTATTTGGAGAGCCCTGATCAGTCTTGTTTTTATCTATTATTTGTGCAATATGATGCATTTTTCAGCCAACATAATCTGAGTATGACCAGCTTCATTGTTTCCTTATCTAACCGGATGGTTATTAGTTATATTTCATCTCCTGAGGCGGGCTTCCTAAAAAGTATAGTGTCACAATTCAGAACAGGCCTGACGAAGCTTATATTTCAATTTTTGGGACGTGATGACGTGTAGCCTTCAACCAGCCAAACATATAGCTCTCTTTTCAAGAATCTTGCATTCATCAAAACCTTCGCTACAGGCATTCTAGTTCCCAAAGATTACATATGGCTAATAGACAACAGCCTATACTTACAGAGTTACACCTCGCTTGTACTGGATGCTCACAAAGAGGGTTTAGAAGTTTTTGCATACACTTTTGCAAATGATGCATCCTTACCGTATAATTACAGCTATGATCCAGTGGCAGAGTGTCTCTCTTTTATTGATAATGGGCAATTTTCCATTGATGGCATGCTTTCCGACTTCCCAATAACTCCATCTGCAACCATAGGTAAAACATTATTATAGATAAGATCTCACGGTTAAATGTTCTATAACACATATCAATGAGAGTAAATAATACCAATTCCTTTTCTTCTTGCAGATTGCTTCTCACATATGGGTGAAAATGACAAAGTGCAAGGTAGGTGGTAATAGTTTTTTCAATCAGCCGGTATAGAGTTAAAAATATTATATTTCGTTCCCTACCGTGATGCAGCAGTCTGTCTTGACAACATACTAATTTGTTCTATCTTTTAATTCAGAAAAAGTTTTGATTATATCTTCTGAGGGAGCCAGTGGGGACTATCCTGGTTGTACTGACAAGGCATATGCTAAAGCTGTATCAGATGGGGTGGATATACTTGACTGTCCTGTTCAAGTAACAACCGATGGAATACCATTCTGTTTCGGGTCTTTTGACCTTAGAAATAGAACAAACTTTGATGAAGAGTTTGACATGGTTTTCGCGTATAATCTCACATGGAGACAAATTCAGGAGTTGAGGCGTAAGTGAAACTTGAAAACTCATGAATATGATATGAAAAGCTCATCATATCATTTTTATCTTTAATGCAATAGACTTCTTTTCTAGCTTATATATGGTTCAGCTGGAGCTTACTTTTAGCTCAGATTCACATGCTTCCTGTAATAACATTGCCATCAGCACTTACAAATTGCCGTAAACATGGGTTTGACGTGTGATTTAGCTTGTGATTGGGTATATATTTGGGACAACAAACTATAGGGTCATTATTAGTTTGTTATTTAAAATTTTCATGCAAACAGATTGATGGTGTACCTTAAAATATTGCATGTATGGCCTGTGCTAGACCTCCTCTGTCTTACTACAAAATTTAAATTTTTTGAAACATTCTTGATATGGGCTACTGCCTATTGAACATGAACCGACTCCTGAAGTTTTCATTTGATTGTAAAAGTTTCAATTGTTGTAAGTTGTTTGGAAATAGTTTTTGAAATTTGAACTCATGTATTATCTTGTTTTGATTGCAGCTGTTATATTTAGCCCATATTCTTCACTGCCTCGAAATCCAAGAGCCAGCAGCGATGGGAGATTTTTGCAATTGTCTGACTTTTTGGCATTTGCAGACAATGCATCTTCTGTCTCGGAGTGTTGATCAGTATAGAGGTGAGTCTACCTTCTGCAAGTTGTATTGGATCTTTAGTTTTCCTTCAATTTCTCAGTTATATTGACTTGAAAGAATATTGGGCAATTTTATGCTTCAGAGTAAAAAGTAGATGAACTAATGAGATGCATGATTTGGTAAATTATAACTCATGATCCTACAACACATATGTACTAGGAAAAATAAGGCCAATTCTCGTACATACATTCTTTGTCACGCCCCAATTTTCATAAAATGGACATTTCAAAAAGTAGTTAAAATAACTAACTTGGGCGCAACTAACATTTAAATATCAAATGCATAACGGTAAGAAATAACGGCTAGTAATTTGAAAATACCCTAACGGTAAAGAACAACGGCTATTAATTTAAAAATACTTTGATTTACACAGCGGAAAACGTTAGTAACTATAAAATCTAAAGTAGGAGTCATAAATAAGCTGAAATCCCTAAGAAAAACACTGAGAATTCAGTCTAAGCATAAACATTTATCCTTAATTTAATAATAGATAACATCTAAGACCGTCTCCCATCATCACTCATCGCCCTCCAACTCTTCAACCTGAAATGGGAGGTTTATTGGGGTGAGCATGCAAGCACACTCAGTGGGGCCACGTTATTCAGAACTAATGTTAAAAATAAATAATTAAGCAATCAACTTGTAAATCACATTCGATTGTCACATAAACTTTGCCAACATTGCCATTGATACTTTGCCATAGAACTTTGCCATAGAACTTGTGAGCACGGCGGGTTAAACCCGAAGACCCGTCGGTCCCGGACCTCAATTAGGGCCCCTGGCTATTAGACTTTGCCGAGCACGGCGGGATACACCCGAAGACACGTCGGTCCCGGACCTCAATAAGGGCCCCTGGCTATTAGTAACTTTGCCAACATAAACACTTGCATAACATTAGAAAATAATTCACATAGTAGATAACTCAATAATTTCTTTAAAACATATAATACCAAATAACACATGCCAAAAGAGCTCTACTAACCACTGTAGAGATTTAAAGCAATAAAACCCCACCTCGAATAGGATGCAAGAGTGATAAGTAGGTGCCTCGTACGAACTTAGTTCTCGAAATTTCCGTCGCCTTGCATTAATAGTCGTAGATGTTTAATTAGTATAACATCTAACATGTAGCCAACTATTGAAATTGATAAAACTCTAAGGAGAAAAAGGCTAGGGCTTATAAACGTAACTAGTGAAAACTCAATTTGATTTGCTACCTTTTCAAATGTCGCACAACAGGGTTATGCTGATCATATACTAACATAAAACCATATCAAAATCTAAAAAATAAAGAATTAGAACAAATGATCAAAGAATTCAAACGGGTAATTTACTTAATCCAATGGAAGATATGAGCTTTTGTAAGAAAAACAGTGCATTTAACACTATGAGACGTTCTGACCAAACTTATAACCATAGTTATTAATGGCGCAAGGCGCCACAAGGCGAGAAGCAGCGCCTAGCGCCTTAGGCGCTCCTGGCGCCTTAGGCGCTCGCCTTGCATCCCTGGAAAAAACAACATAAGACCTTGATAATTTCTTAGTAAACCTAACCATGGCTTCTGTAGCAATACCCCAAGTCAAATTTTCACCTTGGTGAACCAACTCATCTTCATCTTCCATTAGACCAACCACCCACTCATTGCTTTTATCTATATCCCTCAAAGAGATACGCACGATTATACTTGATAAAAAGTGAATCTTGAAACCCTAGATGTGATTCACTTAAATATTAAGACTTAAGAGATAGTATTTTTTATTATTCTGATGTTATTTGACAAATAAAAAAATGTTTTTTTTTATTTCAAACCCTAGATGTCACGCAGGCACGCCTTAGGCGCGCCTTTTGCCGAAATCAAAGCGCCCGAAGCGCCCCAAAGCAGCCCTGAAAAATCCCAACCGCCTGGGCCTATGGCAGGCGCGATGGCTGGCGCCCCGAGTGCCTGGCGCCTTAGGCGCGCCTTTAATAACTATGCTTATAACACATGGAAACAAATACTATAGAACAAACATGTAACCGCATTAGATCCAGCTGAAATTTAGATGAGAAAAATTGATGAGATTTTCGACTGTTTCGTACTTGAGAAGAAATGAACTCACTGCCGTGAATTACCATATCCAAATCAAAGCTGTATGTCTAATTCAAGAAAAGCATGGCTGATCCTACTTGCTATTGCCTAGAAAATAGGTTGAAAATCCCAAATATCATACCAAACATTTTAAATGAGATTTATCAAATAAAAAGAAAACTAGAGTTGTACAAGGGCAGTAAAAATATAATATCAATGTGTGCATACATGTAATTTTGATACAGTAAATGGAGCAGGGCATACTATATCGATTTTAAATCATTAGAAAATAAATAAAAACAGAGAAGATATGGATGGAAAAAAAAAATGAGGGGGAAATACCTCTGTAGAACAGCCAGTGGGAAAATAATCTGCAAATGGATAGTGATAACAGGAGAAAGGACAATCCCAGCAACAGTTTGAGAGAAGAAGAAACTGAATTCTGTATTTTGTTTCTGTATTGGTCGAAATGGTGGTGAGGAAAAAGGAGAGAATATGATTTTTGTATTCTTTTGTCTTGCAATAAGCTGTAAAGTAGTGGGGCTGTTTTGTGTACACTAATATGCGTGTAACTCCATGTAGTGGGCATTTATGCCCATAAGAAAACTGCTACCTAATTAATTAGATAGGCTGTTACTTTTTTTTTTCTTTTAAATTTTGAAAAGCCTTTGGATTTTTTTATTTTTTTATTTCCTATTGTATTTGAAACGGGTGTTTACATTCTTAGTATTAGTTGTTATCACTAAACAGTATTAGTTGTTCTCTTTGAACAGTACTAGCTGCTTTCATTGAGCGGTATTAGTTGTTTTCACTGAACATTATTAGTTGTTTCTGTTGAAAAATATTAGCTGTTTCACTGAACAGTATTATCTGTTTTCATTGAACATTATTAGTTGTTTATATAGAACAGTATTAGTTGAACAACAGCACACATGATTTGGTAAATTATAATTCATGATTACTACATGAGAACACTCCCAATCTCGTTATTGTGCTTACACATGCCTGTTTCCTGAGTTATCTAACAAAACTGATTCTGTTTCCTATCTTGCAGTTGCAGAATGCTGCATACCGAGCTGAAATGGGTCTGGGTGTATTCGTTGCAGTTACGGATGCTTTGAGCAAATCCGGCTATAGGAATCAGACGTCCAAGAAGATCATGATTAAGTCTAGCGACAGTGCTGTACTGTCAATGTTTAACGACAGTGACTATGAGCTGGTGTATGCAGTTGACGAGGACGTCCGAGACATCTTGAACTCGACCATAATGGAGATAAAAAAATTCGCAAGCTCCGTGATCGTTTCTAAGGAGTCCGTGTTTCCAACTCATGCCTCATTTGTCACTGGTGAGACGGCTGTTGTTCCAAAGCTGCATTCCCACAATATCTCAGTCTACGTCCAGCTTTTCAGAAATGAGTTTCGATCTCAGCCATTAGACTTCTTCTTGGATCCATACGTGGAGATTAATGCACATTCCGTCTATATGGGAGTTGATGGCGTCATAACTGAATATCCTGCTACAGCGGCTAAATTCAGGAGTAAGTTCACAACCCATTCAGTACTCTTCCAATTAAAAGATTATTTATGTTGTTTATACATATTAGAAAAAGGTACATGTTTGTATACATATGTATATTCCAATTCCATAACATGTTTATTTTCTGTTCCATTCTTATTATAACAAACACACAAGAAGCTCAAGTATGTGTGCAGTGTGTCCCCGATCTCTAATCTATTTTTTGTTTCAATATGTTTTTAACAATATTTTCTGCTGCTGATTACTTAATTTTCAGGGAACCGGTGCTTAGGGTACGAAGTACAACCACCGTACATGACAGCACCCAAGCCGGGTGGCCTTACTCCGTTTCTGTCATCTTTGCCTCCGGCTGGACCTCCAAACCCGGTTCTAACAAAGGGTGATGTGGACGAGCCCTCTCTGTATCCCGTTCTCAAGAGGCCTCATATCAACATTAAGCTTTATGTGATTTGGTTAATCTTGATTGTTTTGAGCTTTTTCTTATATTTCTTGAGGCGGTATGTATACTTCTTCTTGTTTGAACGGTGAACTGTATAAATATTGTATGTGATCTTTGGTTTCAAGAGTATGCCCTTTGCAGATGGAAGTTACACATTCATGTTTCGTGTTTACCAGTAGTGAGTTCTCCATCCATTGCTCCATCTTCCAGTCATGGTTTCATATACTGATTCAGATGCTTTATGCTTTATCTCTCCATGTGTTGCACTTTGTATTCTGCAGTAAGGTTGTCCTTTGGTGTTTTTTATTTCCTGTATCAAATGGGCCAATAGGATTTACGATCAAAAAATTAAAATGAGTGATGCAACCAGATGTGTGTTGTTGTGATCAGGATACCCCTCATAGTTGTAAAGGTTGGCAGTGTCTGCAAACGTTGTACTCTTGTCAAAATTTTTCCGCTGAATATGATATAATTTCAGTTAATTCTCTTTTTCATGTGCACTTCGACCTTGCAATGTATTTGATCCTGGTAATAAACAACTCTTACCCTTGCTGGTGAATATGGCAAAGTCCCACTGGGATAAGGTTCATACTCTACTTTACTATCTCATATATACTTGGCAAAAGATTTCTCATTATTCTTCTAAATGTCGACGTTTGATTGTTGATTAATTTAGATAAATTTATGTTACTTGTGCTCTGAGATTACTCTTTGTTAGAAACTTAGCATCTTCTTCCATGCTGATTTTGCTATTCAAATACTCCCATATGAAATACATGTTTCTCATTTCAATAGAGTATCTGTAGTTCATGTATTCTTGAGTGATGGTACTTGTCTCTGCAAAATTTGTGTTGCATCTTGTGTATGAATTGAATAAGGTATGTGTTTTTTGAATTAGTAATAGGCTTTCTCATTTCAGTTTATAATTTTACGAAGTGGAGACAGTCTCTCATATGTTGATAATGTCACTTCTCTCAGATGGTTACTACTGTCTCTTGAAAGGTATCTTCAAAATCCAGGCTGCTCTTTGTTTTGTCTATCATCAACATCTGAAATTTGTAGGCCTTTTTTCATAACTGATGTGGAGCCAATGATGTTTCGTGAATTTGCATTTCTTTTATTGGAGAGCTTAGGCTATCAGAGGTATCAAAATCTTGTATTTTTGCTCGATATGATGGAATCTGCATTATAAATAAATAGTTGTTGTAGTGGAGTCTTAGAAAAGATTGATGCAAAATGCATTATGCTGCACTAGTACTAATGAATTTGGATCAGAATCCATTCATTGTGAATAACGGGGGTTCAAGCTGTAAAGGAATATATGATGAAGAGACGGCTTGAAATATGTTGCAACAACTAAAGTTTGGTGGAGAAAAACAACGAGGGTGAGACGGGATGGGGTACGTCAACTTTACACGGTTTTTATTTAGGAGTTTCGACTGTTTCGAGCTATGGATCCATTCATGGACCAGCAGCTGTAAGTCACATTGGTTTTTGAACATGTGTTTGTTTTATTATGTGATTATCCATAGAGTCTAAAGTTGCTGTTTGTTTGATATAAAATGGGGAATGCGGAACTTGTCCTTGGAAATTATTATACAACAGAGTGCTCATGTCTTGCCTTTGTAACTAATTTTATGATTCATGCGCAGTAAGTTTGTGACCATCTGCAAGAAATTTTATTGGGAGAAAGTTTAGTTGTGACCGTGTAACCTTCTCATTTCCCTCCATGTTTCTCAAGATAATAGTCAAAATAGTTAGTCTTTGTTTTTAACTAGTACTTTTATGCTTCTACAGCTAATACCGTTGCTTATAGCAGTTTAGTATTAAGGTGGTGCCTTTCTGTTCCCTTCAGTATATGAAGGTGAAAACTCTTGGATTGTAAGTACTTTTTCATGATCATGTTCTTCTGCTGACTGGTTTATTAAATTCACAATTTTATAGTTTCTATTAGTATATTAGACGGTTGTGTAACGGATAAAAAATTTAGGCAAAAATTTGTGTGAGGCAGTTCACAAACTAGTACAAAGTAACACATACTCCTTCTAAAGTGTTAAAATGTGCTCTTTTTCTTAATTTGGATTTTCTTTTTGACTCAAGCTAGTTTTACCTGTTAAGAAAAAAACATGGTTGCTTGAGGTCGCCCTATATCGGAATTTGTTACTAGTTTGCCCTTCAGGCACAATCCATGCGTTTCCTTAAGGTGTAGTATCATTTGGTTTAATTCTGACTTCGGACAGCCACAAAAGTAGTTCCAATTTTTAAGTGGCAAAACATAGTTACTGCGAATTCGAAGGGGGTAGAGAAGCATAGGAAAAGGTTTAGTAATATTATTACACAACTAATTTTAATTTAAATTAAATATTTATTTAACTTGATTCATTCAATTTACTTATAATAATATTTTTATTGTTAAATTACAAATAACATAATTTAATTTAATGGTGTAGCATAGTTGAGGAAAACATAGATGAGCACCAAAAAGAGTAGAACGAATAAGAAGACTAAAATTAAAACATGTATTTCAACTATTTTTATCCAGTACTATACTAGTACTAAAAATTCAAAAGTTTAGAAGAAGACTACTAAGCATGCATGTATTTCAAATATTGTCGGCTTATAATACCAGCATATATCATAGAACACAGATGCAGATGATAGTTTGAACAAAAAATGCAGACAGTAGTGGTAGGTATTAGCTATATGCATATCAAGTATTAGTAGCTACTCCGGCGACCTATCATGTCCAATATTAGCAGCGCATGCACCGCCATGAATGCCACCAGATGATGCGTCATCATCGCCTATCTCCACATGATCATCATCATCTACTGCATTAGCAGCAGCTTCAGTTGCCAAACTATTGAACTCTTCCATCATAACATTCATGTTAGGTCGAGCCTCTGGATCATCTTCGAGACACGTTAATGTCAGTTCCAAAGCTCTGCGTAAGCTACCCTCTTCAAAGTTCCTTCTCAGCCACGAATCAGCTAAACCAAATACTTCCCCCTCTTGTTCTGATGCCAACGCCTCACGTGCCTAAATAATACAAACAACTAATACCATTCAGTGAAAAAAACTAATACTACTCAAGTAAAAAAATGTATTCAATTACAATTTTATGTACGTACCCTGTCGACGGGCTCAGGCTTTCTACGTCTATGAGTCATGACTGTGGGTTTGATTCCCCGTGATCAGCTCCAGCATTAGTACACCGAAATTGTATACATCCGATTTAATCGTATATTGTCCAGTGTCAATAGATTCAGGTGCAGCGTATCCTGTAATATTATTCATGTCCCTAGATATCGACAAGCTAGCATTATCATCTGTTGTAAACATTGCATCTCCGAAATCACAAAGTTTAGGATTGAACTCTTCATCCAATAGTACGTTAGACGATTTTAGGTCCTTGAAGATAATTGGAGGGTTAGCTTCATTATGCAGGTAATTCAATACTGAGGCAACACCAGCTGCAACCTTCATCCTCCTACTCCAATTCAGTCTTGCTGCTCTAGCAATGCCATCTGCAGTCTCATCACAAGGGTGACAATGAGTCATGTATGTTTAAAAACACAAAAGTTACAAGATTCCAAATGCGCTAATAAGTACTTCAATCAGATGTATATAAAAATAGAGTGAACAACTAATACTGTTCAATATAAATAAATGATACTGTTCAGTGAAACCAACTAATACTGTTAAATAAAACACATCAGTTGCACTATGCAACTGGTGCTCAACTAATACTGTTCAGTGAAACCAACTGATACTGTTTATTGAAACCAACTAATACTGTTAAAAGCACAGTGTATACAAGAATTCATATAGATGGTAGAAAAGAAGAACAAATTCATAATTAAATTACCATTGAGATGAACTTGCAAAGATTTCGAAGGCATGAATTCATAAACAACATATCGATGCTTCTTCTTAGCACAAGAGCCAATCAAATTGACAAGGTTAGGATGGCGCAAATTCGTGAGCATCGTAACATCCGCCCTGAACCTCCTCTCTTTTTGAGGGCAATCATATAGCATCCTAATTGCAACAACCTGCCAACAGCTGCGAATTAATATCAAGAAAAATGGAGAAAGCTATCATTCAAGAATATCTTGGTCATACCTGGCCATCCAAAGTTCCCTCATACATACACCCATAACGACCCATTCCAATACAATTATCCACATCAAAATTGCTGGTCGCAACTTTAAGCTGATGACGAGAGAATTTGATTTTTCTTATAGCACCATCCCCTGAAAGAATAGGCAAAAGGTTCAATTAAGCGTCTGATTAGAGAAAAAAAATATGCAGGTATTCACTAATTTCATATCGATTTAAGAAACATTAACTTGTACAGAAGTATACTACTAATTGAGTTGGGGAACATCACGCCCAATTATCAAATACTAGTGCCATTTCATGTAATCTTTCAAACAAAAACAAAGAATTTGAAGAAATGCAGAGTTCTAGTCACTTCAATCAATAACGAAAATGCAGCACGAAGAAATAAAACCCAAATTCAGTAACACAGAGCACGGTACCAATCGCAAAATCAATAACCGGTGAGAAATTAAACCGAAAACAAAAACTGGGTAACTGAACTGCAAAATCACATCACCATCATCAAAATCGTAGCGCGCGCGATTATATTACAATTCAAGCATTTACGAAAATGCAGGACGAAGAAATAAACCCCAAAATCAGTAAGTAACACAGAACAGGGCATCAATCGCAAAATCAAACAAAAATTGGGTAATTGAACGTCACCTGAAGCTGGAACAGCAGAACCGGTGGCACTGGTACTAGCGACGCCGGAATTAGCGGCGCTGGTACTAGCGACGCCGGCATTAGCGGCGCTGGTACTAGCAACGCCGGCATTAGCGGCCCTGGTACTAGCGGCGCTGGTTTGACCCCGGTCGCCGCCTGCGTTACTCCTAGCAATGCGATAACACTGCCCCATCTTACTAACAGCTCTACGATCCTTCAACAAATTCACACAAAATGGGATACGAAATCGGAAATTGGTTAGATGTGAAGCGGTTTCATTTTGGCGCGCTCATATTCACAACTGCAGAATAAATGTGGCGTGGAGTTTGTTTTAGGAATTAGGAGGGAGAAGGCATGGTATGTATATATAGGCTTGCTTTATAGTTTTAATTGTGCCCGAGCATTTATAGTGAATGAATGAAAATTTATCGACAAAAACTTGTATAGATCTGGTTATGAATTTTGTTTTTAATTCATGGCATTTTATTCTACCCAGGATATAATACGAGTTAAGTATAGCGGTTTAAAAAAATGTGTTAAAAATGAGTGAAATGTGTTAAATAATCCAAGTTCATAGCATAGACCTGGTTCATGGGAGACCAACTCAAATTTATCCATTATCTCCTCCATATTTCTAATTTTCAAATATTTAATTTGTTGAGTGTGTTTTATGTGCATCTCATATTATATTTTAGAACTATGCAATTTATTATATTGAAAGATGCAATTTATTTAAACTGTATCGTGTAACTATTAATATAAAAAAAATAGTTGTATATTTTAGTATAAACAAGTTGCATATTTCAATATAACAAGTTGCATGATTCTACAACGCACTATGAGTGCACGAAACACCTGTATGCATATAAGACTTAACCTTACGGGTGTGTTTGAAATACTTAAAACAACTTCCAGAAACACTTATTTTCAAATTTATCTCTCACAGTTTTTGAAAATAAGTGCTTTTAAAAGTTGTTTTAAGTGTTTCAAAACACGTTCTCACAATGTTCATCTCATACACCTTTTATGGGTCTCAACATCACCTCATTTCCATTCACTTTTCTGCAAAAATATTTTTTTTTTTTTTTATTAAATATATTTGAATGAATGACAATCTCTTTCTAATTTAAAAGTCAATTATAAAAGTTTAACATCAATGTTCATCCATTCAATGTTTAAACACCCCTTTAAATTACTATTGTGAATGCTCTCGCATCCGTATACAGCTATACACTTATACTCACTGGCCACAACCTACACAAATTACTTAAATTTTATTATTTCAAATGATAATTTCTTGACACGAATAATACATGGAGTACCAATTAATCATTTTTTTTATCCACTAAATTAAGGGTTTGTTTTCAAAATCTAATGAATAGTGCAAAAGTGTTTTCTTTTTTAAAAGTTGATGTGACTTATTTTCTTTTAAAAAAAATACTTCTTGAAAAGAAATAGTAATTGAAAACAGACACTAAATAGAGTACAAAGATAAGTTAGTAGGACTATTATGAATTTAGTTGTGCAACTATTGCATTGCACTATTGCAATGGGCTACATGACAACAACTTTGATTAGAATATGATATTAATTTTAATTGAAACGTGACACTATATTTAAGGAGCAATTATTATAAGGTCTCATTTATAAAATATTTTTACTCTAAGGTTCACTACTTTTTAGTCTTTACTCTAAGATGTTAAAATTGGATTAAAATGTCCAAATTACATTATTAATTTTTAATGGGTCAATAATATGTTGAAATTGATGGTAATGTGCAGATTTTAAATTTTACTAAATTTTTTTATTTATCATACCTTTTATTTAATTAATTTTACTAAAAATTAGTTGCTTGATTTAATGTGATGGTATGATCTGGAAAGAGCGCAACGGTAAGCCATGAGAGGAAAGTTGTAAGCCACTGTTTAAAACAGTCAAAGCAGCGATAACCGCCCTTTTTGAATATGTGAGATCAGCGAATTGTTGTAAATAATCTATTATTGTGGACATTACTTTGTGTTAGTATGATTGATGGACTTTATGCCACATGGGTTTTAGGGCTTTTAGGGCTTCAGCCCAATTGTTATTATATATATCTTCCTCATTGTGACGCCGTTAGATAGAGAATACTTAGATCATAGTGAAAACCCTCCTGGCTTGGTCGCCCCAGATGTAGTTCTTCCGAACGAACTGGGTAAACAAATCGGTGTTCTTGCTTCTTTACCAGAGCGGAACCCTGTGGTAAGGATTCCTAACGTCTAATGAAATACTTGGCTCGCGTCCAGTGTAGGTTCACGTGTTTGTTCGGTGTTCTTGCTTCATTACCAGAGCGGAACCCTGTGGTAAGGATTCCTAACGTCTAATGAAATACTTGGCTCGCGTCCAGTGTAGGTTCACGTGTCTGTTTTCTCGTCTCATATACAGGGCAATTCCTCGGCCTTAGGCACGTCTCAAATGAGTAAAGGCCAATTGGTACAAATGATCAACATCGAATCCAAAAGAAAACTCAACACAAAAAAATGTACTCCCTCCGTCCCACAACACTCTGCGCCAACTTTTCGGCGCGGAGATTAAAAAAAGTTGTTTTATGGGGGGTAGTAAGTGTGTATGGGGTGTAGTAAGTGTGTGTTGTAAGATTATAAGTGGAAAAGAATATGACCATTTATGGGTGTGCAAAGTTTTATGAGACATACCAAAAAAGAAAGTGTGCTAAGTCTTATGAGACGGAGGAGTATTAGACTTCTTAGTTGAATAAGAGGTATAATATAATTCCATTCTTCATTGAATTATATAATCAATGATGGCAATTATAAATGTAAAATACATCGAATAAATATAAGGGCACATTATGGCAATTCAAGAAATTGAACAAAAATCATGATATTGCTGTTAAAATCACGTCTCATGGAAGTGAACAATAATAATGAAATTGTCCTCGCACAAAAGTGATATAAAGTAAAAACTAAATCATCATCACATATATTGTTATTCATACACATCACAGATTATATATATAACATAATGAATATATGAGCATGCAATTAGCTAGCCCACGGATCTTTTCCGAGAACTAATCACCCAACAATCATACACCCTCAACTCTTGAAAGAAACTTATATGTCAATCAATCCAAAATTTCAAATCCAAATAAACTCTTGTGCGTAAACGTCAATTAACGTGAAATTAGGAAATAAAGCAAACCTTGTTGGTTTATGTGCCTGACTGCCTTCTCAATTATCAATATGACGCCCCAAACATAGGAATCGGAGTTATAATAAGAAATGAGACACATTAAAAAGAGTACAGAATAAATGTTTTGAAATTTGTCTACGTATTTTTGTAGGATCAACGAAATAAAATATAATTTTAAGATAACAAATCAAGTTGCATTTACTCACCAGCCTTATTTGTTATAATCCAAAACATTCAATGGTTGTCAAGAAATACAACAAAGCTATATATTAACACCCAAGTGCATAAGCCTAAAAAGGGGAAAGCTGTACAATCTCTTGTTCAAAACCAATTCGATTAAATTAAACTCAAATCTCAAAATTAACAAATCGGCAGCATTAGCCATAAGTTGATTCACCTAATTTATTAGTACAATATTTATTCATTAGTGTCATTTATAAAAGATGCGGAAGACAAAAACGATAATATATATATATATATATATATATATATATATATATTGTAAGCTTTCGGATCAAAACAACACAGAAGAAAGTTGTTAATTCACAAGCGGCCAAACCATAAGGAGATTATACTAAACCAATAAATAATGATTCACACCGCCTTATCCAATCAACTTCTTTGGTATGGATTTAATTTACATTATAATATTTGATTATCAATGATCATAACATAAATTAAATTCATCATATATCTACCAACGGTTTTATACAAGAGATATATTGCTGACACGTGTTTTGCAACACACTAACCTCTCAAGTATAAGAGGGTCGTTTCATGCCCGGTTAAATATCGATCAACGGGATTAGGATGGTGAATATAGCCTAATTACTATGTGTTGTTGCATGATTATAGTGTGAAATGATTTGGAAACTTAAAACAACAAATAACTAAGCAAACAAGTAACAAACAATAAACTAATAAGCAAACAAGTAAAACAACTAGATTAAAGAGTTTTGTGTTTTGTGAGTGAGAGGTGTTCGGGTGTTGATCCTCGGATGATGTTCGATTAACTATTGCCTAGGTGGTTATCTCTACGTCCGGTTACTCCCTAAGAACTATCACAATTCATTAACCCTCACCGTACTTGGTAAGCCTAGGATCCGGTTTCATTAAACTCCTAAGATCGGATGTAATTCACTTTTTCTCACCCGGGTAATTGCAAAGGAAGGGTCCTCTAACTAACTAACTAACTAACTAACTACTTCCCACCCTTGTGTTCCCACTTGAAGCATAGAGATCATTCACATTAATATCTTCATTTTCAACACTAGTGGCTAAATAGTGAATCAATGTGAACTAAGAGAATTCTAACGATCCTACCCAACTCTCGTTGCAATAGGATGTGAAATGACTCAAAATCTGGAATCACACCAATACCTATCCGTCTACCCCCATTTACCCAACTCTCGTTGCAATAAACTAGACAAAACGAACAAGCTAATAGCCCAACCCACCGAATTTGATCATTAAACAACTCATCATTCAAGAGACAACCATCAATAGAGATAATCCACAATTAACAAGTAATTAATCAATCATCAACCCAATTCACAACACTCAAACACAAAAGGACCTTAGCCCATGGTGCTACAAGTAATACCCATTGCTAATATGCAAACAAACAAGAAACCCATATGAAAATAAGCAATAAACAACAAGTAAAAAATAATAAACACCTTACTCTTGAGATTCAAGCACCAATCCATACAAATTCCATCAATACTCCTTGGTTTCTTGCTCAAAACTGAAATAAACACTCTATCTATGTTATGCTATGACTATCTAAGCTATCTATGGAAGCAAAATTGAAAAACCTGTAAAAGTATTAGTTGCAGCTCTCAAAAGTATTACTTTCTCTATCCCCTGTCTCTCTCCCAGCTGCTATCTGATGAAAAAAATGAAGTTGGACCTTTTTATATGCTTTGGAATCAGTTGGCCCGTGTCCCTAGGGCTTTTTGGCAACATCCCTGTTTTTGGGCCAGCTCAACTCGAGCCAGGTTGCTCGGGTCGAGCTGGCCATACTTTTTCCCCAACCTACTGTACTCAAAATGCCGAGTACATTGGATCGACTCGAGCTGCCAGCTCCACTCGAGCAGTCTGGCTCGAGTCGAGTAGCACCAATAGCGCAACATTTTTGTTTCGCCCATAACTCGAGCTCCCGAACTCCGATTGACTTGGTTCTTTTTGCGTTGCGATCCTCATTTCAAGCTCTTTCACATGGTTCAACTCTCTTCTCCTATATCCTTCTAGATCAGAGCAGTTTATTTAATCATTCTAGCTCATTTTCACTCATTTTCTACACAAAAAGTAAAACACAACCTTTCTCCACATTTAGGTCAAATTGAGTGAAATTAGTGCAATAAAAGCATGAATTCCTATCAAATTGAGCATGAAAATCAAATAAATACGAGAAATTATGACACCCAATCAATTGCATCAAACATGTATCATTAAAAATTGCAATACAGATCGAAGCGTACCTTAATCTAACGTGGGAGGATGTGGAATTCTGAAATCCAATTGGCAAAGCAATCGTGCTGATAACGTGTTGTAAAATATAGAATAAACGTAAAGAAAAGAAGCAAGAACACCGATTTGTTTACCCAGTTCGTTCCGAAGAACTACATCTGGGGGCGACCAAGCCAGGAGGATTTTCACAATGATCTCAGTATTCTCTATCTAACGGCGTTACAATGAGGAAGATATATATATAATAACAATTGGACTTAATCCTTTTTAAATTTCAGCAATTAGATCTGCTTATAGCAGTATAGACTTGAGAATTATTTGCTGTAGAAATTAGGAATTCTGTGAAAATTCCTTATTTGCCTATTATCACTTACTCTTGTGGCCGATTTGATTCATTAAAAATTTGTTGAATCTGAACTACATACGAAAGCTTATATCAAGTTTTCCTTATAGTCAATTATAGTAAAAGATTATCTTGTATAACTAAAAGAAACTATAAAACTTGCTCTTTACTGTATTATTTCTTGACTTGAACTTTTCATGTTGAAATTCACCCAGTTATACCTGTTTTGAGTGGAAACAGTATAAATCATACATGAAAATTCTTCCACTAAAATTGATTCCTTATATAATTATGAACATAATGGTATCTCATTGTACTAATTTGCCTGAAGCAAATTTATTCAAAATTATGACATGAGTGGTTCAAAATATGATAAGTCGGATTTGGACTAATTCTATTTACAAAGTGTGTCAAACAACATAATCCCTTATGCAAATTAATTTATTTGTGGGGCTTATGGAAAGACATAAATTGAAAAATTTTATAGCACGACATTCTCGTACTAAAGTTGGAATTGTATATTTTATTTCTCTTGAATAGCGTCATGAAAATACTTGTGGACTGATATAATTTGCCTGAGGCAAATTTATTGCCAAATATTATTGAACTTAAAATTTTGGATTATCCAATAAATCCATTTGAATGGTTAATATTGATTTTATGACATTAATGATTATTTTATGACATTGAGAATTAAAATTGAGCATTTAATCTCGTCCACATCGATAATGGTTTAGTTGAATTACTAATCGATTTTATCAAAATAATTACTAGAATATTATTGAAGAATTTCAACTTAGTTATTTCATGTTTGGGGCATGAAATTTTACATGGTGCTAATCTAATTCAAATCCGACTCACTGCATATCATGATTATTCCCCTTTTATACCTAGTGTGTAAGAACTAAATATTTCCCATCTGCAAATATTAGAATGTGCAATATTTGTTTTCAATATCACCACCACAGTGTACCTCAATTTACGGCCCAGTTGACTAATTGCACATTTGATGAAGATCATTTCTCGGCATTAGGGTGAGATAAGAATTTATAATTCAATGAATGCCGAGAAATTTCGTGGAATATAAATGATCTTCAATATGAAAATTCATGCACTAGTCAAAATGAACTGGAAGTTCAAATGATAAATTAACTTGCAATATTCAGCAAGTAATCTGCCAAATTAATTTGCTAATGATAAAGAAGTGACTAAAGCACATATACTTGTTGTAAATGCACCAAAAAGAGTAAATGTGCTAATTTTAGACAATTATATATGTTAATGCCCCTACACGCCAGAAGCGTAAAGGACCCCTTATTATGTAAGACATAAATCTGCGGTAATTACTAAAGCTAGCAAATATATTCAGTCACTCTTGAAGTCTCTTGAAGAGATTCATCCCGAAGACGAAAATTCTAGTAATGAAGCACGTGCACAAAATAATAAAAACACTAGAATTGCGGAACGACCAGATCAAAATATTATGGGAAATGATGAAGATCTGGTTGATATAAATATAGAAAATATAAATACAGGAAAAATTTACCAATGTTGTCGACAACTTATTCGTTGCCATAATTGCTCTCACTATTAAAAATCTGGATCCAGTACTCAAAGTCAATAGTTGAGCCGAAAGCGCTTTGATTGGGTAAAATAGGAAGAAGCAATTAAGGCAGAGCTCGACTCGCTAATATTCTTGACTCTATCGTACATACACCCAGAAACGTTATCCATGTTGGATATAAATGTGTATTTGTACGAAAAAGAAAATGAGAATAATGACGTAATGAGGTACAAAGCGAGATTAGAAGTTCATGGGTTTTTGCAGAGACCCGATATAGATTTTAAATATATACTCCTGTTGTGTATGAAATAAAGTTCCGCTACTTAATATCTCTGGCAGTTAGTAAAATTAAATTTAGAAATGCAGTTGATAGACGTTGTAACTGCATGCTTATATTGATCAATAACTGTCAATATTTATATGAAGATCCCTGATGAATATAAAATTCCCCTAATGAGGAATGGTTAGAATCGTACTATGTACGACACTAAAATTACAAAGATCATTATATGACATAAAATATTTGGGTCGAATATTTCAAGATCGACTCAATTCATTCTTCCCTAAAAAGAGGAATAAACAAACATTGAAATGTTTCCTTACGTGTTTACAAAGAAATTACTTTGGTGATGTTTGTATTATCTCGATTTCTGATGATAATCCAAATATTAATGGAACAAGTAAGGAAATCAAAGAAAGTTAATTTGATCTTAGAGATTGAATTTTGGAATAAAACGTTGGTGAAATCAAGTATTGTCTCGACCAACAGATCGAGCATTTTCCTAAAGCAAAATGAATCTTTATATACCAATCAGCTTACTTGGAGAAGGTATTGGAGAGATTTTATATTAAATTTCATTTACTTAGCACACTTGTAATTGTTCGATCCCTTGAAGTGGATAAAGACAAATTTGAACCTAAAGAAGATACATATGACATTTTAGGACTAGAAGTTCCTTATTAGGTTGTCCTTAGTGCATTACTATGTTTTAAGAACTGCAACAAATTCAATATCGAATTTATATTGAATTTGCTTGCAAGATTAAGTTAGTGCTTCTCTTATAAGGAGACATTGTAAAACTTTAAAGCATATGTTCAGTATCTTCGACGTTTGCAATATTTTGATTTAAATACATTTATGATTTATGTGATAATGATATATCTCTTATCATCCATTATGAGGAAAATGCAACTTTTGTTGCCCATATGAATAATATGAATGCTAAAGGGAACTTGAAAAAGTATATATCCCCTAAAATTCTTTTACCTGCACGAACTCCAGAAGAGTGTGAAAGTATAATACAAAAGGCTTGGAAAACTGTTGTCTTCAGGGGAAGCGTTTTGAAGATTGAATTTAGAAGATCATTAGTTGTACCTTTTCTTATTTTACTAAGTTTCTCTCTTTGAATCATCCTAGCGGAATTTTAGTTAGGCTTGAACATCACGTCGTAATGTCCAAGGGGGAGTGTTGTAATTAATCTATTATTGTGAACATTACTTTGTGTTAGTATGATTAGTGAGCTTTATGCCACATGAGTTTTATGGCTTTTAGGGCTTCAGCCCAATTGTTATTATATATATCTTCCTCATTGTAATGTCGTTAGATAGAGAATACTGAGATCATAGTGAAAACCCTCCTGGCTTGGTCGCCCCCAAATGTAGTTCTTCCGAACGAACTGGGTAAACAAATCGATGTTCTTGCTTCTTTTCTTTACGTTTATTCTATATTTCACAACACGAATAACCCCAAACAAAAAGTCGATTGTATGTAATTAGTTGACTCGTTTCAGGAGTTGACTCGTTTCAGGACTGCATATTGTAAACTACATATATTGTTTTATAAAAATTAACTTATATTTAATAGTAATATATTTAAACATTATTAAAAATATTTTTATTGTATAATTAAAAAAAAAACACTCTGATGAGAGATGAAACCATGATATATTTTAAAAAGATATTAATGATGAGTAGTAAAAATAAGTTTTGAAAAATATAAATACTTATAACTCTTGTATAAAAGTCTAAAGATTGATTTTTTTTAGTACAATAATTTAGTTTGAAACTCATAATAATCTCAATGTAACTAATTTTTGCTTTTACCTGTAGTTTTTTTATTGTGCATATTAAAATTACCTGATTTCATTACCTTTAAAATATATCTTATTTCTTCAATGAGGCACACTTGCTTAAGATGATCTCACGATGAGACGAGTATAAGACGTTGTAACACATTGAAAGGGATGAATGTTTATTTGTGCTAGTTTATACCCATCTCATTATTCTCATATATGTTTATTGAAAAGTCTGAACTTTTTATTTTCTCTCATATTCATAGTAAAAAGTCAAGAAAATTATAATGTAGTAAAAACAGTTTAGAAAAACATAGATGAACACCAAAAAGAGCAGAACCAATAAGAATTATCCAGTACTACACTACCACCGTTAAATGAAAGCTAATTTTATCTCAATTAAAATTCAAAAGTTTAGAAGACTACATGCAAGCATGTAATAGTATTTTATGAAATTATTTCAAAATATAAAAGATCACTGATTCCCCTTTTATAATTGAATAAATAAAACCTAATTAAAATTCATCATTTTTAAAAGACGGACGAAACCAAAAATTAAAAGACGAAATCAACTTTGTATTTCAATTAATATTGCCGGCAGATTCTTCTACTTTAGCCACATTGTGATAACAGTAGATAGTTTGTACAAAAAATGCAGACAGAAGTGGTAGGTATTAGCTATATGCATATCAAGTATTAGTAAAGAGTCAATTAGGTGCAGCATTACCAGCGCATGCGCCGCCATGAATGCCATCAGATGACGATGAGTCATCTACCACAGGATCATTATCTTCTACTGCATGAGCAAAGGCTGCAATTGCCAAATGAATAAACTCTTCCATCACAGCATTCATGTCAGGCCGAGCCTCCGGATCATCTAAGAGACATGTTAATGTCATCGCCAAAGCTCTGCGTACGCTACCCTCTTGAAAGTTCCTTGTCAGCCTTGAATCTGCATAACCGAATGCTTCCCATGGTGATTCTGATTCCAACGCCGCACGTGCCTATATATACAAACAACTAATACCATTCAGTGAAAACAACTCGAGTAAAAAAATATAATTTCTTACGTACGTACCCTGTCGATGGGCTCAGGATCTCTCTGTCCACGAGTAATGTCTGCGGGTCTGATTCCTGAGATCAATTCCAGCATTAGTACACCAAAACTGTATACATCCGATTTAGTCGTATATTCTCCATTGTTAACAGATTCAGGTGCAGCGTATCCTGTAATGTTATCCAGGTCCACAGGTCCACAGGACGATCTAGCATTATCATCATTCGCAAATTTTGCATCTGCGAAATCACAAAGTTTATTGAATCCTTCATCCAATAGTACGTTGGACGATTTTAGGTCCTTAAAGATGACTGGAGGGTTAGCTTCATTATGCAGGTAATTCAATACTGTGGCAACACCAGCTGCAACCTTCATCCTCCTACTCCAATTCAGTGTTGCTGCTCTACGAATGCCATCTGCAGTATCACACATACATTCATTCAAATGTCTCATCACAAGGGTAACAATTAGTCATGCATGTTCAAAAGCGCAAAAGTTATAAGATTCCAAATGTGCTAATAAGTACTTCAATCAGATGTATATAATCAGAGTTAACAACTAATACTGTTTAGTATAAATAACTGATACTGTTCAGTGAAACCAACTAATACTGTTAAAGAAAACACATCAGTTGCACTATGCAACTGGTGCACAACTCATACTGTTAAGTGAAACCAACTGATACTGTTTACTGAAACCAACTAATACTGTTACAGAAAACACAATGTATACAAGAATTAATATAGATAAGAGAAAAGAAGAACAATTTCATGATTAAATTACCATTGAGATGAACTCGCAAAGATCCAGAAGACATGAACTCATAAACAACATATCGATGGTCCTTCTCATCACAAGAACCAATCAAATTGACAAGGTTAGGATGGCGCAAATTCGTGAGCATCGTAACGTCTGCCCTGAACCTCCTCTCTTTATAAGGTGAATCAAATAGCATCCTAACTGCAACGACCTGACAACAGTTGCGAATTAATATCACCAAAGAAAGTGATCATCAAGAATATCTTGGTCTTACCTGGCCAGTCTTTCCCAAAGTTCCCTTATACATACACCCATAAAGACCTTGTCCAATACAATTATCCTCATGAAAATTGTTGGTCGCAGTTTTAAGCTGACGATAAGAGAATGACTTGATTTTTCTTCTAGCACCAGCCCCTGAAAGAATAAGTAAAAAGTTCAATTCATTCATACGATTTAGCAGCTCCGAAATATTGGCCTTTAGCCCAAGAAAAGATAAGAACAAATTAAGCGTCTGAATAGAGAAAAAAATGCAGGATATTCACTAATAACATATCGATTCAAGAAACATTAACTTGTACAGAAGTATACTACTAATTGAGTTGGGGAACATCACGCCCAATTATCAAATACTAGTGCCATTTCATGTAATATTTCGAACATTATATATCCAGTAGTTGGACGCATGAAGAAAGATTAACTGCAAAATCATATCATCATCAAAATTATAGTGCGCGCGATTATACATTCGAGAACAGAGCTCCAGTCATTTAATCAATAACGAAGAAATAAAACCCCAAATCAGTAACACAGAACAGAGTACCAATAGCAAAATCAATAAACAGTGAGAAATCGAACGAAAAACAAAAATTGGGTAACTGAACTGCAAAATCATATCATCATCAAAATCGTATCGCGCTCGATTATACCATCATTAAAGCAATTACGAAATGCAGCACGAAGAAATAAACCCCAAACTCAGTAACACAGAAGAGGGCATCAATGACAAAATCAATAAACGGCGAGGAATCAAACAAAAATAGGGTCATTGAACTTGACCTTCAGGTGGAACAGCAGAAGCTGTGGCTATTGCCCTAGTGGCTCTGGCTATATTTCTCTTAGCAGTGCGATAAGAGTGCCCCATTTTACTCACAGATGTACGATCCTTGAACAAACTCAACGAAAATGGAAACAGGAAATCGGAAGTTAGTTAGATGAAGAGCGGTTTCATATTGGCGCTCATCTTTACAATTGCAGAATAAATGTGGTATGGAGTTTGTTTTAGGAGTTAGGAGGGAAAAGGCTATATATACATAGACCTGCTTTATAGTGCACACGTGGGTGTCACGTGGGGGAACCCAGCTCTCACCTTCATATGCACACTTTTTTCATTGTTCCACCACAACCACAGATTACATAAGTTTTACACTCTAAAGCTGAGTTTGTTTTGGGATTTAAGTCAAGGTTTTAAAATTCTGGAATTTAGAATTCTTGATGAATAGTAAATGTATGTGTTTGTTTTGAGGCATTTAAGTAGGGTGCGATTTAACTTTATGTCAAATCAATGTTTAATAGTGATTGATGTTATATTATTATATTATATTGAGAAGAGTAATATAGTGTATAAAGTGTGATGTATTGTGAAGAGTAATAATAAGTTTTATAGGTATTTGTAGGTGTGGATTGAATGTAGGATTTGAAAACCAGACTCTAAATTCTAAACTCGTATAAGACGGGGAACGCAAAGTCCTATTCGTGTGAATCTCAAAACAAACCTAGCCTAAGTTTTACTCCCAAGTAATCAGATTTCTCTTTTTCAATTGAACTCATTTAAATGGAGTAAGGGGTTAAGTTAATAAGACTATGAGTTACATTTAAGTTCAATTTACCTAATTCAAATTGAGGGATTAAGTTAACAAGACTAGGAGTTGGATTTAGTTTCATGTGAATACTTCTATGCAAAGGTTGTTCCATGCGAATCGATTTAAGTGTATTTTTTCTTTGAAAGTTACAATTTTTAAAGAATTTTGTTTACTATTCTCTTTCACTCATTATTAAGTTCGATAGTGCATTTAGTCTTGTCCTTAGATCGTCTACTACATGATATAATCAAAATTTTAGAATATTAAATGTAATTATTTCGAAGGTGTTAAATATCATTCATAATTTTATGGAGAATACTCTATATATAATTAATAAAATTTCAAATAATTATATTTTGCATTCCAAATAGGCAGTTTAGTTAGTCAACAAAACGTATACTAATAGTGAGATCAAACATGAGAGTAAAATTATAATTTTAAGATCAAGTTTTATAAATAAGTGAAAGGGGAGGATTAAAATTGGAAATATATAAAATTTAAAGGTCAAAATAATATTATTCTTATTATAAAATACACGTTTTTTTAAAACAAAATTAAAATGTAAAACATATACAACTTTCATAAAACACTGAGAGCGTGTTTGATAAAATGAGGAATGATACGAATATAAAAATAAAAAAGGTGCCTCGATTTTACGGAATCAACTAGTAACGGGATGACATGTTGAATAACAAAAAAAATCCAACGAACAATTATACATTGAGTTCATATATTAAAGATTCAATACTATAGAACACCAAGTGAAATACAAAAAGTGAAATAAAGAAATCGAACTGATAGTATAATTCCAAACATACCCTCTAATTTTGATTTCCATTGCGTACCCCTCAAACCTTCTAACCTAGCATCCCGTTGCTCCAGCTATGAACACCGGGTTTTACCTCGGACACGTGGCTGTACCTCATTAGCTATGTTCAAAAAAATGTAAACGTCTTTTCTACGAGCCAAATCTTCGTGGGCCCAACCCAATTAATAACGGCCCGTTTTATTTTACTCAACCAACTGGAAAACTTGTAGGTCACCGAGTCCTGTGGGCCCAATTGGATATGCGCTTTTGAATCCGACGGTCTCTATTCTTCCGTGATATCGTGGAATGCATAATCTGAGAAAGTTTCCACTGCGATCTGTGTTGGCACCAGAGATATCGTGAACCAATGACAGCTGTACACGTCATAAAAAAGTTGGATTATTGGTTTAGCTTATCGTACACGGTATGCACCGGATGTACCGGAACATACACGCGTAAATGCGTGTCTAAAATTAAAATCTAAATATGGCGTGTATTTAGATTACCAAATTACAGGAAACTGAAGTGGAGAAGAAACAAAAATAATTACTATTTCTCTCTCTCTCTCTTCTCTCCCCCCCTGTTTTCTCTCACTACAGCTGCTTTGCAAATCCTTCGTCGGCCATTATACTCTGTTATAGATATATAGAGAGAGAGCTAGAGAGAGAGAGGGGAAACATGGGATGTTTCCTCTGTTCTGGAGAATCGTCACTTGCAAAGAAACAACAAAAATCACCGAGATTGAATAATGGGAAATATAATCGGTGTGGAATAGACGATCATGCACAAACCTCACCAGCCTCACCAGCCTCACCAGGTATTATTTACAATCAATCGATTTCAAGCGTTTTATTTTAATCGCGTTTATGGAATTATGGGTTTAAGAAATCAATCGATTTTATTTATTTGTGTGTTTATTTGTTTATCTATTCATCCCCTGCATTCTGGAATTTTGGGCGGGTGTTTGAAAATTGATAAGGTTTGATTAACTTGTATTGATCTGCATGCCTGATTTGTGCCCTATTTGTTGGTTGGTTGATTCTCATGTATTTTTTCTTCTGCAATTTTGTTTTCTCGAATTTGGTTGATGATCTTAGGCGAAAACCATAAATTTGCCTTTCTCTAGCATAGGTTTCAAAGAATTTATTATGCGTTCCGGTCTTATGGCTTTTTTACAACCCTGTTTCGTAAGGTATTTTGTGCGTGTCTTGGATCTTGCATTCGTACACATGTGCACGTATTCATTTAGCATCGTCATCCAAATTAGGATTCGTGACTTGGGGCTGATTTTGTATTGATGGAGTTTCGAAGAATGAATTTAATGCTGTTGGATTGTGAGATTTCAATTGTAGACATAATCTTACTTTTGGTATTGTTATTTGTGACTATTTTTTGTTGAATTTTTGTTGTTTAGAGATATCACCTATTATATTTGTTAAGGATAACAATCCAATTGAAAATCAATCAGCTGCAGAAGGTTGTAAGAGCCCTAGTGATTCCCGAAAAGCGCGGACCTTCACCTTTGCCAGCTTAAGTGCTGCAACCCAGAGCTTTGAGGATGAAAATTTTCTAGGTGAAGGAGGGTTTGGAAAAGTTTATAAAGGTCATTTGCAACACACCGGTGAGGTGAGTTATGTTATATAACAAGAGTTGGTATCATTGTCTTTATCAGATGAAAAATATAATAATCAAATTATTGGTATCCTGCAGATTGTAGCTGTTAAAAAGCTCGATCGGAATGGATGCCAAGGGGTTAGGGAATTCGTGGTTGAAGTTATGACGTTAAGTATGGTAAATCACCCTAATCTTGTTAAATTAATGGGTTTTTGTACTGAAGGAGATCAGAGGCTATTAGTCTACGAGTACATGCCTCTAGGTTCTTTGGAGGACCATTTACATGGTAGGTAATTGCCACATGACAGGTTTTTGTTCCCACTTTTCACGATTTTAGATTTTCCCACATTTTTCTTTGACAATAACTTATATACACTGTGCAACACACATGTATTTTTTTTTTTAAATGGTATTAGGTTTTTTTTTATTAAAAAGTACGTTTTCACTGAAAAGTATTAGTTGTATACAATTGCATCGTGCACAAGAGAGTAACACTCTTTTTTCTGAGTGCTTTTGAAAATTGGAGAAATTAGTTGGTCTGTTTTGTCTATTTTAGGACCTTTTAGGAAACCGTTGGATTGGAGTACGAGGATGAAGATAGCAGCTGGTGCAGCACTGGGGTTAGAGTATTTGCACGATAAGATGCCAAAACCGATGATATACCGTGATTTGAAGTGTTCAAATATATTGCTAGGGGAGGGATTTCATCCTAAATTGTCTGATTTTGGTTTAGCTAAAGTGGGTCCTTCAGGGGATCAGACCCATGTTTCCACAAGAGTTATGGGCACGTATGGATACTGTGCTCCTGATTATGCGATGACGGGCCAACTTACCTTTAAATCGGATATCTATAGTTTTGGTGTCGTTCTTCTCGAGATCCTCACCGGAAGGAGAGCCATTGAAAATCGAAGAAATGACCCGGAGATCAATCTAGTCGCATGGGTACGTACTCCTGGTTTCTCTCCCTTTTTCTGTTTTTGAACTGTAGCACTAATCAATAATCATTACACATAGTAATATCCCAACGTGTATAATCTAATTATAATGTAGTTAGGTGGCTTCTTTATTCAGTATTTGTTTGAAATTTACATGTCCAATAGGGTACTCAATTATTGCTCCACTAATAGCATAACTGATTTGATATGATAGTGGGCCAAGTGAAATATCCAACATTTTCTTAAAATATTCGTTTAGTATAGGACAACTGCTTTCTTTTTCCTTGATTCCTTCTCGTTTTGTCATCCTTTATGAACAGCATCTTATATCACACAAGTTGGGAAACATAACATGCTCGGATTTCTTGATTGAAATGAAACCTAAGCACTTTTGATGGTCGGCATGCTCTGGCTCCCTTCAAATTCTGTCTACATGCATTAGTTTTATGAGTAAATTCTGGTTTTCTTTAGTCTTGTAAATTTGTCAAATATTGCTTTTAGGAAACTTCATTTTCCCCAATGAAATCTTCCCATTACTTTCGAAATTCAATTTTTTAGTCCTTTGACCAGCTACAGTGGGTTAATAACCGATATTGAAAGTTAAAAGACGAAATTCAAAATATATTTTTTTTCTTAAGAAAATGTCACGTCAGCGCTGGCCAAAAGACAAAAAAACGGAAGTTAACAGGACCAAATTCATTTCTGGAAAGTGTAGTGTCATTAAACCACATATTGGCAAACTTATAGGACCAAGAAAAACCTTTTCCCGTTTTTGTATTATTTGGTGGTGTGATTATTAAGTTAATGGTGTTATGAATAGAGACTAACCACAGAGCAAATTATGTGATTGTGACAAGTGATGCATAATTTTCCTGGAAATGGAAACCTCTTTGCTCTAAATAAAAAATGGATTTATTCTTGGCTGCCCAGCAGTGCTGTGCACAGAACTGCATTAAGGTGTTGTACCACCTGCTTTAGTGTTTTGTACAATACAACACTAAAGCAGGTGGTACAACACCTTAATGCAGTGTTGTGCACTGCACTGCTGGGAAGCATATAATAACCCTAAAAAATGTATGTGTGATGTACGACAGTTGTTATTTTAAGCACATGCATTACAATGTTTATCGCAAAGTCTTATATAAATAAAATTTTTTCTAAGGTAATATAAACAAGTATTAGTTGTTTCATTAAAACATATTACTTGTTTCATAATACATCTGTTTTACATAAGATCAACTTTACAGGCAAGACCGCTATTCAAGGACCGGAAAAAATTCCACAGAATGGCGGATCCAGCACTCGACGGTAAATATCCCGTGCGAGGGCTGTACCAAGCTCTAGCAATCGCCGCAATGTGCGTACAAGAGGAACCTAACATGCGACCCGGCATAGCTGATATCGTGACAGCTTTAAGTTTTCTTGCTTCCCAGACTTACGATCCAGATATCCATGGTACCTAAACTCCGAGTAGGAGCCCCGATTCGCGAAGATCCAGAAGAGATGGTGGTGAACGCAAATGTGCTACGAACTATGATGAGAGCAAGATGAACCAAGTAGAAGCACTATGCCGCTAGGTGCTTTTATTTATTACATGCAATATATTTACATATTTATATATACCTGTCATCGATTTTGATACAAACAGATGATGGTACGGCCATACAGGTTAGCTCTCTATATGTAAAGCTACATGTTCAGACAAACGTACACAAGTTACAATAAGAGGCTAGTTGCCTTTTCTCTGTCGACATTTTGTGGTATATTTCACTTCAGAAAATGCTAAAATGTTTATATTTTTATCTTCGATTATTAGCTAGTTAGTCTAGTTGTGTTTTCAGGAAGCTGTTGCTCGTTGCAACGATAAGATATTATTTTTAGGGCACTTTTTTTTTTTTTTTTAATCTTTAGGTATATAATGGCAAGCTTTCAGGATGGACGAATGTATAGGGATAATGTCCATAAAAGCAATGCGGTATTTATTTTATGCATTTTATGAACATTTATAGATTCGATGTAATCATGATCTTATGTATGCTTAATTCTTTCATATAAGAATCAAGATTTGAGTACTAATGTAGATGTAGTGCAAAATATCTTGAATATGTGATCATCTTATCTTGACTGACGAAGACATCCTAGTGTTGTTATTTATATTCACAAAATTTTGTACGGTCTAATATATAAAATTTTGATAGTCTTATTTGAGACAGTCTCATACATGAGGTAAATCTTTACTATGATGTTTGAAAAATATGATTGAATTGAGATTACATAAACCCTTTATAAAGTTGTATAATTATTAATTGTGTTTTGTCTCATATAGATTTTTGTCCAATTTTAATCTATTTAATTTGCATGTTTCTTATAAATTAATATCGTTACTATGAAATGTAAATAACAATAATAATATGAGATGATACTGTATAAGAAAATTCGAAATTCTGAGTCATCAACTCATCATAATCGTACAAATTTGACGCTTGCATTTTTTATTTTTTTGGAAAGGATTTGTCACTTACATTAAGTTGAAGGTTTGTGATAATCACATATGGAATTAAGGGTCCCTCGGTTGGGTATTGAGAATTAATTTGGTAGCAATTTTTAAATTAAACAACAATAATAATACAAATTCAATTTTTAGTGGGTCTCGGGTGAAATTTTTTCATATCATAAAATTTATACTATTACATTTACAAACTAATACCACTATATTTATATTTATCAAATAATATTATACTTATAAAATGAGATTATATATATCAATTTATAAATGTAATTGTATGAGTTTCTTACCATAAAGAAGTTTTAAATTTATAAGTTTATGATCAATTTTATATTATTTGAATATTAATACTCATTCTAAATTTTATATTATTTTATATTATTCTCATTCTAAATTTATACCATACTCATAAATTATTTGAGATCCAGGTGCGCTTTTGATAGAAAAGGGGTGATAGAAAAACATGGAATGTTTCCTCTGTTCCGGTGATTCGTCATTTGTAAAGAAGAAGAAACCGAGATTCAATAATAACGCAAAATATAATCGGTTTGAAAAAGAGACGATCATGCAAAAAGCCCACCGGGTATTACGTCATCTTCTTGATTCCAAGGGTTTCATTTTAATCAACCCATTTTATTTATTTATTCATTCTGGGATTTCGCATTTCTCTAATATAGGGTTTATGGTGTTTTTTACAACCCTGTTTGTTTCATAAAAGTATTTTGTACGCCTTTTCATTTAGCACCAAGGGTTGATTTTGCAATGCCGGAGTTTAAAAGATGGAATATTATGCTGTTGGTTTGGGATTTCAGAGATGTTTCAAAATGTAGACATAATCTTGTTTTTGGTATTGTCATTTGTGAATATGTTCTAAAACTTGTCTTTTATTCTGATTCTTCTTTTAATTATAAATCAAAGATACAATGGAAGAAATCTATTAAATTTTGTTGTTTAGATAGATCACCTATTAAATTTGTTAAGGATGATATATAATCCACTTGAAAAACCAATCTTCTTCAGAATGCCCTTGTGACCCCCCAAAATTGCGAGCCTTCACATTTTCCGGCTTAGCTGTTGCAACCCGCTCCTTTTCGGAGCGAAATTTTATAGGGGAAGGAGAGTCTGGAGAAGTTTATAAAGGTTAGTTGCAAGACACCGGTGAGGTGAGTTAGATTTATATAACAAGAATTGGTATCATTGCCTATATTTGGTGCAAGATATTATCATAATCATAATAATAATAATAATCAAATTAGTTATTGGTGTCTTGCAGATTGTAGCTGTTAAAAAGCTCCATCTCGATGGATGCCAACGACGGATTAAGGAATCCATGATTGACGGTTTGATGTTAGATCCGGTGGATCACCCTAATATTGTTAAATTAATTGGTTATTGTAATCAAACAGATCGGATGTTGTTAGTCCATGAGTACATGCCTCTAGGTTCTTTGGACGACCATTTGCATGGTATGTTTAAATGGTATTAGTTGTTTCCATGAAAAGTATTAGTTGTTTGCACTAAAAAGTATCATTTACTCTGTTTTTGATCCTTCTATGAAACCATTGGATTGGAACACGAGGATGAAGATAGCAGTTGGTGTAGCACAGGGGTTAGAATATTTGCACAAAAAGATGAAACATCCTGTGATGTACCTTAATATGAAGTGTTCAAATATATTGCTAGGGGAGGGATTTCATCCTAAATTATCTGATCTCATTTTTGCTAAAACGGGTCCTTCAGGAAAACAGAAGTATGTTTGCACGAAAGTTAGGGGCACGTTCCAGAACATGCACTGGCTGGCCAACTTTCCTTCAAAACGGATATGTATAGTTTTGGTGTCGTTCTTTTGGAGATCATCACCGGAAGGTTAGCCTTTGACAAACAAAGGAGTGGCCTGGAGATAAATCTAGCTGCATGGGTACGTACTCCTGATTTCTCTCCATTTTTCTGTTTTTGAACTGCATATACTAATCAACAATCTAATTATAATGTAGTAAGGTGGCTTCTTTGTTCAGTATTTGTGTTGAAATTTACATGTCCAATACTCAAAATTGCTCCAGCATGTTCTTGCCATATTCCTTTAGTATAGGATAACTGCTTTCTTTTTCCTTGTCGTTCTATCATCCTTTATGAACATAATCATCATTGTAGCACGCAAGTTGGAACACATGCTCGGATTTCTTGATTGAAACGAAACCTAAACACTTATGATGGTCAGGATGCTCTGCTCCCTTCAAATTCTGTCTATATGCATCAGTTTTTATAAGGAAAAAGGTTTTTCTTATTATTGTAAATTTGTGCAGATATGCTTTATTATTAAGGAAAAAATCCCATTTTTCGAAATTCAAATTTTTAGTCCTTTGACTGGCTACAGTGGATTAGCGATATTGAAAGTTAACAAGACGAAATTCAAAATAATAAAATATAATTTTTTCTTGAGAAATTGTCACATCAGTGCAGGTCAATAGACTAAAAAGTTGAATTTTGAACCTTAATAGGCCCAAATTCATTTTTGGAAAGTGGAGTGTCCTGAAACCAACTATATATGGGCAAACTTATAGGACCAAGGAAAACTTTTTCCCGTTTTTATATTATTTGTTGGTGTGATTATTGAGTTAAATGGTGTTACGAATAGAGAATAACCACAGAGCCAATCATGTAATTGTGACAAGTGATGCACTGTATGCATAATTTTCCTTAGAATTAGAAACGTTGTTGCTCTAAGTAAAAAAAGTATCCATGATGCAAGACGGTTGTTACTTTAAGCACATGTGTTCAGATGTACCGCAAAGTCTTATATATGAACAAGTATTAGCTGTTTCATTTGAAAGCATTATTATTTCTATTGTAAAGTGATAGTTATTTTACATAACATTAACTGTGTAGGCAAGACCGCTATTGAATGACCGGAATAAATTCCAGGAAATGGGCGATCCAGCACTGAATGGTCAATATCCGGTGCAAGGTTTGTATCAAGCTCTAGAAGTCGCTGCAATGTGCATACAAGAGGAACCTAACATGCGACCGCCCATAGCTGATATCGTCAAAGCTTTAACTTATCTTGCTTCCCACACTTACGATTCAGAGTTATCTTGCTTCCCATACTTACGATCCAGAAACTTCGGTAGGAGCCCCGGTTCTCAAAGAGATTGCAAATGTGTGCTATGAACTATGACCACACCAAAAATCAAATGTGTGCTTATTTATTTATTTATTTTTTAATTGGGACCAAATTAAATAACAAATGGCCGTTTTACTTCTTAGTAAAAACAAAAGGAGTTAATGGTTTGTATGCACCTAGAATAAGGGAATCGAAATTGTTTGGTTTTCAATATTTTTTCTTATTTTGTTCATTAGTTTTAGTTCTTTTATATTTGCTAATTAAATTATTATTTATGGATTCAGGGACTAAAAGTTAGAAAAATTATTCAGGATTCATATCTCAATTCAGGATGACATTAAGAAAATGTAGTAATTAGACAAATTGCTATAACTTCAGCTGAAATGAGGAAATATGACATTTATTCGGATTCATATATATCTCACTTTTGTTTTCTCATATTAACTTCAGGAAAGAAAAAAAAAAACTAGTCTATTAGGGTATGTGTTCTTCCGGGAGGGGATTCTGTGTTGTACAAGAGGGTGCCCTCCCCACTCTTGGATTACACACACCCGCACGGGGGTGTGTGTGCGCATGTGTGATCTAATGGTGTGTGTGTGCGCATGAGGATGTTGTACAACACCAAATCTGAATCCGCGTTCTTCCAGCTTACAAATTCAATTTGAGGATTTTAGGAAATTAAACCAAAATAGTCTCATAACTTTGCACTTTTATTGTAATAGTCTCATAATCATCAATTTTTTAAATTTAAATCCAAATGTATTCAATTTGGTCCAAAACGTTGGATGTCGCTCAAAATTGCCCAAAACGACGTCGTTTGGGCTCATGTACACATGCGCCCCCAATTTTGACTGAAATATGTAAGGTACGTGTCTAAAATGACGTCATTTTGGGCAATTTTGAGTGACCTAGTTTGGGATTAAATTGGATCAGATTGAATGCATGTGAGATTAAATTAGAAAAAATAATAATTATGAGACCATTTCAATAAAGATGCAAAGTTATGATATGATTTAGGTTAAAATCCGAGGATTTTACAAGCTTTTGTGTTTGTTTGTAGATTATATAAGTTAGATTTAAATTGAAAAAATTGGGTTGGAGGTTGCAAATGAATCATGAGCCGTATTCTCAAGGCGAAATTCTGGGAATTATTTTTGCAGATTATAGAGTCCTTTAGTAAAGACGAGGCGGAGGTTGTAATGGCCATAACATGGGAGCTGTGGAGAAACAGGAATATTTAATGCTCTTGTTTAAGGGCCTAAAAAAAATTAACATTTTTGCCGTATGAAATTATGTTAGAAAGATTATGAAATAAATCAATATGCTTCACTTTTCCATTTACAATAAGGATGAATCCAGGTCTGCTTATTCGAACATTTCCAAATTGCATTTCACATCCTGACAAATCTCTATTTATTTATTCAATCTCAGTATATATGTGCAAATTAATTGCTATATTATTCACAGATAAAAAAAAAAAAAAAAAAAAAAAAAGGCCCAAAACTCTTAAAAATGAGAGTGAATTTGTTTATTTGAATAACTTGTACTTTTCTAAATTCTGGTCAAGGATATCCGCGAGATTATCTCATCCAAAACCAACTCATTAATTGATAAAAGGGTGATATTACATGTTGCAAAATTGATTTTAACCTACATAGAACTCATGGTCTCACTCATGTGATGTTTTATCTGCCCAAAGAAACAAAGAAGCAATAACAGAAAATTTTATTGGTTTCGAAGACACCATCATGCACAAAGCCCATCTGATGATTTTGTTGATTTCCAAGGTTTAACAAATCAACCCATTTTATTTATTTATTCAATCTGAAATTTGATTCTGTTGTTTATTGATTTGCATGTTCAATTTCTGCCCTTTTTCTTGGGATGCTTGCAATTTTTCTTGAATTTGGTTGAAAACCATAAATTTGCATTACTCTAATTAATATAGGTTTTATGGATTTCCACAACCTGTTTCACAGAGTGTTTTGTGCGTGTGTTGGATCTTGCATGTATACGTTTTCATTTAGCACCCAAATTAAGATTTCTTGACTTACGGTTCATTTTGCATTGATGGAGTTTAGAAGAATGAAATTTTATGTTGTAGACATAAGCTTGTTTTTGGTATTGTGATTTGTGACTATTTGTTAATCTCAACAAACTATTTTTCTTTTTGTGCATATATTCCAAAACTTGTCTTTTATTCAGATTCTTCTTTTAATTATACTCTCTCCGTCCCAGAAGAATTAACACACTTTCCTTTTTGGTCGGTCCCATAAGACTTTGCACACCTAAAAATGGATACACTCTTCTCAACTTATAACATTACAACACACACTTATTACCCCCCATACACACTAACTACTCCCCATGAAGCAACTTTTCTTAATCTCTGCGCCGAAAAGTTAGCGCAGAGTCTTCCGGGACGGAGGGAGTACTATGTTTAAGTCTTTAACTAATTTTTGTTGTTTAGAGAGATCACCTTCAATTGAAGATGAATCTGCTACAGATGGCAGTAGTAACTCCCGTTGTGATCCCCCAAAAGTACGGGCCTTTACGTTTGCCAGCTTAGTTGCTGCAAAACAATCAAAATTTTCTAGGAGAAGGACAGCTTGGAGCAGTTTATAAAGGCCATTTGAAAGGCACTGGTGAGGTGAGTAATTAGATTCATATATATATATATATATATATATATATATATATATATATATATAACAAGATTATTTGGTATCTATCAAATTGATTATTTGTATCTTGCAGATTGTAGCTATTAAGCAGCTCGACCATAACGGATGCCAAGGGATTAGGGAATACATTGTTGATTTTTTGATGATAAATATGTTACATCACCCTAATCTTGTTAAGTTAATTGGTTATTGTGCCGAAGGAGATCGGAGGTTATCAGTCTTCGAGTACATGCCTCTAGGTTCATTGGAGGACCATTTACATGGTACATAACTCAAGAGTATTAGTTGATTCCTTAAAAAGTATTAGTTGTTTTCACTGAAAAGTATCATTTGCTCTGTTTGTCCGTTTCAGGACCTTCTAGGAAACCATTGGATTGGAACACAAGGTTGAAGATAGCAGTTGGTGTAGCACAGGGGTTAGAGTATCTTCACGATGAGAAGAAACCACCCATCATATACCGTAATTTGAAGTGTTCGAATATATTGCTAGGGAAGGGATTTCATCCTAAATTATCCGATTTCGGTTTGGCTAAATTTGGTCCTTCAGGGGATCAGATCCATGTTTCCACAAGAGTTATCGGCACGTTTGGATACTTTGCTCCTGAATTTGCAATGACGGGCCAACTTACCTTCAAATCAGATATCTATAGCTTTGGTGTCGTTCTTTTGGAGATCATCACCAGAAGGTTAGCCTTTGACAAACGAAGGAGTGGCCCCGAGATAAATCTAGCCGAATGGGTACGTACTCCCGATTTCTCTCCCTTTTCCTGTTTTTGAACTGTATATACTAATCAATAACTTTTCTATATAGTAGTATACCATCATATATAATCTAATTATAATGTAGTTTAGTGGCTTCTTTGTTTTCATATATAAAATTTTTCTTAAGAAAATGTCAAGTTAGTGCCGGTGAAATGACTAAAAAATTGAATTTTTGAAACTTATGGGACCAAATTCATTTATGGAAAGTGGAGTGTTCTGAAACCAATTTATGAGCAAACTTGTAGGACCAAGAAAAATATTTTCCTATTTTTATATTATATGTTGGTGTGATTATTGAGTTAATAATGATAAATAGAGAATAACCACAGAGCAAATAATGTAATTGTGACAAGTGATGTCCTGTATGCATAATTTTCCTGGAATTGGAAACCTTCTTGCTCTAAACAAAAGATGTATCCATGATGCAAGGCGATTCTTACTTTAAGCACATGTATTCAGATGTATCGCAAAATCATATATAAATAAGTATTAGTTGTTTCATTTAAAAGCATTATTAGTTCTACTGTAAAGTGATAGTAGTTTTACATAAGATCAACTCTGCAGGCAAGACCTCTGTTGAATGACCGGAATGAATTCCACCAACTGGCCGATCTAGCACTCAATGGTCAATATCCCGCTCGCGGAATGTGCGTACAAGAGGAACCTAACATGCGACCCGACATAGCTGATATCGTGAAAGCTTTAAGTTATCTTGCTTCCCAGACTTACGATCCAGATATTCGTGGTAACCAAACTCCGGTACAAGTCCCGATTCTCAAAGATCTTGACGACAACAAGAACCAAGTACAAGAACTACGCCTTTAGCTGCTTTTATTTGTTACATGCAATATATATTTATATATACCTGTAATCGGTTTTGATATAGTTGCTGGAGCGCGTCCATAGTCGCGCTCCACCAACTGATATCAAAGATGATGATACAGGTTAGCTATCTATATGCAAAGCTACTGCATGTTTAGACAAATGTGCACAAGTTACAATAAAAGGCTAGTTGATTTTTTTCTATCGACATATTGTGGTATATATATTGCAGTTCAAGAAATGCTAAAACAATTAAAATTTTGATGTTTGAATATGCAACTTTTTTTAAAAAAATTTATAGGTATTACCATGACAAGCTTTTAGGAAATTAAAACATTACTAATGTAGTCCAGAATATCTTGAATGGCTGATCATGATCTTATCTGGGCCGACGTAGAGAAATCAAAGTGTTGCTACAATATGATAATATAGAGGCTAGCTAGGTTTTGTATGCAACCGGGTGTACCGTACACTTATAGTACATTTTAAAAGCATGCAACTTGTTATGCTGAAAAGTGTGACTTATTTACATAGAAAAGTGCAACTGTTAATATGAAAATATAGTTGCATGGTTCTGTTTGGAATAGTTGCACGTTTCTATTTTGTATAATTGCACGCTTCTAAAATGCACTATGAGTGCACGATGCACCCGGGTGCACATGAGACCCACTTTAATATAGAACATTGATCGATTTAATTTGTATGTTTCCTAATTCTTAATGGCGAGTCATTATTTGTAGTCGTTCAAATTTGTCACTCTTAAACATTTTTCGGTAATTCCATCTTAGATTTACATTAATGTAAATCGTTGGGATAAATTCACACATATATATATATATGTATGCAATCCATTGCTTCTTAGAGAAAGTTGAAAAAACAATCATCTCACCATAAGTTTTAATGTGAAATTTGTTTATAATACTAAATAGATACATATTTGATCTCTTTATGCAATGGTTGTTCATTGAACACATTTAACGCTTTTATGTTATTGTACATGATTGTATATACATGACACTTTTTAAATTAATAAATTATTACTTTATAAATAAATTTATACAATAAAATTTCTCCCATTCCAATTGTATTAATTTATAGATGTTTACTCTCTAATCTAAGGTTGTATAGACACGGGTACATCAATACGGATACAACATGGTACGAGTACGGATACACAAATTTTTAAAAAAAAAAATGGAAAAAATACGGCGGGTACGACTATAATTTTTTATATTATTATATATATATATATATATATTTAAAAAAATATGTATCTTGGTATCTGCATACAAATTTTTATGTACACATACTTTAAGTGAGATACTCAAATAGTGGCAAACCTCAAACACAGAGCAAAGAGAAATTATGTCTATCGAACGTTGACGAACAATGGTGTGAATGTGATGGATTTTTATTGCTTTAGTTGTAAGTTAGAGTTAATGTAATATAAGACAAATTTAAGGTAAAATAAATTAATTTTTCAAATTTAATCGCTCGTGTATATTATCTCGTGTCCGACACGTTGATCAACCGTCCGACACAGTACTTGAAATTATAATTATTATTTTAATTGGGACATGCCATTTGACGTATTGGTTGAGTATTCCACCAATATTCGCGTGCTCAAGTACCCATGACGTATTTAAAATTGTATTATTAAAAAAATTTGAGTACCCAGTGTTTTCATAATCGAACCGGTGATCGAACCAAAAAGACCACCGGTCAGCGGTTCAACCGGTCGGACCAGTTCAACCATTAAAATGATTTCTTTCTAATTTTTGTCAATATTTCCTATGTTTAGTTAAAAAAATAAAAAAAGTATACATCTACAAAAATTTAAACAGTATATTATAAATTTTCATATTTAAGAAAACACAATAAAAGTCATAGTCATAATAAAAAAATAACACAATAATAATATAAAAGGGGGAAGGTGGACCTTATATTTTTGTCCCACATCGAAAGTATTAGAGAAAAATGTGAGAGAAAATAATATAAAAGGGTGGACCTTGATTCATATATTTGTCCCACCTCTCATACATTTATCCCACATCGAAAGTGTTGGAGAAAAATGTGAGAGAAAGTATTATAAAATTTTTCCCCCTCATACATTTATCCCACATTAAAAATGTTGGAGAAAAATGTGAGAGGAAGTATTATAAAATTTGTCTCACCTCATACATTTATCCCACATAAAAAGTGTTGGAGAAAAATGTGAGAGAAAGTATTATAAAAGGGATGAAGGTGGACCTTGATACATATTGTTAAAAGTTTTTTTTTTAATTAAGGTTAGAACCGATTAAATCCGTTTGAACGTTTCTTCCGATTTTGATCGATTTTGATCGGTCCAACCGCAAAAGCAATTTTTAGGGAGTCTCCGGACCGGTTCCAGGATCGATTCCCGATTAAACCAATTGAACCGGCCGATCCAATTATAAATTCATTGTACCCATGCATCCTAGACTCTAATCCATATCAATATTTATGGAGATTAATGCGAAATGATTGACTAACATATACTCCCTCCATCCCATAGTTAACCTTACAGTTAATGTGTGCTCGGGTTTTAAGAAAAAATGATAAAGTGTTGGGGAAGAAAGAATTATTTGTTAAAATTTTATGTGATAAAGTGATGAATAGTTATGGGGTAGAAAGAGTCGTTTATTAAAATTTTATATGATAAAGTGATAAAGTGAGTATTTCCATTTAAGGGAATTGTCAATTAAGTTTGGGACGCCCGAAACGAAAACTGTAAAGTTGAATTTAGGACTGAGGGAGTATATACTAATTATAGAAAATTTGACGCACATCTTCTGTGAGGGGAATCAAGCGGCGGACACCATTGCTAAGCTTTGCGAGTCCCGTTCTTGGATCGGGGGTTGCCTAGCATTTCTCCATGATGCTTTGTATTCGAACATGAATAAGTCCTATTTCTGTACTTCTCTTTAATTTTTTTGTTTTGTTTTTGCTTGGTACTTTGAGGATTACTTCTGTGCTGCGTCGTAATTTCTTGTAGAGGGGTTCCCCTTTTTTCCCTTAATTATGGCTTTTTTCCTAAAGAGAGTTTTACCCTAACAAAATTTTGCCTATGGCTCCAGCCTTTGAGCCGCCTTTTGATCTTATGGCTCTACGATTTTTTTTTTCATTTTTTCAATAATAGTTGGTCATATTAATTATAGAAAATTATATGATAAAGTATGAATCTAAGCGAATTAATAGCTTAGAGGTGTCGCAATGCAATCATGATGACTTAGGCATGGCAAATCTTCTCTTTCCGAAGTCTGGAACAACTGACCTGATCAAATTCTCAGAAATCTCAAACTTTTTGGTGATTGCTGAAGACGAACCTACATCCAACTTCCTTTGTTTCACTGTAACTTCACCACTATCTGTCTTCCTAAAAACACCAGCAGAAACAGAAACTCCATGCTCGTATTTTTCCTCATTACCACTGTCATCCGAGTCAATGGCAATTTCATCATCACTGGAAACCGTTTTCTGGTTGGGCACATTCGACCCAATCACACTCCCTGGTAGCAAATCTTTGAAAGCACTTTTTTCTTCACTCGTTGGCTTTAACACAAGCTTAGAAACCTGCATTTTTTCCAAAATACACCGAGAGGTTTTAACAGAAGCTTATGGTCATAATGAATCCAGTCCTTAGATTTAATACTGATGAAAGTTATAAACACTCACATATCTAGAAGGCAGTTTTTTTAGTCTCCGATGTTTAAGCTTATTTGTCAACATATTCAGATCCCATTTAAGAAAAAGGGGGAATAGAACTTTCCTTTCAGGCACCACAAGCTTAGTATGCTCCAACAACCAATACTTCAATAAAATATATAATGAAAATAAATCAGTCGCTGCAGGCTCAAAACATGTAAATATATAATAAATTCATGAATAAACTATAATGAATACATCATGACTTTACCGGTAATAGTATTGCACACCCTCCAATTTTCATGTTGTGCGTGGTTTTGATTTGTTTCCAATGTATGTCAACCACGTATGCACTCCAATCGTACAACATCACCTCATCCATCCTTTCAAGATATTCGGTTAAAGGTAAGGCTATTGTTGAACTCTGACTGGGCGATAAAATGGAGGCCATTAGATAACAATGCATCAGCCTTGCAACATCTTGTTCACTTGTTTCATCATCTTTGGACAATAGTTTTTTCATTCTGTTCAGAATGATTGTCTTGTTCAGGGAGGGCAATAATTCTCCAAAGTTTCTTCTTAACCACGGAGCATTCCTAGAGTTCTTCTTTGTGAATGGAATTTTTTTAGCACCTCCCCCGACTCCAAAAAACAATGAAACATCACGACTGGTAAGTTGAACCTGCTGTCCACCAATTATGAAGTTTTGAGATCTTATATCGTAACACTTCAAGATACTTCGAATATCATCTTCATTTTTATCGCACATGTTCTCCAACGTCAAACGATCAGTTCTGTTTATAGCCTGGAACAAATATCTCGCTGGCATCCTCTCTATTTCTCTGATATGAGATTTAGTGAACTTGAGTTCTTGGATTTTCAGAACGGCTGTCTTCAGGTTGCTTCCGTAGTATGTTTTCCCTTCCTCTACTACTACAGCACCTAAGTAAACAAAAAAACAAAAAAACAGACAAGTTATTACATTAATTTTATTAAAAATTACAGCCATCAACATAACTACATAATTCAATAATATACAAGTTAAACAAATTCTTAAGATAAGTATGTAGAATATGTAAATTAATTACCAAAGTAGTTCTTAGGTCTCATTATCTTCTCCTCTCTGTCACTATCTGTCTGCGAACTATAATCTGATGTAGATGCATCCAAGATCTCATTCAAACCACCTTTATTGCAATCTGATTTCAAAACAAGTTTTTTTTGCATGTTTTAGAGCATCAATACTGAACTATTATTTACTGAATATGGAAAAAATACTTCAATCAAACATATATACCCTCAGAATCTGTGTCTGAATCAAAGGCATCTATCCTCCTCTTCACTATCCTTCTTTTAGTGACTCGTTCAATAAAGTCTACACAAAAATATAAATAGACTTAGCACATATCAAAATCTACCAGAAATAAATATCAATTCGTATAAAAAACCAAGGTAACAAAACTGAAAAATAGTACAAACCAGATTCAGAATCAGTTCCAGATGCTGTTATTCCTTTAGATTTGGGAGATTTTCCTAGCCAAAAACACCACAATCATGAACAAGATCATAATAAAAAAACACCTTTAGTTTGAGAAATAGGTTGGTAGGATCAAAAAAGAAATTCTACCTTTCTTCTTGCTTTTAACAGGTTGTTTACCTTTCCTAGCATTTTTTTAGCTACAAATACCAAAAATAAATCATCAAAAAATGGATAAACATTTAGACATCATTTCTTTTTAAGTGAACATTGTTGTTCATGTTTACTATCATTGTTCAAGTACATAAATATAAATGCCCAATAGAGAACAAACCAGAATCAAGTTCCGATGTTGATATAATATCATCCTAGTCAGATTCTCCTACAAAATATAAGAAAAAATCAATAAACTGTTGTTCCAGGGAATTGGGTGGGGTGTCTAAAAAAACACTTGGTTAGCCTTAAGATAGTAAATCAACCTCTATCCACTATTTTAACCAATGTTGCACGCTTTCCACGCTTTCTTGCTTCAATCAAAGTCAAAAAAATATTATATTTAGCAAAATAGAAATCATATGTTTACTTAGATTCACAAACACACACCCCCATAAACAATCTAACTGTCCAAAAAAAAACACAATAAAAAACACATTGTTACACGGATGAACATATTCAATTTTAGTTATGCACATGTTCATACACATATATGCATATGTTCATTGGAATATTCTAGCTTTTCCCCCCCTTATTTACCTTCAAATTTGTCTTTTGTACTAGATCTGGTTGTCCGTTTACCAGTACCAGTACTACCAATAGCTGCAAAAAAAATCAAGAACAACAAATGAATAATTGTCCACATTTGGTGCTTACTATAACTATTTTATAATACATACTGTCCTCATCAACAACTAAAAATTAGAGTCAGCTAAAAAAATGCCATGAAGCTCTCATAAACTTAAGAACTAAAAAATACGAACAATCTTTAAAATATGAAGAATATGTAAAAAAATAAAACTACTGTAATACCTTTGCAATCTCCAGTTTTACGTTTCCCCCTATTCAAATCTTCTGCTTCTCCAACCTTAACTTTCACTATTCTCTTCCTTTTACCTATCTGGAAAAAATAATGTACAAATGGAATTAACCAACAAAATATGCGAACCATGCAACCATAAACCCAAAATCAGTCAGCCACCAAATTTCTAGTTTTTGCTCTTAAAAACATGGAATAATGAATATGTTTGTTGATTGTTTTCGAAATCGAGACAAGAAAAAACTCCAAACATCGTGTTCATACCTGTCAGAAACTGAAATCGAAATATCTCGTCTCCTTCTGGATCTTTTTCTCTTTGCAAGTTAGGGGGTTTTGGGAATCGATTATTTATTGGTGAGGTGAGAGAAACTGGTTTCAAATTGTTTTGGGAAGAGGAGTGAGAGAATTGGAAGGTGCCGTGTGACTTGTGAGATATCAGAACCCGTCATCTCAAACAGTATTTTTGCAGCTGTTACATTTTGGTTTTCCCAATGCTGAAGCTATTAATCAAACGGAGGGTACTAAAGTCTTTTAAGGTCTCATTTTGGACCTACTCGTATTAGTTCTATTTTCTTGGACCTAATAGTTATTATTAGGGGTCATTTTTCACTCAGTAATAGAGGCTACGGAGCCAAACAGCACGTGCATAAAACGTGAGAAACAAAGAAGTTTCCCGCCATAACTAGGCTATGAACAAACAACCAAAATGTGCAGAAAATACCCTCTTTCAATTAAAGTGTACAACCGAAGATGAATTTTTTTCCCTCATAACCTAACCCAAATCAATTAACCCCAAATCAGTTGAATTGTAGTTCTCTCTCTAGAATTCATAGGCAAGCAAGCACCTCTCGCATGGCGGATCTACCGCAGAATTCGCAGCCCGCTTCGGTGTTCTCCCCGAGAAAAAAAATGGATGAAACCACTCTTCTACCGATCTGCTACAGGAATTCAAGCGTCAACAAGAAGGATACTTCGAGGTCCCGATCGACTGTAGAATCGGTTCATCTCATCCCACCTGTATTGCTGCTCTGCATCTTCATCCTCTGGTGGTTTTCTTATGAGGGTACGGTTTCGATGTTGATTTCAAGGAAAACGAAAAACAGAGAATCGAAATTGATTCAGTTATGTATACTTTTTTTAATTTAATTTTTCTTCTTTTTTGAATATTTGATTGTTAAATGAGCGGTCGTGTTTGGGGTTTTTAGGTTTTTTCAATGTTGAAGAAACACTAGAATAATTTAGGGTTTTCTTTTCCTATTGCCATGAAATTAGGATTAAATTGATTATAATTCTGGCTATGCATTAATTTCTGCTCTATGACCGACTAATTTACTTGTATTCGTATTTCTGAATTTTTATGGTTTGTGCAACTTTCATGAACTAAAACTCTAGACCTTTGTTAATAATTTGTTGGCTGAATTGACAGAAGAAAATAGTAACTTTCAATTGAAGTTTGATGATTTCAATCAAGTATGAATCCCACTTGTTTGGAGAAATTTCTACTAGTTGTGTTTTCTGATTGAGGCAGCTTGTTTGGATGCATATTTAACCCATAAAGTGAAGGTTTTCTGTTTGAACACCAAGAAAAAGATGAATGTTAGTTAAATTCATTATATAAAGCATTACAAAAGTTGTTTGTTTGATTTTTTGCATTCACAAATTATCTATCCAAATCAGTGAAATTGGAGAGCAGTAATGGAAGGATTGCAGCTGCCCGCATACTGAAGACACAGAACACAATGATTTCCGATCTTACCTATCCTCCATATCCATCGATTTCTGAAATGCAGATGACGGGCAATGTTAGCATAACCAGGTGACCGAGTGACCAAGAACAGGAAATCAAGAATGGTAAGATTTCTAACACAACCAATTTGTTGTAACTTTGGTTCATTAATGTTTTGAGATGAATGATAGAAATTGGAATCTGAGTACAACTGAGATGGCTCGCTGTCACATTTACAGACATAAAACTACAAAATCTAGCCAAAACTACAGCTGAATTCTCTCTTTGTAGATCTAAAGTTGAAAGTTAAAATGCACATTTTCTGTGATGATTGTTGTGAATTTGATCACATGCGTTGAGATTTCAGATATTCATGCTGCCCCAAGATTGGGGAGAACAACAAAAAGCCTCCAACACGTCTACAAATTGGTTATCTCACCTGTTCGGCAGTTACCTACCCATAAGTACATAACTGTTGGCCTCCTCGAAGGCAAAACTCTACAACAGTCCCTCCTAGGCGACTGCAACATAACAAAGAATTTAGATTAGTTACACAAATATATGCCTGATTCCTGCTTATATTTTAGGTCTTAAATTTCGTAACCTCGTGTTAAATGAGATGTGAGTCCTCTGCTGTACATAAAACAAAGGGGTTAAATTGGGAAAGATATCTTTTTAGGCCCGTAACTCCGGGGGTTGCAAAAGAAGGAAATTATGTATGCGGGCCTGTAAATTAAGGCCAATACTTTTTAGTTTGTGTAAATGTAGTCCAAATTGGGCTAATTCGACCTATATTTACATAAATTAAAAGTATTCCCCTTAATTTACAGGAAATAAAGCCCAATTTTCAGTTCTCACATGTGTTATTAAGCTCTTACGGTTCAATTCAGCCTATATTTACACAACATCTAAAGTATTATCTTTAAATTACAGGCATGTAATGTCCTTTTGCAACCCCCGAAGTTGCGGGCCTCAATAAATATTTTTTCCGTGTGAAATTATGCACAACAGAGGATCCGGATCATGATCATGTTAGAAGATTATGAACTAAATAAATTTGAATTTGCATGCCTGCATGTAAGTAACGAACTACTTACCCTCTCCCACCGGCTGCTATCCGACCTTTTCAAGACGACAATGGAGTTGAGTTTATCCGGTGATTCACTTTTCCATCGGCAATAAGGATGGGGTTCTTTAATACGAGAGTAAACCCCAATTATTTGATTCCTCTTATCATCATATTTTACTGAGGTCAGGTAGAACAAGAAAGGCTTTTGACAAGGGTGTCTTGCCACAGGTCTAGTGTTGAATGCATATGCTGTGTAGTCAGCTCTTTTATACCAATTGAGAAACGTCCTTGTGGGCATTTCCAGCTCTCTAGGGGAGATGATACCTCTCACTACTTGGACAATGTACCCCCACGAAAGAGAGATGGACCAGTAGTTTTTCTTGTTGTAGCAGAATGACTGTTGAATTATGCTCGCTGAATCCAGCTCTGCTGATTCAAATAGTTTCTTAAGGCCCTCCACTCTGCTCAGCCCCGGGAATATGGGGTCCACCACATCCAGATGGTGAAGTGATACTAATGGAGCTACCGGGTGGGCCCCCAATAGTCCCAATAGATTTCCATACACATCATACTGCATTACATGCAAATAACTAACTTTAGTTTCAGTTTAATTTAATGGTTTAGTTAGATCTACCTTGTCATATTGATTTAAACAGGTTTTTTTGGCCCTATTACTTGTCAGCTGTCCAATTTTGATCCTAAAATAATTAAATTTTTCAATTCAGATACAATATTAAAAATTTGTCCAATTTTGGGCCAAGGTCACTGGAAAATTGAAACGTTGCCTTCCTAGGTGACTGCCCACAAATAACTTCTCTACTGTCTAATTCTTCTCCCAATTTAAATTAAGCAACACCATCTTTTTATTTTCCTATGACTTTCTGGCCAAAATTTTTGAGAGCAAAATTGAACAACTGACAAATTATGTGACCAAAAGAACTTTTCAACTCTTTTAGCCTACTTAAGACAAGACAATGTAGGAATCTTACTTGATGAAAACCTAGTTCTTTCGTGAGAGGTACTCCTAGCTCAGCCATGCAAGCTTGAATCCTATCATCACTTCCGTACAATCCCGGGTAGCGTTGAATGCATCGATCCTGCATCTTCTCTAGCTCTTTAGCTAGAGGATAGCTTATTGCGAAACCACCTCCCCCATAAGCCATTGAATACGAAAAAAATATGTTTTGTACATGGCTTTCTGATGAACTCCCAATATAGTAATGCTCATTGGGGTCATATTTTGAGAGAACTCTTAGAACATTATCCACAATGAAAACTGTGTCATCATCTCCCATAACAAACCACTTCACATCTTGCATGCCCGACCTTAGAGTTTCCGAAATTACCCTCGAAATCCTCAAAGCCGATCTCTTCCCCTGTTTATTGGTGTAATCAAATTTCGATGTGTCACCGGAAATTTTTATGGTGGGCAGTTTTTTCTCCTCATCTGAAGTAACCTTGACGCTTTTATCCAGCCAAACAATTCCTCTAGTTTCCTCTGGCCTCCACCACAGCTTTATATACTCTTTCCTCTTCTCCCAAAGGCTGGCAGATGCAGCAATTCCGAAAACAACGTCCTTTATTTCTGTATTGTGTCGTGTATATGAAGGGGAGGCAAGTGCAGTGGATTCTTGATCGGAAGACGTGCTTGCTGGAGGCGGAGGAGGAGGTGGCGGCAGCGGCGGTGGTGGCGGTGGAGAAAATGTGGTATCCTCCTTTTCGAGATTCTGTTTTGTGGATACGTCAGAAGGTAGTAGAGAACAACCGATTTCGGTGTCTTTGTTGAGGATGATTTTGGAAGAGTAAAGGGAATAAAGGACGAGAACAGAGATGAAGAAGGTGGTGATGGCAGATCGGAGGCTGGTGAAGCCGAAGAACGAGCGGTGAGAAGAAGGGTTCATTTGGATGAAGGAGAGAGTGTTGTTGCAGAGGAATGACAGCATAACGAGTTGAGATGGAGAGAGAGAGAGAGAATGACAGTAATGGAAGGAAGGAGGGATGATCGGATCTTTGGCGCAGGGAAATGTTCTTTTCTCTCACAAGTTTGTTGAGAATTGAACGAAGATAGAGGCGGGGTTGGAAGTAATGCAATACTATATATAGGAAGTAAACAATTACTATATATGGCATTTTGGATTCTTTTTGTAATGAGATTGATAAAAGTTTGAATATTTGTTTGGTGCTGTAATAGTTTATTTTATTTTATTTGTACATATATATGCATAATATGTGATTTTTTTTTGTAGATAGTGGTCATCGCCATCAGTAAAAGTCTGGGACCTTGAGAGACCAAATAAGTGTAGGTCAAGCGAGAACCCAGATTCAGGCATCCGACCACAAAGATCGGCCCTAGCCAACTGGCAACGCGCTAGAGAATCATAAAAAAGCTATCAAGTACCCATATCGTCCTTGACCATTGTGCTTAGTGGATTACAGGTATCCAATGAATCACTAACCTGAATGACATCATCAAACACATTATATAAAGATAACTGTTGGAACGCCTGTGTCGGGTTAAACTGGTTGAATTCATCGGTTTGGGTTTAAACCCTTTAATGATGTACAGCGTACATACTACATGGCCCTTTTTGCCTTTTAGATCCTTTTTAACTTGGATATTGATGGTGTACCCTTGAGTGATGTATAATGCACATAGTTCTCTTTAACTTTTTTTAAATCTTCTTAACTTAGATTTATTGGAATGAATTATGGAGAGAGAGCAGGAGAATTGAAAAAAATAAAAATAAATAAGTGCTTCTACACTATTTAAATGAGGTTGTAAACACTTCTTATGTCTAAATAACATGTAAAAACAGTTAAGGGTTAATAATTAACTTTCAACTAACTTGTACATCAATTTCACAAGGTAGTTAAACTAAGAGTAATTTGTAAAACTATTTGTTGACCGTGATCTTTGAAATTTTGAATAACTCATAGATCAACTTCACAATCCAAAAGCAAAACATTAATCGGAGCAAAATTATTGTCACTCGTAAATTTTAGTGAGTACACTTGCATTGCAAGGGGTTATTACTAGAACTACGTAGATTTGACAAAAAACTCTATAAACTACATGCAAAAAGGCAAGGGTGCAGAAGTCGAAAATCGGTAGTCGGGCGGATATGGACCGCCTAGCTCCTAGGCCGTCTAGGCGGGGACTAGTCGGTTCGGTTTTCTTTTATTTTTTTCATCTAAATGAGTTTTACTTACTACTTATCAATATATTATAACAAAATTATACTTCAAAATTAATTAACAAATTCATTATACAACCGCCTAAATTTAGATAACAATTGAACACATTTTTTTATATATATTATCAATTATAGAGTACAAGAAAATTAATTTAACATAAAAAAAAAACTAAATAAATTTGTGTTTTGAATAAAGTTTCTCATTATCAAATAGTTGGACACCTAGCTCCCGACTTAGCCGTCTAGCTCACCGTCTCGGTCGCCTAGGCGGCACCTAGGCAAATCGGGTTGGCCGACGATCGCCTAGCGCTAAGGCGCCGCCTAGGCAGGGACTAGTCGGGATTTTTACATCACTGCAAAAAGGTAACATTACTAATACCTATAAAATCTTAAAATATGGACAAATTTGCCCTTATTTTGAAATTCTCAAGCTCATCGCGGCTAATTTAGTACATGAGATTAAACAAAATATTTAGGAGTTTTATCAATTCAGGGTTTGAAAGATGGTAAATCTATCAATTTAAAGCCTGAAAGATTTTTCCTATTGATTCAAGGCCTGGAAGATAGAAAACTATCAATCCAGGGCCTGAAAGATAGAAACCATCAATTCAAGACTCATAAATTTTAAGGTCATGTTTGACACTAAACCCTAAACCCTGACACTAAACCCTAAACGTTGAACCCTAAACCTTGAACCATGAACCCTAAATCCCCCTTAATCGAAAACCTTGAATCGTAAATCCTAAAAATAAGAAAAATAAGAACATGAAATAAGGACATGAAATATAAGTGTCAAACATGACCTTAAAATGTGTGAGCCTCAAATTGGTAGTTTTTTTATCTTTCAGGCCCTAAATTGATAGTTTTCTATCTTCCAGGCCTTAAATTGATAGAAAAAAAAATTAAGGCCTTAAATTGATAGTTTTGTCATCTTTCAAGTCCTGAATTGACATTTTTCCAAAATATTTAGTAGTACTTCCTCTCACCCTCTCACATTCAAAATCAATATCAATAGTTTCTCTCTCATCCTCCCCCCCTCTCTCTCTCTCTTTATTTTCATCTTCTCTCCCTCAACTACTCCACGTTGGAGTTCCACTGCCGCCGATTTCAACCAGATTCTTCCACTGCCTCAGATTAGGTTCAATGGTTCTATAAGGTTCAATGGTTGAGTAGATCTACTCAGGCTTGGGTGAGGCACTGTTTTTTTTTTCTACTAATGTTTATAGTTAGCAGAGGTTGTTTACTGTAATTTTTGGCATGATTCTCATGGTGTTTCTTGTGGTATTTTTGTGTTATAAGATTGATATTTTTTTATTTTGATTTCACCATTGGGGAAAGATTAGAGGAAACCGACTCTGTCTTTTTGTTTGTTTGAGAAAGAAAGAGTCTTGAATGTTGTGTTTTGGTGATAAAGGAAAACAACAGATCGTGGTCGCAGACGAGATTTTAGATCTGTAATTTTTTAGGTATCTGAAATTCAATTTTTGTTTAGATCTGTAAATTTTAGGTATGTGAAATTCAATTTTAGATTTGCAAATTACAAATTCTGAAACGAAGAAGGAATAAATTATATTGGAAATTTGGATTAAAACTGAAATGATGATAATGATTTCTGCAAATGTGTCGTTTTTTTCTGCATAAAACTGTAAAAAGTGTGTGTTTGTTTCAATTCTTTTATGCACAAAACAGTAAATATGTGTGTTTATTTAGTTTTTGTTATGCACATATTCAACTGTGATTTTTGAACAAGATCAAGAACAAGAACTGCACAAGTTATATGTACAAAAATGTATCATAGAGTGTGTAAAAATGTCGTATATTTAGTGTATGTGAAATTCAATTTTAGATTTGTAAATTTCAAATTCTAAAACGAAGAAGGAATAAAATGTATTGAGATTTTGGTATCAAACTGAAATGATGATAATTATTTCCGCAAATGTGCGGTTTTTTCTGTACAAAACAGTAAAGAATGTGTGTTTGTTCAATTCTTTTCTGCACAAAACAGTAAATAATGTGTGTTTGTTCAGTTTTTGTTCTACACATGTTCAACTGTAATTTCTGAACAAGATCAAGAATAAGAACAAGTTATATGTGCAAAAATATATTATAGATTGTGTAAAAATGTCATAAATTTCATGTCAAATTTTGCTTCAATTTTTACCTTGAATATTGAAAATACAAAATTGGGAGGAAGCTCGTCGTGAAAAATAAGCTTTTTAAACAACTAATCACAAATTCAAAAATTTTAAACAACAAATCACAAATTTTTGAATTTGAATTCAGATGGAATAATGAATTATTGATCAAAATGGGGAATGATCAATTAGGTGAGATGGACACAACCAGTAAGTGTTTCTCATCAATTAGTTATAGTGGCTGAACTTGTTGAGTAGAGGGTTAAAATGGTCAATAAACTCAATAAAATTTTTGTAGTTTTTAGAATTATGCAGTAGTATATTGTAGTTCCTAGTAAGTTACCCGCATTGCAATCGTATGAATTCCTACAAAATTATATTTAGTTCGTCCAAAATTCAATTGAACATTTATTAAAAAAGTCCGTCCCGAATTAGATTGAACATTTTCTAAAGTAGCAACAAAGCAACTCAATCAGTTTAAACTATCCCTTTTAAATATTTCAATATCACACCACATGTTATTACTTTTCTTACACTAAAATAAACTTTATTTATTTATTTAAGAGGTCCTCACTCTAAGGTACAAAAAATATGAGATAATTACTCTAAGGTACAATGTGTAAAAATTACGTTGCACTTTAGTATCTAGTTTGAACTAAAGTGCAATTTTTTTTTGCACATTGTACCTTAGAGTAATTTTCCCATAAATTTTGTACCTTAGAGTAATTTTCCCTTTTTATTTATACAACATATCATTACTTTGGTTAAGTCTCGTATGCATTCAGGTGCACCGTGCACTCATAGTGCATTTTAGAACCATGTAACTTATTATACTAAAAGATACAACTTATTTATATTGAACCATGCACACGATTCAGTGTAAATAAATTATATCTTTCAGTATAATAAATTGTATATATAATTCTAAAATTGGTACACCTGAATATATATAAGACCACTTTATTATTTTACCATAAAAAGAAAAATTATACTAGTAAATAATTTTTACATTAAACTTTAATTTAAATAGTAAATGTTCAGTACGGATTGACGAAGGAAATACCAATAATATTTCATTGACAAAAATTCATATGTGATGAAGTACAACTTAATATAAATTACACTCACTTTTTTCAAAATTTTAAAGCGTCAATGTCCAATTTATATTCCGTCTCACCGTAAGATCGTGTCTTGCAAAAGTGCGCCTCTATTTAATTTCAACGAAAATCCAGATTCCCACCCCCCTGGTTTCCCTTTTTCCCCGCAAACAATAATACCCACTTTCACATCCAAACAGTCCTTTCAATTTCCCTCTTGGATTCCCCATTTCACATCAGTCTCCATTCTTTCAGCCCACATTCAATTCAATTCAATTCAATGTCTTCCAAATCGACGCCATCGAAGAACCAAAATCAGCAATCAGTTTCCACAATGATCAAACAGGGCTTCATTTCCGACCCCTTTCTCTCTCCTTCCCGCCTCAACCCTCTCTCTCCTCCTCCAAGCTTCCGGGCCCTCGCACAAAGCCCGACCCTCTTCGAAGTCATGTCCGTCGACCCAAAACCCTCGCCCGAGGCCCGCAAGAAGCTCCAAGAAAGGGTTTCCGCCGCCCTCTCTCGGGCCCCCTTCCGGATTTGCAATCGCTGGGGGGTGGGTGACGTCAGGCTGACGGTGGCGGCGAGAGCGGAGCCCGGGGAGGCGGAGGCGGCGGCGTTCCGCGTGTCGATGGACGTCCACCGGGCGGTGCTGGCGGCGAAGAGCCGGTTCTTCGCGGAGAAGCTGCGGCGGAGTGGGACCCACTCGGTCGAGATTCTGGAGTGTGATGACGTGGCGGTGTATGTGGAGGCCGTGGTGCTTATGTATTGTGATTGTGAGGAATTGAAGAGCAAACTGTTGGGTGTGGAGGTCTCTAAGATATTGACCCTATTAAAGGTTTCTTTTCTTTAATTTGTTCTTTTCTTCCTGTTTTTTTGGTAGTGTTCTGTTTTGGTTTGTTTGTTCTGTTTATTTGGTGGCATGATTGTGATTGTTTTTAGACTTAATTTTAGCTGTATGTCTATGGATCATGGTTTCTATTAGCTTCTAAATTTGATTCAGAGGCAAAAGAAGATTAGGATTTTAGATTTCCAGAGATTTGGTATCTTTGGAGTATTGGATTTTGTATCATCTCATCATTGTAGTTGCACATTGTAAAAGCTAACTATTTCACCTGAATTATATGGTTATATAAACAGTTAACTAGTTAAAGTATAATGCAAACTTTTATGAACTTGGTTCACGAAAGGTTATGGTGAAGTCGGTAATACTGTTTACTATATAAAGTAATACTGTTTAGGATACAAAATATCAAGAATTAGTGATTTTGGGAAGAATGACACATAAAGTCAAGCATTTTCTATAAAACGTGATAAGGTAATTCACGTGAACCTGGTTCAAAGAGACCTACTCAAAATATAAACAGAACATGGTTTATCTGATGACTCGTGTCATGCTTGCGTAATACAATGAGATCAAATGGATCTAGAAACATGGAGAAGAGTCTGCATAGCCAATATAGTTGATTCACATATGTGCATGGTTATGGTTATCGCAAAAAGAGTTGTTTCGTTTATATGGTAACATAAGCCGAATGGAATCTTTTCATATGCTATATTTTCTTGGCACGTGCAGATATCTTCAGCTATTATGTTCGATGAAGGCGTTAGGGCTTGTTTGGAGTATCTGGAAGCAGTACCTTGGTCTGAGGAAGAAGAAGATAACGTGGTTTCACATCTGAATCAACTTCATTTAAATGTTTCAAAAACAGACACTGTTCTGCAAAGAGTGATATCCGATCCTTCAACATCTTCAAGAGCAGATGAAGTCTTCTTAAAACTATCATTGGGAGTTTTACAGGCCAAAAACGATAAAGCCCGTAAAGAAATGAAAGCATTAATATTCCGAGTCCTAAAGGAAGATCAAGATAGCAATAACTTCGATATCTCAAAAGATACACTTTATCAAATTTGCCATAGATGTCTTAGCTCTCTCGTTCTATGTCTATCGGGGGCCACATGCGTAGATGAAAGCAGGCAAGATCGAGGGGCTTTAATGGCTGAGATTGCTCGAGAAGCTGATAATATGCAATGGATTGTTGGAATTTTAATAGATAGAAAAATAGGGGACGAGTTTGCTAAACTATGGGCTGATCAGAAGGATCTTTCAGTTCTTCATTCGAAGATTCCCACAATGTATCGCCATGAGATAAGTAAAATTACTGCCCAATTATGCATTTCTATTGGGAAAGGACAAATTTTAGTGCCAAAAGAGGCTCGGTTTGACTTGCTGTCAACTTGGTTGGAAGCTTTGTACGATGATTTTGGATGGATGAGAATGTCCGGGAAATCAGTTGACCGGAAATTGATTGAGGATGGACTTAGTCAAACAATTTTGACTCTTCCGTTGGGTCAACAACAATCGATTTTGCTTAAATGGTTTGATAGGTTTCTTAATAAGGGTGATGATTGTCCGAATATTCAGAGAGCATTTGAAATATGGTGGAGGAGGGCTTTCGTGAAACAGTATAGGATTGAGTCCCAATTGCAGATAACTGTTTGTGATGTTCCAGATTAATCGGTATGATACTTGTAACCCTAGTTACACGCTTCTTTCTACTTAGTGGTGCAAATAAAATTATGTTCATTCTTTGAGCAATCCATTTATTTCTTGTTCTTCTGAGTTTTGGAAGAGAATGATATCATAATTGCATTTATGAAACAGAGGAAAGGGTCTCGATGTAGAATCTTTCGTTTTGTCCAAATTATATTGCAAATATATGTAAGTTTTAGAATTAAATTGGCAGTTTTGTTGGTTCACAACAGGTTTAGTCATTTATGGGTTCTGTTTCAGTCATCTTTTTTGGTGATGGGGTCAAGTGGTCTTAGTTACAGTACATAGGAGAAGACACTTTGGTGTACTAAACAAGGTGCTGGTAACTCATTCAGAAATCCTTCTTATTCTATGCAATTTTAGTTTCTTGGTATATTAAGATGGAGGAAATTTCTTGAATGAACAAAAAGTGCTCCTCATAACTCATAACATAATTTCCATATTTATCAGTTAGTGAAATATTCAGTATCTCATACGTATCTTTAGACCTTAGATTAAAAAAAATGGAGATCAACCGCGTGGCAGATAAGCATTGATTAAGAAAGAGAGTAAACATGCACCATGCAACTGGTGCACAACTAATGATGTTCAATGAGAACAATTAATAATGTTTAGTGATAATAACTAATACTGATCAACTAATACTTTTTTTTTATAGGATGAACTAATACATTTTAATAAAACAATTAATAAACAAACAAACCGAGTCTTTAATCCCAAAAAATTGGGTAGACTACATGAACCAATAATAAAAGATGCCCGAAGGTGTGAAAGCTTAAATCACTTCTCACCTCTTCTACATTCGTAATAGTTTAGTGCTTACATAGACGGACAACACTAGACAAAAACCGAGCATTAATAGCCGGATTATTTACCAGCTAATAAGGCCTGAGACTGCTTTTCGTACTGGAAATTAGCCTTCTTCGAGTCATCAGCAGACCAAATGAAGATCCCATGAAGTTTCCCCTGTTTTTGCAGAATCCTACAGGCATCAAAGAACCCGTTTTTCGGGGATAATCCACTACTCCCATCAGTCCCAAAACTCACCAGCACTTTACCTCCATTATAGTTCTTGCTTTGAATGTCAAAATATCTTAGAAACTGAGTAACACTAATGCCCCTTGGATAGGCATAGAACTGAAAATTCACATAGTCTATAAGATGACCATACTTTTTCCACAAAGCAAGATAATATGGCTGCACAGAATTATCTTGATATGGTGCAATCGAAGTGAATGATACGACCTGGTTTTGCTTTAGATAGAAGAGAAGTCGTCCTATACATTCTGCGAATGTATCTGGATCGGTTTTGAAGTGCTCGTAATCTATATCTATCCCATCTAGATCGTATTCTCTTACTATATCGGTTATGGAATGGATCGCATTTGTGACCCAAGAATTAATGGAGGTGGGATGAAAAAAGAGGGATTTTCCGCTTACTGTATCGCCACCTAGACTCATGCCTACTTTTACGTTTGCATGCCTCGCCTTGATTGAGGAAACCTCGCCTGGGCCTAGATTAACGTCGTCCCAATTGACCTTGAACTTTCCATTTGTGGGAGACGGTGATGACGTGATCGTGTAGTCGACGGCGAATGAGAGGAGGAAGTGGAAATCGACCGTGGAATCGATTGGCACATCTGAGAATTTTACGTTTTTGCCCTCAGCTCCGATGTACTCTCGGAAGAGCTTCTCCGACGCCGCTTGGATAATCGAGGGAGCACTGAGGAGGAGAAGAAGAAGAGAGATTTTGATTCTTGATGAATTCATGTTAAATATTTTATTTTGAATATTATTATAGGTTATGGAGAGTGAAGTAAAGGAGTGTATATTTATGCATGTGAATTGAAGAAGATTCTTTTATTAGACTAGGGTTTCCTTTTACCGGTTTGTTTGGTTGTATACGATCAGTTCAAACAATGATATTTTGTAAGTTGTGATTACATGATTTGATTTCGAATTATGTTGTTGTCTTGTTTTCATTGATGGCCTAATACACGTTGTTGCAGTTCCAATTTTGGATTTTGGTTATTATATATGTAGGATTTGTGCATTTTGCCGAACAGATGTTTTTTGGAGAAATAAGCAGGCGATATCATATTTTATTGTGTTTCTGTCTCCTAGTAATTATTGTATACGAGACATACCTATATGCTAATGTAGTAAATTACGAAAACAGAGATGTAGCGACGCACGGATAAATCACATACTATTATTTTTAGAGTTTGTTGTATGTAAAATAATATTGTTATTAGTAGCTATCACTTAATATTATCGCAACTAATACTTTTAATTAAATGAAACAACTAATATTGATATACTAATACTCATTCCGTCCCAAAGTTTGCCCCAATTTTTAGGCACAAATATTAAAAAAAAAAAGTGTAATCAGGGGACTATTAAAGGGATAACAATAAAGGCTTATTTTGGTGTGTCAACTTTTATGGGACGTCCTAAAAAAAAGTGGGCAAACTTTTTTAGGACGGATGAAGTACGTTTTAATGAAATATTAGTAATTAATACTCCTTTAGTCCTGTGATAATATGCATAATTTATTTTTTGGTAAGTTCTGAAATAATGTGAACATTTCTTAAAATGACAATACACTCAAAACTTACACACTCACAATATAACTATAATTAATTTAAAATATGTCAATAAAGTAAATTTTCTTAATTTTTGTGCCCGGATAGAAGTGCACATTATCTCGGGATGGAGGGAGTATTTTATTATTTGAAAATATAAATACAAATCACAATTGAGACTCAATTTCACTTTACCCAACTCATCCTTGACCCGCTTGACCGGACCATCTTAGACCCGCGAATTAATTAATTTTCTAAATTGATTGATTTGTATTTATACAAATTTGTACAGTAGACCCAGGGGCGGAGCCAGGATCTTGGGCAAAGGGGGGTCAATTAATGTAGTCCGGCGTTAACATATCTTCAATAATAAAATTTAAATATTTTATATTTGCATCAATATATATCAATGTTCGTGATTAAATATCTCATACGTAAATATGTTACTTTATTAAATTTATAAGCTTTCTCTCCCATATCATGAAAATCAACAATTAAGTATTTACATAATTCTTTAAAATTTGCTTCTCAATATAACAAATTAATTGACGGTCCGTAAAAAAAAAATTATATTTTATTTGTAATATCGTTTTTAATTAACGGATTTGATTTCGATATTGAACTTTTGACATTTTTTTTATAAAAAAATATTAATTATTTATCCTTATTCATCTATAAAATTATTTATAATTTATTTGGGATATAAAAGAAAAAAACCAAAAAAAAAAAAAAAACTTAAAACATTAATATAGGCCGATTTATATATTAATAAATGGGCTGAATTTTTTTTGGGCTTAGCAATATGTTTTTGTGGTGACTTGGTAAAACACACCCATTTCCACTTCCTACTTTCAACTTCCAATATCCACTATTATCTTTCAAACTTCATTTTCTATAATATATATCATAATAATAAAATGTAAAAATTTGGGGACCAAGTCCCTCCGCCCCTGAGTAGACCTACTCTACATAATTGTAAACTATTTGCACAATGAAAGTACTTTTTATGATTTTTTACCTTTTTCTCAAGGTGTTTAGAACAAAATAAAATTAAAGCACTCGCCTATTGAGCTTTAAAATTGATCGATATATATTCCCAAGATGTAAATCCGACTTGCCTAACGACAGTATGGTTGCAATTAATGATGATATTTAAAGTTGTGGTCCGCGTCATTATTTTCTTTAATTAATTGAGAGTGGCAATAATAATAAGATATATTATTATATGAAATATTTCTCGGATCTAGATTATAAGAAGCGCATAACGCAGTTGAATTATATTGACTCTCTCCCACAAGTGTCTGCTATTTGGGTACATCCTTCGATTTATAATCTGCCCGACTGAGGGGCCAACGACACGGGTGGGGGGGAGTTTCTCGTAACTTCCTCACCAAAAAAAAAAGGAAGATGGATTTTGTGGGTCGAATCGGGTCAAATAAATATTTTTTAAAAAAATCATACAAAAACATAATTGTAAAATTCGTTTCGAAATTTGTGTTACTATAATGGCAAACATATATTACTGTGAGTACATGTATGTGTTACTATAGAGACAAAAAGACACTCCCTCTATTTTCATCCACGTCTCCTTTTGACTTGTGACCATTTGTGTTGAGTAAAGACTCAAACCAAATTACACTATTAAATTAGTAAAAAAAATATATATTATCACGTAGTAACACATAATTGATTTTATAATAACACATACTTGTCTTTATATTAACACAGACTGAAAGTGGGGTTTTCAATTTTGTCTTTGCATGAATTTTTAGGAAATATCCGCTTAACCCAGTTCGATCTATGCATAACCTGTGAGTTTGCAGCTCCTTCCTATTTTAACTATTACTAACATGTAACACTGCGTACTACGCGGGATTCAAAATAATATTTTTATTATTAATTTTAAATATTTAATTAATTTATTAATTCAATTATAGGTATACTTTTTATATTCTAATATTGTTTGTGCATATTTTCATTAATTTTTTATTCTTAATTACTTCCTCCCATTAAATTAAATATCATACTCATTTCAATTTTATATATTATTTACATAATACATGTCGTTTTGACATTTTAACCCTCATTATCTCTTATATACTCAGCATGATTATGTTTCATGGTTATTAAATTTTTTATTTTTCAACAAATATGTTTTGTGAATAATTTTTCCAACTAATAGTAATTATTGTTAGAAATATTTAATTATAAAAATTAAAATTAATGTTGACATAAAATAGTTATATTAACTCTACAAAAGATTGAATGACATAGATTAAATTAAAAAAATAATATTAAGGATTGAAAGTTATATTATTAATAATACAATAAATAACTTCTCATAAAAATTCAAAGGATTTGAAATATAGCAACCACATGAATAGGGAATGATTCATAATTAATAGATATGAGATAAATGGAAGGTAGAGATCAAAAGTAATGAGATTAAAAGATTAAAAAATTATAATAATAACAGCATAAATAACCTCTCATAAAAATTTAGAAATTTGAAATAAAATCACCATATGAATTAGGGGTGATTCGCCTTTAGTAGATAAGAGATTTCACAATAAAATATTTTATAGAGAAGTCCCCTAATAATAAACTATAATATCAAATACATTTTAAAAAATATATATTATATGCTACTTTTGTCTCAACTCTTTCTTCACACCTCTTTTTTTCCCGTGTTTTAGCGAGCTAGTTGTTAATTAGTATTAAAATGGTAAAATGATTTTTAAAAAGGAGTAATGTTAAAAAAACTATATTTTCCCATACATTAACAAGAGATGTTTACAAGTATATATAGATTACAATGGAACAGTCTAGAACTTCTACTAGCTTTAACTAACTTGTAACAAACTCGTAACAACTTTATAAATTATATAGATTTTTTAAAATAAATATATCACTTATAATATATAGATTCACATAAAACTTAAATATTTTTAATAATTTTTTATCTAATTAATTAACAAAACACCAATTCATATAACACCATCCCAATAGTAAGTTATAATAAGAAATTCAATAAAAAAAAATAAGCGTTATATTGTCAATTTAAGTTACATTACATAATAATGTTAAGTTGAAATAACACATATAGACTATAGTACTTAAATTTAACATGATCATTTAGAGTTTTAGTCTTGAAAAATTACAAAAAATTAAAAAAAAAAATGAATTTTTTTTTAAAAAAAAACACCTCGGGCACATTTTTCGAACTAGATTTGCGTATTCAACGTATCGGATTCGCGTATTCTAATTTTTTAAAAAAACTATTCACAAAACCGGCACATGACGTATCACATGCGAATCCGATGCTAATTGCATCTGCACCATACATATCAGATATTGCACTATGATATTTTTAAAAGAATTCATGCATTATAGCTCCCGAGTGTTTGGTTCACTATTATCATTCATTAGTTTATGAATTCATATCCTAGAAGTAGGGAATCATCATACCTTGACAATTAATTCGGTGTAATGATACCAAATTGCATTAAATATTATTTTCAATTTATTTATTAAATAAATAATTTAAAAATATTTTTTATTATTAAATATAATTTTTTTTGACAAACACTATTTATAAAATATTTATTATTATTTGAATAAATAAATTTTGTTTTCTTTAAAAGAAAAAAGGAAATCAAATTCATTCTATTCCTAAATAATTTGACAAACCAAACAAAGTATATAATTTTAACAGTCATTCTCATTACTTACCAAACAACAAAATATAAGAAGTCTATCATTATTATTCCCACCTACTATCATTGTCATTCCAATTCACATTCCTTACAATAAATCATGCAATCTCTAAATGCCTCAACCATCTTTTACTTTTATTTTTCACCTGTCACTCACTATACATTTCATACTATATTCCTTAATTCTTATACAAAAAACAAACAAACAGCTTATCAAAGGACAAAAATAATAGAATTAATTCTATATAAATAAATACACGACCTTCATGTTAAGCATCAATTTATTCATAACCTTCAAGATTATAGTAAAAATGTTCAACATGTAATGTTGTTGCAATTAATACCATTTTTTTTTCTTCGGCTGATGACGGATGTCGTGACTCGCTGGATTTGCAATGTAGAATTACACGGTTTAATTTTTATATGTTTTGCTATATTATTTTGACTGAAAATCCATTAACAATGTGAGTTTTCTTGAATTTTTTGTCATAATAATATAGATAAAATAGAATAACGTATCAAAATAAAAAATAAAAAATAAATTGTGTAATCCTACATGACAAGTTCGACGAGTCATGTCATTTGTAACTGATTGGAGGAAGAAAATAAAACATGTATCGATTTGCTACAACATTAAAAGTTGAACTTTAACTATAATCTAAATGACGATCGTGATTAAATTGATACTTAATGTAAAAGTCGTGTATTTATTTAGAATTAACCCAAAATAATAATAATTTAATATTTTTTCATTATAACTTTCTCATTTACAATATAGCGACTCTTTTTTTAATTTTTTTTTTGAATAAATAAATAATTTCCAGCTATTAAAACATGTCATGATAAGCTAATATAAAAAATTGAAGGAGGTGGCCCACTATATTGGAATGTGAAGGATATAGAGGGGTGTATGACGTCATCCTGAAAGTGTTGTGACAAGCAAGCATTTAAACATTGCCACTTAATCTTCACCTGACTCATTTTGCTCCTCTTCATTTTCATTATACTCCGTAATAGTGATAAAATGATAAAGTGATGGGATATGAAGAGTTATTTATTAATATTTTATATGATAAAGTGATGGGATATGAAGAATTGTTTATTAGTATTTTATATGATAAAGTGATAAAGTGATGAGTAATTGGGGGTAGAAAGTGTTATTTATTAATATTTTATGTGATAAAGTGATAAAACAATAAAATGTGTAAGTAACTTTATCATAAAAATTGAGACAAAAAAATAGATACTTTACCATAAAGATTGAGACGGAGGAAGTATACTATATCAGGATTCTCTATCTAACTGCGTCACAACTTGTCTCATTTCATTCACTTCAAACCCCTCCACAAACCTAATGTCTTAAATATGTGAGCAAGGGATAAAGATCACAATTTGAAACCGACCATTCACATAAAGGCTGGTCCAAACGGTTTTATGTCCTGACTAAAATAGCCGGCCCTCTTTGCTCTGGAACAATAAATAATACTCTATCGGCTCAAAAAGATAAACATAAATAATAATTTATCTTTAGATATATTATCAAAAAAGAAAAAATTGGGGTAAAAAAAATTATTTATTAGTATTTTATATGATAAAGTGATAAAATAATTTTACCATTAAGTTTAAGACAACAAAAATGGCTATTTTACCATTAAATTTGGGATAGAGGAAGTAGCTATTAACAATACCAAATATTATTATTTAATAAAAAAATATTAAAAAAATTTATAATGTTATTATTAACTCAGACTTTCGACAATAATTAAAAACATATTATTATAGATATATGTTACTAAAATTATACATTATTATAATAAAAAACAATAACAATTTGTAATTATAAAAAAAATTAAAAATATATAATAAAAAAATTAACAATAATGCTACATTAAAAATATTATATATAACATTTTCAATAATAAAATTAATATTAAAGTATAATTTTAATAATAGTATTCAAAAATAAATTTACCAATATTCACATTTCATTTGTAAATCATATCAATCATAAGAGAATAATTATTCCTACATCATTTCATTTAAACCTTAATTTCATTCATAAATTCATTTTATTATAACTACAATTTATTCGGTCATATCAATCGTGTCCTAATAAAATAGAATATCAATTAGCATAGAATCAAAACGTGAATGCTAATTACATTTAATAACACGTGTGAACCACTCAAATTGAGTCAAATTCATTTTTTGTTACTTTACCAAGTTTTTAAATATTTATTTGGTTTGATATAATTAACTTTTAATTAAGGGTAAACCGTAAAAATGTCCATTAATTTTATACTGCATGATACTTTAAAAGTTGCCTCTTAATCTTTTAAGCTGGCGATATACATGTCATATCATGAGCATTTTTATCAAGTTTACATGATGTGACTTATTTTTAAACATCATCGTTAATTTACTAGTTGAATAATTAGATATAGCACAATATTTAGATTTAATTTTTTTTAATTAATTTTAATTAAAATATTTTAAATATTTAAATACAAATATAATTTTTATATATTAATATTGTGCTATATCTAATTATTTATGTATATTTTTATTTATTATTTATTCTAATAATAATTATTTATTATTTATGGTAAAGTATTCACTTTTTTTGTCTCAATCTTTATGGTAAAGTTACTTACACACTTTATCACTTTATCATATATAATATTAATAAACAACACTTTCTACCCACAATTACCCATCACTTTATCACTTTATCATATAAAATACTAATAAACAATTCTTCCTACCCCACCACTTTATCACTTTATCACTATTCCTCTAAATTCTTATGAACAGTCACAATCCCACGAAGATTGGGACGGAGGGAGTACCTTTTATGGTTATTAAATTGTTTTATTTTTCTACAAATATGTTGTGTGAATAATATTTTCAATCAATAATATTTATTGTTATAAATATTTAATTATAAAAAAATAAGGTTAATGTTGGCATAAGAAAATTTAAATGATCATAAAAATTAATTATTATGGGTATATATGATATAATGAGGAGAAAATATTATAACGATATTTATTATATAAATAGGTTAGGTTTTTTATGTACCCGGGTGCACTGTGCACTCATAGTACATTTTAGAAGAGTGCAACTTATTATGCTGAAAAGTGCAACGTATTTACACATAAAAGTGCAACTGTTAATATGGGAACATAGTTGCACGCTTCTGTTTGGAATAGTTGCACATTTCTGTTTTGTATAGTTGCACGCTTCTAAAATGCACTATGAGTGCACGGTATACCTGGGTGCACATGAGACCCACTCTATAAATATTCTAAAAACTAAAAATATATTAAGAAGAATGGGAGAGAGTAATTTAGAATAATAAATGAATGAAAATATGCATTTATAATATTAGGAAAAAAAATTATGTCTATAATTGAATTAATCAAATAAATTAAATATTTAAAGTATTTAATTTAACATTAATTATATAAAACTATTTTTAATCTCATGTAGACGTAGTACGTCGGGTTACGTGCTAGTGATATTTAAAAAAGAATAAAAGGGAGAATAAATCTATAAATTATGGAGTATGTATTTAATACAAATTAATGTATATATTTTGAAGATGAACTATTTTAAATATAGCAATCACATAAATAGGGGTGGTCCATGAGGAGAGATAAATGGAAGGTAAATATCAAAATTAAATACATTAATTAATTTTTTTTTTAAATTAATAATAATACTATAAATAACTTCTTATAGAAATTTAGATATTTGAAATAAAGTCATTAAATGAATTGAGAATGATTCGTCTTTAGCAGATAGGAGATAACTATTATCAACATTTTTAAAATTATATAATTTTTTTATAAAATCACAAAATTAATTCATTGATTTTTTTTACTTTACCCACATAAATTTTTTTTTAAAGACAATCAATTACAATAGTTTTTTAACATAATCAATTACAATAATTCCTTCTACCATCGGGCACATAACAACATCATTTCATCTCGCTGTAGACCGGAACCGTAATCACCACAAGAGGGGGACCACCCGAAACGCAACTCGGAACCGCAACCGCACCACAATCGGAACCGCAACCCAACAATAGGGGGACCACCACCCCACAAGAGAGGGACCACCACAAGAAGAAATAATATTCCATCTTTGTGCCTCGGACCCGGGACCTCAAGGTCTCAGGTGGTGGAGCTCTAACCACTTGAGCTATCCACGCTTGACACTTTACCCACATAATTTTTGTAGAAACACCTTTAACTGGATGAGGTATGTTTACCGTGAGGTCATGAACTTGAGTCACTATTTGTTTAATAATTTTTTTTTTTTTTTTTTTTAACTGAATCGAAGTTTCGAACTGAGATCACACGTAAAGTTTGAAATTAACCTTCAACCAATGTTAAATCTAATAATTTATTCTGCTTAAATAATAAATAAAAAATCAAACAACTGAATATTATGTTTAGACTGACCTGCGTGTGCGCTATTTATGGGCATAACAATAAATATGAAATCATCGTTGAAATTAGTAAAATCTACACGGCTGGTGTCGCAGGTATTAGGTAAATTATTTCTGATAAATGAACCACTCCATTTATTGGTCATAATTAAAGACTTCAATTTTAATTTTGGTTCTGTCTAAATTGAGCACTGTCCATAAACGATTCCGCCGCTCTCCATTTTTATTATTATTAAGTTCAACATGTGGAAATGGATTCGATATCACTATTCATTCTCATTTATCGCACCATTTAACGATTGTAATTGTTAACCAGCTCTAGAATGCTTACCTTCCGAATTATAATATTGGCATCTCTTAGATTGTTTATTTTTAGATTTGAGGGGATTTGAAATTTTATAAGGATAATTTGAAATAAAGTAAAAAATGCATTTATATATTGTATATGTTTGAAAGTGTGAATTTTGTAGGATTTAAGGCCTGTTTTAGAATGAATAGTGAAAAACACTTAAAATTTTAAAAAACTAGAGTCTTGAAACTTAAAAAAAAAAAAAAAAAAAAGCACTTCTCATCCATAAATAGAGAGTGCAAACACATACTTAATAGGGTAGGATTTTAAAAAGTATGTAATAAATTATTGATTGTGTATTGAATATTGTGTGTACATAAAATTGGAGAGATAATATGTAAAATAGAAAATGAGACGGCAAATTGAAACGGCAAAACGACATTATTCCGACCGATTTGGAACTAAAATCGAATATTATCAAAGTTATTGAGACTAAATCGACTATAAAAAAATTTATGAGATTAAATCTATTTGAGGCCAAAATTATGAGATCAATTGTGATTCTAATTTCTGCAAAGTTAAAACTATGTTACAAGAATATTATAGAAAGTATATTAATATAAATATGTTTACATTATTTTAAATCGTGCCAAAAAAACTGAAATTAAGCTGATAGCTAGTGTGAAAGAACCAAACATGCAGAATGTACAACTGGAATAGAGAAGTACCAAATTGTAATAATGATCTGCACGCGGTAGAATATCCGATGGCATTTGCAATTAAATGTCTAACTTGTATGTATTAATTAATGAAGCGTTTTGAAACACTTAAAACAGTTTTCAGAAGTGCTTATTTTTAAAGCTCTCTCTCATAGCTTTTGAAAATAAGTGCTCCTAAAAGCTGTTTTAAGTGTTTCAAAACACATCCTTAGTTTATAGACGGAGTAAAGAGAGATATGGGACACCTTAATTTGCCTTGTTATGTAGCGAACAACTATTTTGCCGGGAGAGCTATAACAATGAATATGACTCAGCGACAATTTTTTTTAACTCTTTTGCCCATGGTAGACAAATATTTATTACTAAAAAAATAAGGAATTTATTGGTTAGCAGTAGTGTATTAGTTATAAATTGTAGAAGTGGCAAATTAAAGAGATATACTCGTATGAGACGGTCTCACGGTGAGACGGGGCATAAATTGGACATTGATGCTTTAACACTTTTGGGAGGGGGGAGGGGTGTTATTTGTGCTAAGTTATACTCCGTTTTATGTATGAGACCGTCTCGTATGAGTTTTTATCCAAATTTAAAAGGAGTTGCCACTAAACACACCCCATAATCCTTTATTCACATCCCATCTACTAAACTCACCCCATTAAAAATTTAAAATTAATTTATATTATTAAACTCATCCTAAATTATTATCCTTATACCCTTCTTCCCAAAAAAATAAACACACGCTTATTTTCTTCCCTTCTAAAATAAAGCAGCGTGCATTCTCCCTCCAAAAAAAAAAAACGCGCCCTATCGTCTTCCCCTTCCAAAACAAAGCAGCGTGGGTCCGACTCCAAAAAAAAAAGCCCTTCCACTTTGATTCTCAAGGAATGAAATCGAAGTTGAATCCATGCAAAAATTTGCGTGTGTTCGTGCGGAGAGTTATGTACTGTCTAATTGATGTTCGGCCGGATAGTCATGTACGGGTTCATTAACGTTCGGCCTCGAGGAATGAACACTACTCGTTTCAATTTTTTTTTCATGGCAGTTTACGCCGAAATTAATGCCTACATTCAACCGCGATTTTGGCCGAATAGTGGCGCTATTGGGCCCTAAAAATACCAAAAATTTCTGCATAGAAATTGATTAAAAAAATAGAAAAAAAAACATAAAAACACTTACATTGATGTTCTCCTTTGAACTTTCATGTTCCATTACAATGGTGATTGAAATTGGATAAAAGAGATGAAAGGGTTTATGGGCGTGAATTACAAGAAAAAAAATATATTTAGAATTTATGATTTACAGATTAATGATGTAAATAAAATTTAATTTATATATATTTATATGGGGGCATTATAGTTATTTTGTGTATGTCTATTTTAGTCTTAAAAATTATGAAGCGTGAATGGAAGATTTTGGGGTGTGTTTAGTGGCTCCCAAATTTAAATTATACAAGTTGTAAATTTGTAACATGCACTATGAATCACTACTACACATTTGAGCTTGCACAGCTGCACTTGGACAGCCTTTTTTTCAAAACAACTCTCCAAATGCTGACTTGGAGAGCGGTTTTATTAAAAAAAAAAAAAAAAAAAGACAGCGGTTTGAAACCGCTGTCCAAGAAACAAACTTGACAGCGGTTTCAAACCGCTGTCTATCTTTGCACTACCTGCAATGGTTAGTAACATTTGTCTAAATAAATCTTTGGACAAATTTAATAACCGCTTATTTTTTTTTTTATATATATATATATGAACCGAGACCTAGCTTTCGGACTTCATTTCTTTCTCTCCATTTCCTCTCCCCAAAATCGCCAAAAAACCCGAAGACCAAATCAAAAATCATGGTTTCTTCAACAAAAATCGTCGTCGTCGCCCTGACTCCTAGCCACCGTCGTCCTTCTCCCTCTCCCCAAATCGTCATGCCTCCCTCCCTCCCTCTCCTCCCCCGCCCATTGCCTCCCGCCCTCCCCTACCCCCCCATGCCGTTGCCATCCTCCCCACCGCCCTGCCCTCCCTCCATAACACTTAGTTGAGTGCAATTGGATTGTGGAATCTTTAATTTTGCTTTTTTCAAGCTTTAGCTTTATTCATATTGCATATTCCGGACTTGGTTGAAAAGTGGGGCCTCAACCCAAGTCGTATTGAACATTATAAATATGATTATACAATAATTGAACATTATATGAGTAAGTCAATATAAAGTGTGTTAAAAAAAAAAATCAAATGAATAGGTCTTCCATGAAATATTTTATATGCAATATCTATCGATTATAAGAAAAGTGGGGCACAAAATAAATATAAATATAAAATGGGGCCTCAACTCAAGTCGTATTTCCATTGAATTTTTTCAAGCTTTAGCTTTATTCATATTATATATGTTGCTCTTGTTGTTTTTTTTGAACCCAACTAATCTTGTTGTTTATAACACTTAGTTTTGTTTATATTATATATGTTGCTCTTGTTTTTTAATTTGAAATATTATATTTTGCTCCATAACACTTAGTTGCTCTTGTTGTTTATATTCTTGGTCTACTTGAGTAAGACAATGTCATTCAAGCCTAATACACATGTGTTCATAGTATAAGAGTATGCTATCAACCTAAATTTTAATTTATAAGTAGATGATCTTGAGATGTAACTTATAAGTAGATGTATCATGTATCTTTGATAGATAGTTCTTATCATGTATGAAACATCCGGTTGTGAATATTGTTTGTTTTTTGTTTATTAAATGTTGTTTCTTCGCTTTTACGAGATCATGTCTCGTTTTCCATATCCCTGAGATGATGGAGATTACGATGGAGATCATGGCGCATATGATCATGGTGCATATGATGACTTGAGAGAGTGTGACACCGATGCTCCCACCACCACTAGCGACTCAGGGAGAAGCGCGACTCGGGGTATAGTTCTGATGTCATCTATTAAGAGAGCTCCTCGTAGCGAGGAAAACACTTGTAATTTTATTACAATTGAACAGTTTGAAATCGATAAATATATTGATTGATCGTTGAACCTAATTAAATACTATGTTATTGCGATTATCGTTCAATGAGTTTGGACAGCAATAGGAAAAGAGAGTGAGTCGTTGTCCTTCTACATTGGAGCCTGCTTTGTCGAGAAATAAGATCCTATCTTCTTTGCCCGACCAAGGATCGGCGTAATTTCAAACCGACTTTTGAAGGAAAGATTATGGGACGAGCTTACGGTATGTTAATTATATATTTATTGAAAGTTGTAGTATGACCCTTAAATTTACTAAAATGTTATGTTATATGCGTATAGACTACCTTCGAGAGGTCTTGACCTCACAAAGAAGAAGCAAATATTATGTCAAAGTTGGAGTAATGACCAAGAATTTCCTGGACTTGGTTGAGAAGTAACACACGAGATCCTAAACCGGTCTTTACTCGGCTAGTCCATCTCCTCGCGCGTAATAGCCTATGGTATGGTGGCTCCATCTTTGGGAGGAGTTTGTGAGCGAGCTATGGGAGGATGATTTCGGTAAAATTGATCAATGTCATTTCCTCAATTTCTAATGCCCTAAGTTTTTCAGTGTTTATCATATTTTTATTATACTGTAGGATCGAAGCAATAAAAATCGTGTTCAAGCCAAGTCGATAGAGGTGCGATATCGTGGATCCAACAAAGGTTATGCACGAATAAGAGAAAATATGGTGAGATCAAAATCCTAACTTTTAATTTTTTTTTTATATATTCACTTTTAATATATCTAATAAAGGGACACGTTCATCACTATCGTAGAAAGTGGAAAGAAGAAAAGCTGGAGAGAGTGAGCCTATTGTTACCCGTTTCGACTTATTTCAGACTACCAGAAAGGGTCGAGACTGGAATATTCACGATCCCAATGCACAATGCATCATCGAAGAAGTGGTAATCTATCCATTAATTTATCTTTCAATTACAAACTATTATTTATAAACAAATAATTAAATAATAATCTTTTGTTTTTGTGATTCGGAGAGCGTCTATCCCGCACTATGACGCCGACGACGACATTCGCATGATCGGCCCCGATGATCTGTTTGGACCCGGACTATGGGTCGCCAGGGAGCATCCCGACCGCTACGAATGTCGGATATGGTTGACGAAGACATCTTTAGCAATGGCACCTGGTCTTCAAGCCATGAATATGGTGGGTATACTAACGGAACAGGTTGCCAAGTTGGCTAAAGATGTGGAACGTTTGAGGTCTGAGAAAAGATCGAGCCACATAATGTCGTCGAGTGGAGCAAGCTGTGAACATAGTGTCGCTAATGCTATGTTTTCAGCTAACCCTAGGGACGACTTTATTGAGGCACTTCAAAACGTCTCACATGTATCAGATATGCATGTCTCACATTTGTTTTAATTAAAGACTAGTGTATTAAAATTTTCTAACTAAATATCTTATTCGAGCGACCCAACGACCTTTTTTTACACCAGATCCGGAGGATCCCGATCGGTTGGTGGCCCACGAGCTCGTTACCGCGGCTCCCATGGAATGATTCATGGTCATCCCATCACTCCTGGTTTCGTGAGGGTCACACTCGATGTACCCGTAATCGGAGAGGAGGATTCAGCGGTGCCAAAACCAATCGATGAAGCCGTCACAGTCGGAACAACGGTCGGGCACTTCATCGAATGGCCGAGCAACTTGGTCTTTAGCACCATGAGGGTAAAATATTTGTTATTAAAGTTCATTATCTTATTTGTGGTTCTAAATAATATTGTAAATTAATTGTAGAATCTGCTTGGATCCCACACGAGGCTAAATCGAGGACTCCAATTGCTCTAAGACTTGGTTATCCCACGACCGGAGACTTAGATCACGATGATCATTTACGATCTAGGGGTGCACCGGATGGTATCGTCTAATGCTTTCGATATCGTCCACGGTTCCTATGCTTGCTCACTTTCATCGAATACTTTCCAAGAATTAAATCGATTGAGAACATTATGTCTTGAAAGTCTTGAATGATGAGTGGTTGAGTGCAACCACCATAGCCCTTTACCTCAGGTATGTGTTTACTAATTCTCAATATTCACTTTCTGTATAGTTTAATTTTCTTTTTAAATATTAATTAAGCGTATATATGTTGGTTAAAGATATTTGGGTGAGCTATATCTCTCGAGAGATAACCGAAGCAAAGTGGAATGTACTCCTTCGTCTCCCCCAAGTGTCTTGCATAATGGGTGATAAGTGTATGACCATGGATGGGTTAGTTAATCACATGATGAATCTAATCGGGGAGCGATCATCTCATTTTTTTTGCCAACAAATGTGGGGTGAGTGATAAACATTTCGTTAAAATTTGTATTCATGTTTATAATATTTGCACATATATATGCTAAATTTGCGCTTAATTTTAATACTCTCAATATAATATAGGAACCATTGGGTCTTTGGTCGCCATACACATGAATACATTAAGTGTGTATTTTATGGACCCAACTTCGTGATGGAGTTTATTCTAATCATACGATCTCGTTTCATATATGGAAGCGTAAGTTCATTTTTAATATTCTATACAATTATTTGTTTTACTTTTAAAATTATGCATATTTAATCTATTTTTATTTTTTAATTATAATAATAATAGTGTGATGACGATGTATCGAGTCGCCTTCAGAGTCGAGGCTCAAGATCCGGAGTTCAATAAAGTGAACTAGATTAACATTAAGGTAAATTTAATTTAGTAAATTATCAAACTAATTAATAGAAAGAAATCATAATTGTAATACGTTATTATATTGTTAATCAACGTGTTAGAGGCAACGAGATAATGACCATTGTGGACATTTTGTTTGTTGCTTTATAGAAGATATAATCCGCGCTTCTATAAATCTAACATTTCTCCCAATGTAAGTCAATTATTGATTTATTTAAATTATTATTGATTGAATAAAAATTCATACTATATTGATTGATTCGTTGTTTGCGGTTTGTCTATGAACGTGAGCTCAAGTCTTACTCTAAGAAAGATCGGAGAAATGGAAAAAAGCGATTGATTCAGGGTACCTTTTTACAATCGTTTCTTATATTCATCTGATCAATATTGAGAGAATGTTGTTTGAAATATTGGTAGCATGTAATTAAATTATATATTTGTGATGATATATATTTCATATTTTTTGGTGTATTGGACGTATGTTTATGATTGTATGTTTATATATTTCGATGTTTTGGTATATATATGTGGTTTATGGTTTTATTATAGGATTTTTGGTTTATGTTATATGGTATTGGACATATATATAAGTTTTATTATATGGTATTGGACGTATATATAAGTTTTGGTTTATAGTTTTATTATAGGATTTTTAAAATGTAAATTAATAATTAAAAAAAAAGATATTGGACAAATTTTTCAAATCATTGCCTATGTAAAATAAAAAAAAATTAAAAAAATATATCATCTTTGGACAAATGTTATCAACATTGTCAATCTAAAAACTTCAAAAAGCGGTTAAAAAACCGTTTGTCCAAAATCTTTTCTTGGACAACGGTTTTTTATCAGCTGTCCAAGCTTGGACAACTGATGCTTGGAGAGCGATTATAACCGCTTTCCAATATCATTTTTCACAGCTGTCCAAGCCCAAATGTGTATTAGTGAATCTATGATATATATTTTATCAATATGCAACTTGTACAATTTATTTTATCCGATTGTAATATATATTATATGAAATTTATCAATTTCAACCTAAACAATTAGATAAAAAAATATAGTACACGCTGCAATTGAATACAAAAATTATACAATTTATAAATTTATAAAAGGACTATAGCACAGATTGAAAATTGATAATAACCGTAAAAATTATACTGTCTAATTCGAGCATTTCAAATAGCTTTATATTTAAAAAAAACATCTTTTATAAAATAAGAGCATCTTTAAATTTAAAAAAAAAATTATTATATTTTACATTTTTCAACACACTTTTTATTTTTAACTCCTCATTTCTTTCCATTTCAATATTTATTTATTTCACGTTTTCCCTTTCTAATTTTTTAAGCATAAGCGGGTATTTGTAAGGGTGAGTGTATTCTAAGTGAAAATATCTATAAATGAGGTATTGAAACGAATTTTATTATGAAGCGTTGTTTTAGACTTTTATTGAATGAGTTTTCAAAATGAAGAGCATCTTCGATTTTTTCTTTGTTTTTTTTTTTAAACACATGAGCATCTTTGATTTAAAGTGTACGTTGGGTACACTCTTATTTGATTGGGTAATGATATGGACTAAGACCGCGCGAGCATTCACAATCTAATGAGTTGACGAATGATTGAATGGATGGAATTGCATCCAATTTAAACATTGTTTTATTGAACAGAAAAGAGAAGCAAATTTCCAATAAACTTTTTAATTGTTTAGTAATGCAAAGACTATTTTGAAGACATGCCCACCTTAATTAACATAATACCATTAAAGAGTTGGTTTTTTTTTTTTTTCACAATATTAGGCCGTAAAGAGTAGTGTTCCGTAAATAAGTTTATACTTAAACTTTATGATTGTTATACACAAACTTCCACTATTATGTATAAATATTTATTTAAAAAATTAAGCATTTTTAACGGTGATAATATTTATGCATAACAATAATATATAGTGAATATATATAACAGTGATATTGAAAAAATAGAATTTAATGTAAAATTGAGTTCATTCCAATTTTTATCTTCATAAAATATTCTAAAAATATAAAGGAATTTCTTTTGCGTGCATGTCTTAAAATTTTAGCAGGAAAAAAAACTTGTGAGTAGAATTGAGTCAAAAATACAATATAAAAAATAATTGCCTAAATTAGCAATATTACGTGTTTGGCTAAATAGTTATATTACACAAACAGCAATGATATTTGTATTACTTATCTTGTTCGTTGGTTAACAGAGTTGGAAATGGAATCACAAATGGTCCCATAATTTTAATTTCAAATAAATTTAAATTTATAATATTTTTTTCCGATTTAATCTCAAAATCTTTAATAATGAGAAATTTAAGTTTCAAGCCCTCCAAAAAATTCAAAACTAGCTATGTTGTTATGCCGATTGAATTTGGTGCTTTTCGACCACGGGGTATGACTGAACTGCCATATGTAGTTTATTTTATTTTTAAATTTGAAATTACAGGTATATAATCAAATTAACTTTTCTTTTTAATGCTATGATCTGTAATTCTATGTGTAAAAAAACAAAATTAAAAAATTACATATAGTAGTCTAGTCACACTCCATGACTGGAAAACCTGAAATTCAATTGGCGAAACGATATAATTTTAAAATTTTTGATGGATTTGAGATATTAGAACTAAATCGATAAAAATAAATAAAATTGTGAGACTAGATTTAATTGAGACAAATATTATAAAATTATTTGTAATTTAAATTATTGATTCACATATTATATGAGCAAATACATGATGTTAAGGTAATACGTGTATTATATCTGTAACCAACCTGATTTTGACACACATAATTCTTTTACGTGCGAAATTTTTACAAAATTTCCCTGAACTATCACATTTTATTTCGTAAGGTCCGTAAATTATTTTATTTTTTTGTTTGAAAAAACCCTTAAACTATTCGAAAGACCCTTGAATTATATTTTACTAAGTTAACTTAAATTTTTCCGTTAAAATATGATACATTTGCTCAATTTCAATGCTATAATATTCAGATCAACCCCCAACAACAACAAAAATGTCTCTAACGAACTATAAAAAAAAGACCTTATAATTAAAATAAAAACTAATTAATATAATTTAAGGGATTTTCAAAACTAAAAATAGTTTTGAAATATTTCGAAACAAAAGTTATAGTTCAGGGGCCTTTGAATGCATTATACCATTTTTTTTTCGAAACCATTGTGCCAAATTTTTACTTTCTACATTTAAAGAATATTGAACGCTGCATTAACTGCTGAGATTTGAGTACCCCTTATACTCACTAATGATTTCATTTTTATCTTAAAAAAAATGTGTTCATATATATATATATATATATATATTTTTTTTTTTAATATTGAGATATACTACAATATGCTCGAAATTGTCCTTTCCTTAATAAATATTAACTCTCAACTTCTTAATATTTAAAGTAGGTAATTCATAAATGCAAACAAAAAATATTTATAAGAATTACTAACTCTCATAAATCCGAGGATGCATTTTCTTATCATAACATTAACACAGCATGCAAAAAATAAATTGATATTTACCTGTCCCAACTCCCAATTAAATGGTGTAGAATTATAAAATGAATTTTCCTTCTTTAAAGCTGCTCAATTATGGAATATATATAGGTACACACATTAATTCAAGACATATTTTAACATTAATTCCGAGTAAATACACTTTGTGCCCTGAAAATGACACACATACCACGTAGTAGCGATAGTTAAATTAATTAGTACTCCTACTACGCCTGACTTCTTTACGAACAACGTTAATTCGTGCATACGGTGAAAACGAAACGACATATCTGGCAAGAAAATATATAGTTGTAGTAATTGAACCTAGTGGAAAAAGAAAAATACGTGTGAAAGAAAAATGGGTCTCCTGTGCACCAAGTGAACACCGTGCACTCGGGTATAGGAGTGGCCCATTAAGAAAATGCGATCTTGTCGTTAGTGAAAAAGATGATCCACAATACAAAAATGGGCAGAGTCAAAGTGAGTGCATAGATCTAAAATCTGTGCACCAAGTGCATATGAGACCTTGCCGTGAAAGAATTACATCTCATCTAAAAGTTCGAACTTTAGATGAGATGAAATTCTTTCATGGTATCAGAACATTCAAGCTCACGTCTAGGTTCGATTTCAATTGAAAATAACTTCACCCATATTAAATTATTTACTCAATTGATCCCCTTCCAGTGAGGGGAGTGTTAGGAAAATTAAATAAATTAATTAATTTCACACCTCTCTATAAATTCAAATTTTTAGATGAGACAAAATTCTTTCAACGTATAAATAGCATTTACAACATATATTAGTTTACTTATTTTGAAGATAGAATAAAATGTACATGTAAATTATTTATAGGATAATTGACCATTATTCATTTGAACCTAAAGTATATTACTATTATTTTTAATAAATTTTGTTATGAATATTCAAATCTATGTAAATATATTATTAATTTTAATCAAATTATATGAGGGTCAAAAAATAACATCATCAATTAGAAAAAAAATAGTGTATATATATATATATATATCTTATAATTGTATTGCTTTGATAAGTATAAATATTTTTTTATAAAAATAAATGTAAGAATTAAAAATAAAATTAATTAATTAATAAAAAATAGAAAAGGTTATAGGAACGAATTTTATGAAAATAATGACATTTGGATGAAAAAAAAAATGTATTAGGACATCACACGAAAAAATAAATTAAAATATGACATGTAACGAAAAAAGTTCATTCAGATGTATAATAATATTAAGAGGCACACTTGCATGATACCGTCTCACGGTGAGAGGGGTAATAAGTTGGGCATTGACGCTTTAACACTTTGGGAATGCATGGTGGGTGTGATTCACTGATTTGTGCTTGGTTATACCCCGTTTCATGCATGAGACCGTCTCATATGAGTTTTTGTCTAATATTAATATAATAGTATATATTAATGTATACTCCATATTTTTAAAAAAATAAGTATTCTCAAAATTATATTTTTAAAGATATTTAATAGTTATATATTTTATATATGTATTAATTAATATTTATTATATTTAACTAAATTAATATATAAATTTTCAGAGTTTTAAATCAAAATGGTCCCGTAAATTTGCACCTTTATTGAAAATGTCCCGTATATATCACATGTTTCAATTTAGTCACGTATGTTTTCAATTTGTGTCGCTTTAGTTCCAAATCGCTGGAGACCGGTCAAACTACTCCAAAACAACGTCGTTTTTGGCGCGTGTGATACACACACCCCTAATTTTGATTGGTAAACACTGTATCATGCGCCGATTAAGTCCAAATTAGGGGCGCGTGTATCACAAGCGCCAAAAACGACGTCGTTTTTGGCGCGTTTGACCTGTCTCCGACGATTTGGGACTAAATCGGCACAAATTGAAAACATACGGGACTAAATTGAAACAAGTGATATATACGAGACTTTTTCAATAAAGGTGCAAAGATACGGGATCTTTTTTATTTAAAGCCCAAATTTTCATAAGTTAATATTTAGACAAAGTCCCATGTGCAACTCGCCCCAATCCTACCCATGTATTTACAGAACATGTCTAATATATTCAATGAATCAAATATTTTTTAAAAATAAGTCATCCAATTACATGAGTGCACGATGCATTTGAGTGCACAAGAGACCCACTCATTTATTTATTGCAATAAGTTTTTTAGGTTTTTTTTAGCGCATAAATTCTTTAGTTATATTTATGTTAAAGAAAAATATCATAACATGAAGATGTGTATCTATTACACATTAATTAATATAATTATAATTTGTATTAATGTATACATGAGTGTTTAGATTAAGGCAAACGCTAGGGTGAACAAGTTTCATGCAATGAATTTTTTTATTTTTTTTTGAAGGAACTATGAAATTGATTTTTAACTAATGGACATGTGAATTTATTCTAGGTATGATACAGATCAAGTTTAATGGTTTAGAAAAGTGTGTTGAAATGAATAAAATTGGTCAAATAGTCAAATTTCATATTATCAAAAAATCTTCATGGAGACCAACTCTTAAATTAAATACCAAAATGAGAGATTTTACATCCACCTTGATAAGAAAACACTTTTAGAATGATAGATGTTCAATTAGAGGCCTAAGAAAATAACACTGCTTCAAGTTTTATTTTACTTAAATTAGAGGATGATCATACGTAAGAGCTACGTACTAATTGAATTAATCATTGATGTATGTTTAAACTAGTAAAATATTTTGGACACTGGAAAACAAAATTAGAAGAAAATGTTCTGATTACCTAAAAATTATGTAAAAAGAGTTGTCACTTAATTATTGAATCTTTTTATTGCAATATCGAAAAGATCCCGTTCATGTATCTTGGGCTCCCGATTGGAGCGAATATCCGACTTCAGAAAACGTGGAAACCACTTGTTGACAGATTCAAGAAGAAGTTGTCGGGTTGGGAAAAGCGGTATCTATCATTTGGAGGGCGACTTGTGCTATTGAATTCGGTGCTATCATCTCTAGTTATCTACTACCTTTCTTTCTTTCAAGCCCCTGAGTGTATATTAAAAACCATTTTGAAGATTCAAAGGAAAATTCTTTGGGGGGATAGGGGGCCGAGTCGTAAAACTGCTTGGGTTCGTTGGGAGTCAGTGTGTCGTAGCCATGGGCAGATCTAGGGGGTGGGCTGACCGGGCTCAAGCCCACCCCAACTCGTCTCCAAATTCTTTATATTATATATATTATATGTAATTAATCTAAATTATTAAGTTCTTAGCCCAGTCTATATAAACTCAATTTGCTTCTAATTCAATTAAATTATTTTTCTTAAAATAAAAATACCCAAAATTGTATATTTCAGTGCAACAAATTGCATGATTTTAAAGTACACTATGAAGTGCACGGTGCATCTAGTGGATACAAGATTTAACCTTATCAAAATTATTTTTTCTAGCCCATCCCTCCATCAATTTCTGGATTCGCCCCTGGTCGTAGCAAAAGGTCGGGGGGGTTGGGTGTGAGAGATGTCAAGCTATTTAGTTTAGCACTAAAATGTAAGTGGCTTTGGAGATGGGTGTCGAGAGAGAAGTCATTATGGGTCAAAATCGCAGAGTCTAGATATGGGTCATTTAATCATGTGTCAAATTTTGGGGTAGTGTCAAAAATGTGGTCTTTGTGTGTTGGGATTATACTGAAAATTATGCTTTTTACTTTGTATAATCAAAACTGAATTTTCAGACTTATTTACTTAAATAAATTGTTTATCACTGATGCTTTAAATATGATTGAATGTTACATATATTTCTTTTTAATCGTTCAATAATTAAATCGTGTTACATCAGAGTTAATTTAGTGATACCGGATCACGAAATTAAATTAACAATCCTTTGTAACTAAAAAAGTACGCCATTCACGACCCAGATGGAAATGAACAACCATCGTGAAAGGTTGAGGTGTAAGGCTCAGATTGGTTTGTCTTGACCAAGAGATTACACTAGTGCATGACTGATGCGTTGAATAGGACCTACATGAGGATAAATTCTTCAGAACTGAACAAGGAAGAATTAGACCTCAGTGGTTCGTTGTTTCTTAACCTTCGTCCCTTAAATAGGATCACGTGGGATTGGTAACTATTGCTTTGACTTATCATGGGTAGCGAATCAGAGAGAGATTCAATACTTTTTATCTTGGACAATATTATTGGTCACATGTGATTGCTAAGATTTAATCTGAAGAATCGTGTGCAAGCAAATCGCTTGCTTGATTTGCCCCTTGGGAGGTTCATAAGTTTTATCATACCAAATCTTGCAAGTGGAATTAGTTTCCGGTATGGATAATAATGTTGAACCGTTCCTCGACCAAGGACAAAAGATATTAATTAACGGAAAGCTATTTCAGTGGCTTGAATTAATTAATGGGCTAGATAATCTTAAACACGGAAATAATGACCGGGAGCCATATTGACTGTAATATGGGTTAAGATGGATAGTGCAATATTAATTATGTAGTGAGATTAATTAATATTTATGGGCTTGAATTATATTGTGGCTCAATATTAGATATTCAAGATCCATTAGAATGTCCAATCTTAATTCTCCTAAAGGCCCCCTGAGTAGCCCAACATATAGTCCAAATAACCTAAAAAGGTGATTAAAATAAAATAAATATTGTTGCTTATATTTCCTCTAATTTTTTCGAAATTTATGGATAAAAGAGGGAGAAAGATTTTCTTTGAATTTTGTTATGGAATGAAGATATGTTTTCTTGGAATACAAGATTATCTCATTAAATTCAAGAAATCTCCCACTTGGTTATTCATGAGAGAGATTTCGAAATTTTTGAAAATAGAGGGCAAGAAAGATTTTCTTGATTTTCTTGAAAAGATATTATGGAAGATATGTATTTCTTGAAATACAAGAATATCTCATAAATTCAAGAAGATCCAAATCTTGGATTCTTGCACACTATATTTTTCGAAAATCATGCCATAATAGAGGAGGTGGGATTTTTGTGGAATATTTTAATTATGGAAAAAATAATATAGGAGATATATTCAAGATTTCTTGGTGACCAAGAAAAGTCTTTTCCCACATTGAAAAATCACACAAATTTCGTTCACTCTCCCTCCTATAAATAGGGGATGATTAGTTCATTCCCAAGTACAATTCCATGTGCTGAAAATATTAGCAAATCCACATAAGTGGTGCAACAAAGTTTATTTTTTCCTTTTGTTAATTGTTCGCAAGTATCCTTCCACCGGATTGTCGAGCAAGGGCTAAGGGAATACTTGGGAAGTCCTTTTGGTTAGTCCGTCTGACCAAAGCCACTGCCATCCCGAGAGGTACGTTCACGTAAACCCGTAGATTCCGCATGCGTAGGTTTTACGTGGCTTTTTATATGCATGATATGTTGTTGCAATTATTATTTGAATTAATATAGGATTAATTCATGCTAGTAATAATTAATGAATTAAATTTGTATTTAAATATTCACCCCGAATAGATCTGTGTAACTCATTCCCCAACATTGTGGTGGCGGGATATGTATGCGTTGTGGTGGAGTCCGGTCGGAATTTTGTTTCGTGATAATTTGGTCTTTGTCTTGGGAAACGGGAATCAAATCAATTTTTGGTCGGATCCCTGGTTAGATAGGAAAGGGTGCTTGCAAGATTATTTTCCTAGGTTGTTTGAGTTGTCGCTTCAAAAAAATGAGTCGGTTAGGGAAGTATGGTCGGAAGAGTGGTTATCTTGGTGTTTTTCATAGGAAAGAGTCTTTAATCCTAACGAATTACGAGATTATGTGGAGTTGTGGAAATGTGTTTGTAGGTATACTATCAATCCAGAGGCGGAAGACTCATGGTGTGGAAAAGTTCTCCAGTTGGCCATTTTTCTACGAAAGATATGTATAATGTAATAGTGGATTCGTTACGAGCCGAGGATATAGAACAATTTCCGTGGATGAAACTATGGTGGAGGGCCGTTCCTTCAAAAGTAGCTGTGTTCTCATGGAAGGCGATCCGTGGAAGAATCCCCACAAAGGATAACTTATTGAAGAGGGGATTGCTAACTGGACCAGATTCGGGGACTTGCCCACTTTGCATAGGTCCAATGGAAACTCCTAACCACGTGTTGATTACATGTCCTGTGGTATTACTTGTTTGGAATTCAATTGCTGTGTGGCTAGGTAAACCGTTGCTTTTCTCTTCTTCGGTTAGGGACCATTTTTTGGAATTAATTCACTTTATCTGAAAAAGGGAAGGTAAAGAGGAAGATTGTTGGTCTGAATTGGCAGTGCACTATTTTGAAATTATGGAAGATGCGTAATGGGTGGATTTTTAAAGAAAACATGTACACGCTGGATGAACTCATTGACGACATAAAATTTTGTTCATGGAAATGGATTCGATCCCACTATCCAATTTCATTCACCGTGCTTTTTTCGGCCTGGATGGACAACCTCTAGAATATTTATCTCATAATCTGTAAGTATTTTGGACATGTACTGATGGGTTTTGAGTACCCCATGTAATCAGGTTGCAATACAAATTTATTTTTACCTTTAAAAAAAAAAAAAAAAATTTAAGTCATTTTTCCACAAGTCCAGTGAGTATTAATTGAGACAGAATGATCCCCTTTAAAGATTCTATGGTTTTCTTAGTGGTTCTAGTCTTGAAAAGGCTAAGATACCGAATCTTAGATACTTCATATGGCACGTCATCCTAAAAGAGAAAGCCTGACAATTTTTACTATACTTAATTAATAAAATGTGACACTTTTCCTAAAAAATTAAATAAAACATGACTTTTACCATGAATAAGAATGCATGGTGAAGTATCATCAGATTGAGTGACAAGTTAACTATTGTCCTCCGTGTTCTGTGCTGCACTTTTTCCACTTAACTCTTGAATAGTTTTGGACAAGATTAAATTAATTTCTAGGGGGTTAATTGTAAAAGTACCTCAAATATATATAATTATTGCAAAAATAGTTCAAATAGATAATTTATGATCAGATTTCGGGTAATATATATATCTACTTACAGAAGTTCCATTGTGATCGTTAATTCGATCCAAAATTCATCCTATTTAAGCATCCCCCTAATTAATATCTCACACTCGGACGAGGCTACCCATTGATAGTGAGATCAATGACATTATACTGTTTGGGCAACTTTTTTTTATCTCATAACATATCTACTTTTTATTTTTTATTTTAAAAAATTAAAAAGTTCAATTTTAATCTCATAATTAAATTAATAGTTTAGCCCAATTTTCACCAAAAAAATAGCAAAAAATATTATTTCAGGTCACATGCAAGTCACGTGCCGTTAAAATATTGTCGTTTTTAAATTTATAGATTTTAAATTTAATTTTGATTTAAGTATTGGGTTATTTACAATTGTGTAATTTAATTAATCAAAAAAATTAAAAGAAAAATAGTAGCATTGTCAACGAAGGTATCAGAAACCCTCAAATTTAATCGGCACGTGACTTACATGTGATTGAAACGACGTTGTTCCGATTTTTCATCAAAAAATAGATCAAAATTGAACAATCAATTTAATTATAAGTATCAAAATTGAACATTCATATTTTTAAAATGAAAAATGAAGCATAGATAAATTATGAGAGAAAAATCTTATTTTCTCATGGAATAAAGATGGTATATGTTATGTTGCATTCATAATATAAATACGTGGCTCCCATGCAACTGAAAAGTGGATGCAATATATAATTTGTAGTAAACAAACATCTAGCTAGCTTAGCTAGGTTACATGATCTTATAAATGTTGCATTATGTATACTATATGTACTCCGTTTTCATGATATGGTGCCCCTAGGGACATAAAATAATGTGTCCACAAATAAGCAGTGGAATCAATGTCGATTAATTAAAGGTGGGTCCCATGTGCATTCAAGAACATCGTGCATTCATAGTGCATTTTAAAAATATATAATTTGTTATATTGAAATATACAACTTATATACACTGAACTGTATGCAATTTATTTATATTGAACCATGCAAATTGCACGGTTCAGTGTATACAAGTTGCATCTTTCAATATAACGAGTTGAATGTTTTTAAAATACATTATAATTGCACAGTATATCAGGATGCATATAAGGCTTAGCCTTAATTAAAATATTACACAGCTTACTCCCTTCGGTTTTAATTGAGCATTCCTATTTGCACGGAGTTTAATGGAGAATTGTTTATTAACATTATAATAAATACACAATTGATTTTTAATGTGATCAATTCTCTTATTTCATTTTTCGTATTCTTTTGACTTTCCATTTTGCTGGATTTATAACACATAGACCCAGAATATGGTGGTTCGTTGTATATTTTTTATTGTTGCACGGGTCATCCATCCAAATTATAAAATTCAAACATCAATCATATGAAACAGGTGATCTTATTCCTTTTTAATGAGGGTTGGAATGGTAAGATAATGTCAAGTGTTGTAAATAAAATGGGATAAAGTTACCTTTTAATTTGTGTGCAAAAAATTAATAATGACACATAGTGTAATATTGAGACATTTGGAAAGTATAGTTTAAAGTGATTGGGTTGTTTTATTGCTATTTTAAAATTGTATGACTTGCTTTTTCATGGCCGTGAATATATAATTATTAGTAAAGGCATATACTATGATGACTAATCGATAACATACTAATTTAGACAAAATACTAGATCTAATTAAAGTTATAGTCGTCTCACATTCTGCGTAATTATGCTTTTGATGATGATGATAATGAATTAATTAATCATTGTGAATGCTTTCCCATAGATGAAGACATCAGCATGACATTTTAGTTTGGTGCATATTTATCTCATCGTCTTAAACACCACACGCTTCTCTAGATCAAACATCAGCATGACACATTCGTTTGGTACATATTTCTCTCTCTTTAAATCACATACACCCCACTTCCCCTCTATTTATACCACCACCTCATGCACCCCTCATTACACAAACTAAACCACAAAACCTGCTTTTTAACAAATATTACCATCCATCCAAACATGCCTTCCAAGAGATGGTGCCCAACCCCAGAGCAGCTGATGATGCTGGAGGAACTGTACAGAAGGGGCTTGAAAACCCCTAACTCCTCTCAGATACAGCGGATCACTGCCCATCTCTCCCTCTACGGTAACATTCAAGGTAAAAACGTGTTTTACTGGTTTCAGAACCACAAGGCCAGGGACCGCCAGAAGCTCAGGAAAAAACTCGCTAGCCAACTGCACCAACCGCACCCCCACTTACTGCACCGTAACGCCCTTTATAACCAATATTACCAATTTGACCCTCCTACCCAATTCGCAACCCATCACGCCCCTTCACATTTCCCCTGCTTCTCCACACAAAATGTTAATCCTCAGGTTTGTAATCTTGACTATTATAGTTTACTTCTTTTTTTTTTTTGGAAAGAGTTTTTATTTTTTTTAATAAATTTACGTAATTGTTAAAATCATCATTTGCAACCTACTTAAATGAAAGATTGGCCTCATTAGTAGTCATTGCTACTACTATATATATATTATTACACTAGTAATTTGATGATTTTAAATTAAGTGTAATTTATATATTTATATATTCGTTTTATGTGTAGAAAGATTCGTTGCGTAACTATTAAGTGTGAAATAGTTATTTTGGAAGGTGGTTAAAAAAAAGAAGGAAGTACATTCACTGCAAGGGGTCGATATTATAAAAAAATAGAAAGGAAGGTTTAAAATATTTTGTTACATACATATCATCGATGTCGATAGTTCTCAAAGTTACATAAATATACTGGAGATAAAATTTCTACCGACACGATATTTTCAAACATGGAAGAAAATAAAACTTTTTAACACAAACAGAATAGAGCAGACGAAATTTATTGCAAAAATCAGGTTTTGTACACAGTTCCCACATGTTCCGTAACTGATCCATTAATTTTATATTACGGAAACCATTAATTTTCACCTGATTTATGTACTCACTTGTCGTAATCTCATGAGTGTAGTTTCCATATTGTTTAAGCACATGTCACAAGATGTGTCACTGCACCTTTTACGTACCATTCACTGAAATCTTGAGAAAAATCGACCATTCATTGAATTAATTAGCTTCCACTTTTTTTTTTAAAAAAATTATTATTATTATAGACTCAAATTACTTGTTATTAATTCACTTAATGTACACTATCTACCTTAATTGTAGATTTGCACATTATCCATGGTGAATTATATACATTGTTCATGAGTTTTGGTTTTGGGCCACACGAGCCGAAATTTACGTAAAAAAAAAATTTATTTAAAACAAAAATCACGATTTTTCTAATAATTACTGCAGCCATCGTTTTCACACATTACACATAAATGCAAATGTAGTACCAATGTTTCCTTTTGTGCAGCCAAAGCATTATGTTTTTTTCACATCTAAAAGTTACTCTTTTTTTTTTTTATATAACTAAAGGTGACAGAAGGAGTAGAGGATCTTGGGATGAGATCATGCGGCCATGATTCGTTGATGATTATTGAGGCGGGTCCCACTTTCCCCTGCTGCAGACGCAAGCCTCTTCAAACCCTAGAGCTTTTCCCACTCAGCTCCCCCTCTTTCTCTCTCTAGACTCTCTCTCTCTCTCTCTCTTTCTATTACATGTCGTAGTTTTCTGTGTGTTTTCTGTTACGTGTCTGTTGGAGTGTACAATAGTTTGAGCGCAGAGTACTTGATGTTTACTTGTGTTTGGTAGCCCCACTTTATTACCACTGTGTATTTTTCCTCGAATGAGAATGCGCATCAGAATTTCCACCTTTTTGTTAATCGCATTTTCTCTCTTTTGTTGACAAATGGATATATTATAGTATGTGTCCTTTTTGCTAAAACCAGGAGACAAATCAGTGTGATTCAAACCCTGGGTTAATTTCCATCTCTGAATCAGTCGATGTGAAAATGCATGCATGCATGCATCACTCATTGTCAATTAATTGTAATGGATCGATTAGTTAATGATACGAAATGCAAAAAATATTATAAAATATTAAAATGATGTGGAACTATATATGTAAGAGCCAATATTTTACGAAAAAAACAACCTTTGAGTGGATGGGTAGCTACTAATTAATTGAAATAGATTCTTGGGATTTGGTTTTGACGAAGTGGGTTGGACGTGACAGATGTAGAAAGGCCTTTCTTCACTCAATCTTTGACTTTCACGTTACGACAAAATTAACAGCAGCCAACAAAGTAACGGTTCATTCTCTTGTTTCACTTTGTGTATTTCTTTATTGTTTCACCTTTCACGATCTTTAACACATGAATGCATGGTATGGTGGTTTATTGAATATTTTTTATTATTTCACGTATCATTCATCTATATTATAGAATATAAAGTGAAACGCCAATTATAAAATAAGTAATCTCATTCCATAAAGTTGGTATGTGAATATCACCCCTGCCCAACCCGCCCTGACATGCACTGGTTGGGTCGCCCTACCTCGTACTTGTAATAAAACGGGGCAAATTTGGATATCACACTGGACCTATATCTTGAACTCGTGTCATGTTTTATATATTAAAAATTAATATATATTATATAATATAAATATAATATACTTCAATATTTTTCATATTTATTAATGTGTAAATAATGACAATTCAACTTCATTGATATTTTTTAGATCAATATGAAATATAATATGATATTTCAATAAAAAAATTCTATTGATATCAATAACTTGAAATTGTAAAAAAAGTTATATTTAACGTGGATTGTAGCATCCCGCTGCGTTTAAAGAGTGGGGCAGGTATTGGTATCTAAGTATCCATCCCAACTCGACCCATTGTTATATCTACAACAAAGAATCGATCTCAAATCTTATTCGAATGACTTTAATTTATGTATTAGTTTGTTAGGGAAATGATATAGTTTACGAATTAATTTCACCACTCTCTACAAATTAATTTGAATTTTTAGATGAGATTTAATTAGTTCATGATAACAAACTCAAAGGTTCACGCCCAGATTATGAGTTTTTTTTTCAACTATAAAAACAACCCCACACATATTAAATCGTAATATATTCTACAGGTCTTTTCCACAGTAAGTATATAGATTGATTAAGAGTGCGGCCCACAAGTAGAGGGAGTATTAGAAAAACAATATAGATTATGACTTAATTTCACACTTCTCTCTAAGTTTGAACTTTTAGATGAAATTGAATTTGAATTCGAGGGAATTGCATTATTGGTCCCACCAAACACGCACCTGTTTCGAAATTCTACAACCTTTATAAATGTGGTCCAAATAAATTTTTTTGAGCAAAAATGGTCCCAAATATTGTCAAAATTTTCAAATTGACCCCACGACGTCTAACGTCGTTTGGAAACTAACGGAAAGAGGTCACGTGTGCGGCATGTGACAAAAAAATGTGAATTTCCCCTCAGTTAATCAAAACCCTCAAAAATTTCCAAACTTAATCAAAACCCCCAAAATTTCAATCGATTCATCTCCTCAAAACCCCCGCAATTTCAATCGATTCATCTCTGAGAGAATTCCGTCTCATCTAAAAGCTCGAGCTTGTAGAGAGGGTCGGGAATAATCTATTTATTTAATTTCCCTCAACACTCCCCCTCACTCGTGGGCCGAATCATTGCCTCTGCTCTCTGGAGAGGAGGCCCAACAGAGTGGACAATTTAAATGGGTGGAGTGCTTCCACTGGAATCGAACCCACAACCTGGGCTTTGATACCATGAGAGAATTCCGTCTCATCTAAAAGCTCGAGCTTGTAGAGAGGGTCGGGAATAATCTATTTATTTAATTTCCCTCAACAATCTCCTCAATCATCAATTTCGAACATCAATAGAAGGATATCACGCTGTAATGCTGCGTTTTCGGAGCAACGGAAATGTAGCCCCAAAATGCGGTACGTTTTCGTTGGGTTCTTGTTGTTCGATTTTCAAATGTCGCGATTACACTTGAGAATGTCGTGATTCGTTTCATTTTGGTTCTTGTTGTTCTTCTTCCTTTCAGGTTTTGAAATTCTGTCTGGGCAAATGTGTTAGGGTTACTCTGTTTTTCAATATGGGTTTCTTTGTATTTGGGTTTTGGGTTTAAGATTTATGAAATCGGTATTCAATTTTAGGTTTTCTCAAAATGGCGGAAATCGTCAAAGTGAAGAAACTCGCCGGAATTTTGTCGGATAAGTTGTTCCCCTGCAAATGAATTTCCTCCAGCTGCGTGCACGACGCCAAATCGGAAGGGGATTTTGCCGGAAATTGAGCTTTCCCGCAGGCTGAGCACTCGAAGTTCCGTTAAATTTTTGAGGAAATTCGGTGGGATGGGCCTTCTCAGGCTGCTCCCGGGAGGCAAAGTTCGGTTACTCTGTTCGTGATGGTGTCGCATGTGACGCTGTTCTAAAAATAGGGTGTGTCGGCGGTGGTGTTCCAGCGAAGGGTGTGGCCGTAGAGGGCGGTTTGGAGGTGGAGGAGGGCAGCGCGGTCGGCGGTGAGATTGGAGATTATGGATGGAAGGAACGTGAGGGAGATGAAAATGAGGTGATAGTAGGACACCATTTGTGCAAAGAAAAACATGGGCGTGTTGAGAGTGTTTTGAAGCATGGTGTGAAATTAATTTGATTTGGAATTTTGGGTCGCTTATTATAGTGATGGTCAACGCTCGAGTTTTTGTTAGTTAAGCATAGACGACTTAGTGATGCATGGAATTGGCGCCTGCTGTGACTTAGTGAAGGGTGATGTAATGATGTCCGTGTTACATAGAGGTTTAGCTTGTGGGGTGATGAAAAATCTTGGTGGTGTCGAAGAAATCAAGAGGTTTATGGTTGAAAATTCTTGTTGGGATAAAGAGATCGACAGTTTTCTCTCAAGGATTTTGGTTTTGAAGATTTCCGGCAAGTGATACTTTTTAATAAAATAACTGTTACTTTTTAATAAAACAACAAATACTGTTTTGGACTATTCGGAAAATCTTTGGGACCATTTGTGTCAATTTTTTGATAAATTTTTTAGGGACCAAAAGTGTCGAAAATACTAACGGCCGTCTTGACGGTAGGACCATTTTTGCCTAAAAAAAATTCTTTGGGACCACACTTACAAATGTTGTAGAATTTCGAAATAGGTGCGTGTTTGGTGGGACCAAAAATGTAATTCTCTCATTTGAATTCTCCGGTATGTCTATATGTGATCAATTCACGCTACAAGAAAATGAAGAATTGTCTACGAAAATTTTCAAATGGCTATGAAATTTTTCTACAAAATAATTTGGTCCTTAAAAAGTGAGGATTGCCTATAACTTGCATACCAATTTTTAGAATAATTTATAAAAATATTACATACACAAATAATTTTCTAGGCAAACTAGTTATACCTATGAGCAAACTGCCTACACATTTGTAATTTTCGTAGGTAAACAAATTACCTACTCAAATAATTCCCTAGACAATTTACATTTCCATAGTCAATTATATTTATAGTTTAAAAATGACATATACACAAATTTACCTTTCAATTATATTTTCATAGGTAAATTTACCTATAAATGAAAATATCTATATGATTGAAAAATTTTATAGGCAAATCGTAGACAATAAAATTATTTAATAAAGAAATTATTTTTGTTAAAAAAAAAGCATGTTAAAAGATTTCGTAGACCATTCTCTATTTTCATGTAATGTCACAATCTTTGATGAGGTTGAAAATTTTGATGGAGAATAACTCCATAGAGTTCAAAAAATTTTAAAATAACAACGCCTAATTAATTGTGGGAAATTCCAATATAAACTGCGCCGCATAAAACAAAATTGTTATATATAATGGTTGAAATATTTATAGAATTTAAATGCGTAACCTACCAAACCATAAAATTTTCAAAAATGCCAAAAGAAAATAAAATCTTTGGAATTATTGGAATTTTGAGTATCAATTAATTAATTATAAGCCTTTAAGTCAAAGAATTAAATGACCCTGTCTTCGATCACAACTAATTTTGCTTTTAAAATGTTCCAGGACCTTAATTAAAGCCTCACTCAATATTCTTAAATGAAATTGCGAAAGAATATCATTGGCCAAGCTTCAACCACGCAAATTAATTAGAAGTGTTCTAGTTTTTTTTTTTTTTTTTTTAGGAAGAGATGAGAAACTCCCCCCACCCGTGCCGTTGGCCTCTCAGCCGGGCGGGTTGTAAATCGAAGGATGTGCCCAAGTGGCAGACACTTGTGGGAGAGAGCCAACATGATTCAATCCCCAGGACAAACCCCCATAATATTTCAATGGAGAATTTGTCCCACACGGGGTTCTAACCTGCGTTGCCGGAGGATTTCTCCCCACATCACCACAAGCTTTACCAACTTGGCTATGCCCTTGGGGGCAGAAGTGTTCTAGTGTTCTTGTTTCCTCTATCTTGGGAGACCAGCTTTGTATTCGTCATCTTTGATGGATCATTTCAAGGAATTTATGGGATCGGAGCATTTGGCATCTCGAAGGAAAGTTATGAGCCTGATTTGGCAAGCCACTGTATGGAAGATCTGGAAAGCTAGAAATGAAATCGTTTTCAAAGAGAGTATTTACTCGTTGGACAAACTCTTAGATGAGATTAAGTTTTGCTCATGGAAATGGATAAGTTCACATTACCCCTTATCTTTTTCCGCCCCGTTTGTTTCTTGGGAATATTTTCCTTTAGATTGCCTACCTTTGAAATGTTAATGTGGTGTAGCTCAATTTGTAAATTTTGGGATTTGAGTATCACTTGTACTCTGATAATGATATTTCATCTTTGCTTTTCAAAAAAAATAATAATATATATATATATTTCACAAATTTATTAAGCACGCGATACAGATAGGTCCAATAATGGAGTGGTACTAAATGTGGTATTGTAGCATTAAAGGAAATAAAAGATCTGCACGGCTTAAAAGAACAGTAAAAAGAATTGAGAGAGTAACTAATTAATTGAATGTGAAGTATTACTTTTTTAACGTATTTATACGTTGAAAAAATCTATTTGCTTTCATTTAATTTTATGTTTGATTATTTTGACAAGTGAAAAGATATGATGAGTGTTGGTGAGGATTTGAAACTGACCCTCCTCTTTAAAGTTTTTTTTTTTTTTTTTTAAGTTTGAAGTTTGGACCAGTCTTATGAATGAGATGTAGTATATGAGAATAGTAATGATATATATATATATATATATATATATATATATATATATATATATATACTATTGATATAGATCTTTGCACGATCCTTATGAAAAAATGGTATCAGAGCCATGGGAGTAGAGTATGTTTTGTTATATTGTATATGATTCAATACATTTTGATTCCTTATGAATCTATTCAGGTTGAAAGATACTGTTAAAAACAGTATGATTCAGGAGTATGATATTCCTGAAAATTTAGATCTTTTAAATAAATGGACCATCCCAACTATTAAACCTAAAATGATTTATCAATTAGGAGCTTTTGAAAAATTAGGTTTTAAATAAATAGTTAAAACCACTTAATCTTCTATACCTCTTCATGAAGAAGAGATGGTTATTAAATTACTTAGTAAAAATGATATTTTACCTTACAAAAAACTCATAGGTTCTTACATATTAGATGCGTCCAGGTTGCCTTTAGACCGCTTACCTTAAATGGTTTACTAGAAAGCTTTATAGCTGCTCTTAGAGATGGTAGAAACCTTAACTGGAAACAATCCCTTATGGGAATTATAGAGTCTAGCTTAACTTTAGGACCTATCTATTTTGACGTCTATCCTAATTTATCTCTATCTTTATCTGATAGTAATATTCTTGAATCGTTAACATTAAATGTTAAAACTCATGGTTATAATTACGTACCAGGTACTAAAGTCAAGTGTATCTGTTATCGTATTTATTATAAACCTTTATTTACACTAAATCCTATGTGTAAGAGAATTGAAAAAGACCATAATGAGACTATTCTTATTGAAACTAATTTTGGTAAATCAAACATTACTACCAGAAGATCCATTAAATGGGAAGAAATAATTTTCCCTGAAAATTGGATTATTGAACAATCTGTTCCTAAAACTCCTATTATTAATAGTAATTTCCAAAATATTACTCAAAGTAATAATGGAATTATTAGTATTGGTTTTCAGAATAATCAAAGAAGACATTCAACTTCTCATTCTAGATCTATGTCTAGTCATTCTTTTATCTCCCCTTTAGATTATGAGGTAGAATTACCTTCTAATTCAAGGGTTTCTACTTCCTCTTATAGAGAAGACACATATTGTAAAAATTATAATAACGAAAGAATAATTATTAATGAAAATAATATCATCCACAAAGATGATCCCGAAATAATTTCGGATTGTAATTTTAAAATGTAATTTTATGGATATTACAAACTTTTTAGATTTTTCTAAAGGTTCTTCTACTAGAGTTCATATTAATGATGAGTTTAATAATCCTAAATGGGATAATTTTAGAATTTGGTATTTTAAATCATTTTCAAAAGATGATTTAAATTACTTTATGGACAACTTTTATAAATTTTGTGTTCAACATAATGAAATTACTTATTATGTTTCTTGGTTATTAAAACTTTTTATATAAACCATGTATCTGTTATTAAACGTGATTATAAGATCGTTTCTAGAGGAACACAAAAATCTGTTTACCCTCCGCATGTTCCATTTTAGATTGAAAGAAATGGTAGGATTTTTAATTTCCTTCCATTCTCTAAAATTATTGAGAATGATGTTTTACAAATTACTGTGAAACATATGAATCAAATGATTGAGCAAAATAATTTTTGCAATCTTTATATGTCAATTCTAGGTGAAGAAATTATCTCTTTACATGATAAAATAGATAGAATTTTATCTCAAACTAAAACTCAGATTAAGTCTGATTTACTTGAAAAAAATAGTATTATTAAAATTGCTTCTTCAATACAGTCTCCTGTAGATTTGAAAGACTTCAAAATTGAAGCATCTGTGTCTGATTTTGAAAAAATCATTAGTGACAAATTTAATAATCTAAATATTTCTATTTTAGATGATGACTTTGAAGAAAGTCCCATTACTAGCCCTATTGATTTTGATAATACTAAAAATACTAATAGTATTAATAAAATGAAATGGGCTGATAAGCCAAATTTGTCTAAATATTACTCCCCCGTCCCCCAAAAGTATGCTCAGAGGACTGAAACATATTTTACGGAAAGGTAGATTAAGCACGTCTACATACACAATTTTTTTAATCTTTATAGTCCAACAAACACTTAATTACTCAAGTAATCATTATACTTTACTCACATTTAATTATATTATTCATAAATGGACATAATCTACCTTTTCGTAAAACATGTTTAAACCCTGTGAGCATACTTTTGGGGGACGGAGACAGTATTATAAAAGACCCACTCCTATGAATGTTCTTCATGAAGAACAGAAAAACTTCTTTTATACCTCTTATTCAGGTAAAAGTATCTATGAATGAAATATTGATGGTGGTAGTGATAAACACATTTTTACACAATGCCATTGTATGCTTATGTATAGTTTTGCTTGTAGAATAAGTGGAAATAATGATTTACAAACCGCACAGGCTATTACTGTTGGTTTTACTGGCCAGCTTAAAGGTTGGTGGGATAATTATTTAAGCCCTTTAAACAAACAGGAAATATTTTCTTCTATAAAAATTGAAGATGGTGAAACTAGACCTAATGCTGTTTACTCTCTTGTTCTTACTATTCTTGAACATTTTACTGGTAGATTTACAAATAAATCTGAAAATACCAAAACTCATCTTTTAAATATGAAGTGTAAAACCCTAACTGATTTCAGATGGTACAAAGATACTTTTCTGTATCGTATTTATGATATCCCTGAATGTAATTAGGATATTTGGAAGAACAAGTTTATTGACGGTCTTCCTTATTTGTTTGCTGAAAGGATTAAAAAAATCCTTAGAAAAGACTCTAACCATATTGCTTATGAGTCTTATACTTTTGGTCAAATCATTAGCACTTGTATTCAGGAAGGATTAAATCTTTGTAATGAACTTAAATTAAGAAATCAAATTAAAAAAAGATAATCTTTTAGAAAGAAAATAGCTGGGTCAATTCTGTGACCAATTTGGATTAGATAATCCTAATTCTAAAAATAGTTTTCCTAATACTAATAAAAGAGATTTTAAACCTAAATCTATTTATAGGAAAAGAAAACATTATTATGATAATAAACAAAAAAAAAGGATAAAGATCATGATTATAAACATGATAAAAATAAAAGAAAATATTTTAAAAATAAAAATTATAACACAATTATTTATAAAAAATGTAATAGGCCTAGTCATTATGCTAATCAGTGCTATGCTAAAGACAAGATTAAAAATCTTGATATTAATGACGAGCTAAAAGAAACTCTTTTTAAAATTGTTATGAATTCTAATATTAATTCGTAATCAGAAAAGTCTTATAATGACTACTCTTCTATTGAATCTACTTCTGATGATGATGTTTCTGTTGAGTCTGATAAGACTAAATGCAATGATTGTGCACTTGGAAAGCCTTGTCTTAATTGTATCAGTAATACTGATAATAACACTGATAATGAGTATTATAAGCTTATGAGTCAATTTCAAGATATGAATATTAGCGTCTTGACTGATAACAACGTTCTCGAATTTCTTAAACAGATTAAAGATTCTAGTTTAAGAGATAAAATTATTGAACAATTGCATAATTCTTCTTATAAGAATGAGGATAATAAAAATAGTCTTTCTAATAAGATTAATAGTAATCATTATAATATGGGTGAATTAGAAAAGCTTCTCCGCCTTAAGAATTTTAATAATAATCCTGTTACAATTAATGATTTAGTTCATGAGATTAATAATCTTAAGTCTAATGTTAAGATCCTTCAGAACCAAAATTTTGACCTTTCTATTCGTCTTTCTCTTATTGAGAAAGGAAAAGGGAAAATTGATGATATTGGAACTAGCTCTACTGCTATTTCTCAATTCTTTGATTCTAATGGTAATGTTAATATTAATAAAAATCATTTATCTACTATTAACATGATTATTTCTCAAAAATGGTATACTAAAATTTCTCTTATAAAAAATTCTTATAAGAAAGATTTTGTCGCTATGATTGATAGTGGTGCTGACTTAAGTGTCATCCAGATAGGAATAATTCCTACTAAGTTTTTTGAAAAAACTACTCACTCTCTTTCTCATGCAGGTGAAGGTTCTTTAAATAATAATTATAAACTTAAAAATGCTTATGTTTGTGTGGACGGTTGTTGCATTTCCAATTACTTTTTTTATTGCTGAAGACATTACTAGTCAAATGATTATTGGTCTTCCTCTTCTTTATAAGATTTATCCTCTTGTTAGTGAAGGAGGTATTACGGGTACCTATGATGGTAAACCTATTACTTTTAAGTTTATTACTAAACCTATTCATAAGGTTCTTAATTTAATTCAAGATCAAATTGATTATAAAAATTGTCAAATCAATTTTCTTAAGTATGAGCTTAATTCTATTACTATTGACGATAGATTAAAGAATCCTAAGCTTCAGGAAAATCAAATTTTTGAATAATAAAAAACTCCCATAATAAATAAAATAATTACACAGTTGCAATAAACATTCATAACCAATTCATAACTCAAATTACTTACCTCAATACTCCCTGCAATATAAAAAAATAAAATCATATTAAATATACAACACAAAATATGATTAAAAAATTCATAATATTAAAAAGGAATTCATAACTCAAATTACTTATCTCAATACTCCCTGCAATATGTACAAAACGTGAATCACAGACTGACGTGGTTTCGCCACATAGGCTGAATCAGGTCTACCAATATATAGTATTAAGATATATATGTTGTGTGGAATTCTTTTAATTTTTCTTCTTTAAAAATTTAAAATTTCAAAATACTTAGTTCTCAATATTATTCATCGTTTTGGGCATGATTGGTATGCATAGAATATATATGCGGTTGTTGGGGAATTAATTGCCTGGATCTATTCGGGATGAATATTTAAATACAAATTTAATTATAACAATTATTACTAGCATGAATTAATCATATATTAATTCAAATAATAATTCAACAAAAAATCATGCATATAAAAAGTTCACATAAATCCTACGCATGCGGAATTGCTACGGGTTTACGTGAACTAACCTCTTGGGGTGGCAATGGTCTCGTCGATAAGAACACACCAAAAAGCCTTCCTAAGTATTCCATAGTCCTTGCTCGTCAATCCGGTGGAAGGAAGCTCGCGAACAATTAACAAAAGGGAAAATAAAAATTTGTTGCACCACCTTTGTGGATTTACTAATTTTTACAGCACATGGAATTGTACTTGGGAATGAAACATTCATCCCCTATTTATAGAAGGGTGTTGGACGATTTTTTGGCATGGAATAGGGGGAAGAAAATCTTTTTCTTGATCTCCAAGAAATCTTGAATATATCTCCTATATTTTTTTCTCCATAATTAAAATATTCCATAAAAATCCCAACTCCTTTTGTTATGGGAATTTTCGAAAATAATAGGAACAAGAAACCAAGATTTGGATCTTCTTGAATTTATGAGATATACTTGTATTTCAAGAAATACATATCTTCCATAATATCTTTTCAAGAAAATCAAGAAAATCTTTCTTTTCCTTTTATTTCAAAATTTTTGAAAATATCTATATGAATAACCAAGTGGGAGATTTTTTGAATTTAATGAGATAATCTTGTATTCCAAGAATACATATCTTCATTCCATAACAAAATTCAAAGAAAATATTTCTCCCATTTTATTCATAATTTTCGAAAAAATGAGGAAAAATAAGCAACAAAATTTATTTTATTTTTAAACACCTTTTTCAGTTATTGGACTTTATGTTGGGCTACTTGGGGGGCCTTTAGGGGAATTAAGATTGGACCTTCCAATGGATCTTGAATTATCAATATTGAGCCACAATATTATTCAAGCCCATAAATATTAATTAATCCCACTACATAATTAATATTGCACTATCCATCTTAACCCATATTATAGTCAATATGACTCCCGGTTATTATTTCCCGTGTTTAAGATTATCTAGTCCATTAATTAATTCAAGCCACTGAAATAGCTTTCCATTAATTAATATATTTTATCCTTGGTAAAGGAACAATTCAACATTATTATTCATACCGGAAACTAGTTCCACTTGCAAGATTTGGTATGATAAAACTTATGAACCTCCCAAGGGGGCAAATTGAACAAGCGTACTTGCACACGATTCTCCGTATTAAATCTTAGCAACACATGTGACCAATAATATTGCCCAAGATATAAAGTATTGAATCTCGTTGATTCTCTACCAGTAATAAGTCAAAGCAATAATTACTAACCACACGCGATCCTATTTAAGGGACGAAGATTAAGAAATAACGAACCAATTGAGGTCTAATTCTTCCTAGTTCAGTTCTGAAGAATTTGTCCTCCTGTAGGTCCTCTTCAGTGCACTAGACATGCACTAGTGTAATCTCTTGGTCAAGACAAGTCAATCTGAGCGTTACACTTCAACCTTTCACGATGGATTGTTCATTTCCATCTAGGTCGTGAATGGTGTACTTTTGGTCACAAGGGACTGTTAATTTAATCTTCTGTGATCTGGTATCACTAAATTAACTACAATGTAACACGTACTATTTATTGAACAGTTATGCAGTAAATATATGTAACATTCGATGATATTTACAACATTAGTGATAAACAATTTAATTCAGTAAATAAGTCCGAAATTCAGTTTGATTATACAAAGTAAAAGCATATTTTCCAGTATAATCCCAACAGCGGTATGTTAGAATATATATGGAATGAAATGATCATTCTATTCTAAATATATTGATATATTTTTGTGATAGATGGAATAGTTCAAAGATTTGAGCATCATTATCTAGCTATGTTTGAGATCATAAGTTCGACTAACTATTTGTGCGGAAAAAAAAATTGGTATATTTTTACATTAGTAATGGTCATTACTATTAAGCCTTTATAATAAATTCAACAGAATAAATCTGAAATAGTATGGGGGGAAAGCTCTAAGGTACAAAGTGAGAGAGCAAAAAACTCTAAGGTACAAATGCAATTTTTTTGTGACTCTCAGGTATAAAGTGCATTTTTTTTTTCAAACAAAGTACAATTTTTTTTGTACCTTAGAGTCACTAAAAATTGCATTTGTACCTTAAAGTCATTACTTCCTATTTTTTTGTACCTTAGAGTCATTAATTCAAAAACTATAATCAAAGAGGTAGCAAATGATACTTTAATAAATAAAAAATAATATTTTTCAAAAAATATTTTAATAAACTAAAACTATACTTTAAGGACTAATAAATAATATTTGACAAAAAATTGTGTGAAACTGAGTTCATCATTAACACGAATTTCTTAGTATCACTGTTATGTAAAAAAATTCTCACTGTTATTACTACAAAAAAATAAAGGGGTGCCTACGAAATATTCTAAAAATTAGAGAATTGTCTAGGGAATATTTCAATTTGACTATGCATTTTTATTCATAGGTAAATTTGCCTACTGAATGTAATACATAGGTAAATTTATTTGTAAGTCATTTATAAACCACAAATATAATTGTCTACAAGAATGTAAGTTGTCTAGGGAATTATCTTTTGTAGTTAATTAGTTTGTCTTTGGAACTTAGGAATGTGTAGATAGTTTCATGGTAGGTAATTTGTTTGCCTAGGAAATTATTTTGTATAGGTAACTTTTCATAGATTTTTTAAAAATTGGTAGGCAAATCCTAGACAATAGTCACTTTTAAGAACCAAATTATTTTTGTAGGAAAATTTCATAGGCATTTGAAAATTTTGGTAGGTAATTCTTCATTTTCTTGTAGTGTATGCAGAAAAATTATCATTGTTATACACAAAAACAATAATTATTTAGAAAATGTTTCATATTTTTAAACAGTGAAAGTTTTTGTGCATAACAATGATAGTTTTTAATCATAAGAGTGATAGAGTTTATGAGTAGACATGGTTCACCAGAATGTTACTCATAAAATTTTAATGAGTAATAAATTATATTTTAATAAAAGTAGTGATTGCTGATAGGTTATAGGTATGATATTGTATTTCCTTAAATTATATTCCTAGAAAAATTGTGCATATCGTGTGCTACACTGCTAGTATGTTTTGAAAGACCTAGACTAGAAATGCACCATATTTTGATCAAATGAACTTTCTTAAAACTAATCTTCTCAGAAAGCCCAATGACATACATGGGCCCAATACCTGGGCCTAACATCTTGGCCCAATGTAGGTGTCTCGTGAATATTGTATCCGCTAATTAGAGTGGTGATGTGGAAATGGGAACATATTGCCCAATTATATTTATGGCTAGCTAAAAAAATATATATATATACACCTACAAAAATTTAAATTCATTTTATAACAATTCATATTTTAATTTTGTCCCACCATCATACCGATCCCACATCGAAATGTTGGAGAAAAATGTTATAGATTTTTTTAAATATTTAATATAAATTAATAATTTAATTTTTTTAAAAAAAAAAAAACCGGTTTTTAGGTTGAATCCCAAGGTTTTGAACACCATTATGTATGTATATTTTAACTTCTGGCGGTTTCGGTTCAACCGGTTGAAACAACCCGGTTTTGAAAAACACTGGAAATGGGAACACATTGCCCAATTATATTTATGGCTAGCTTTGTGGCTATTCATCTCACAATTCATGTTAATTAACACAAATTGTTTTACTTTTTTGGTTCCACAAAATATATATACACTAAAATCAAACTCTCCATTTTTTTATCCAGAATATCCACAATAATATTTTACTTTTGGCTCCACATATATATACACAATTCAACTCCTTTTTTTTACTGTATACATAAGAGTTTACAAAATTACCCCTTAAAATTATACTCATAATTACACTTTTTTAATCTTTGTGTTCATTTTGGGTGCATGTTATCTTGGGACTTAGGGAGGGAGTATATAAAATTTGTGTCATTTATACTGCTCAATCACATATGAATTTTAAAATTGAAGTGCAATGAAGTAGAAAATTTAGTTTATCATGGTACAAATAAACACAAAACCTTCTATCTTTTAAAGTACCACCATTTAATATACAGAATGTCATTTTTTAACACTTTTGAAATAACATGCATACATAGAATTATATATGTATTTAAAATATTGATATTTTATATTTTAAACAGTAAAACTTTCCATACTATTTTTTAAAAAAATCATGCCTATTCACCAACCAAAGTATTGTATTTAATAAATATTTGAGTTAAAATAAATTTGAAAACTTGTAGTAATAAAATTAAAATCCAGACAAAATAGAGGTTAGATCATTGGATCCAGATGGATGAACTGGAATAACGGCAATGAGCCATTCTCCGTTAATTCGAGCCCGCAGATCCGACCCGACCCGACCCGATCCCGTACCCATCTCCTCTCACTTGACATGCCACGTCACGTGAGATTTGGATCCAACGGCTGACACTCGTCGTCTTCTTCTTCCTCTTTCGCCCAAGTCCAAGTGTACTCTTTTACACACTCTCTCACACACACACAAACACACCCTCTCTCACTCACACGAACACGCGATATAACCGCCTGGTTTACTTTTTCCCCCTTCTCTTGCTAGGGTTTCCACGCAATTAAGGGTATTCGCAATCGCTCCTCCAGGCCTCCCACCGCTTTCGTCTTCATATCTCACCCAACAAATTCAGGTGTGTTTTGATCCCCTATCAACAGGCATTTGGATAGTGGTTATTCGATTTATGATTTGTTTTATTGTTGTTTGTTATGCTTTCTTCTTCGATGAGTTTTTAATACGCCTGATGTTTTCGCCGTGGTTTGTAATCTGGGATTGTTGTTTCGTTTAGGGGTGTGAATTGGGTTGAGCGACCTCGGAATCGGGGTTTTAATTGTCTCTGTTTTTACGTTCTTAAGTCTTTGAGTTGGTGTGGCTGTATTTCTGTTTTTATTTTCTTAATTTTTGGTTGAATTGAGGGTTTTTCCTTTTGAAATTGATGGATGTGATTTTTCTCAATCTAGGGTTTTGAATTGACGTGGAGTTGTTTCTGGAATCTGGGGTTGTTTTCGAGGTAATGTTGCTGTTGAATGGCGATTGAAAAGAATAACTTTAAAGTAGCTCGTTTTGACCTGGAGTTTCAATCCTCTCAAAGTAGAGATACACCTATGTCCAGTGACGATGATGAAGATTTTCAACGGAATCCCTCTGCCTCTGCTGTTGAATCTGATGACGATGATGATGAATTTGATGACTGTGATTCCGGGGCGGGCTCTGATGACTTCGATTTATTGGAGTTAGGTGAAACTGGTGAGGAGTTTTGCCAGGTTGGCGATCAAACGTGCAGCATTCCCTATGAATTGTATGATCTTCCAGGGTTGAAAGACGTGCTTTCTATGGATGTCTGGAATGAGGTTCTAACCGAAGAGGATAGATTTGGTCTGTCCAAGTATTTACCTGATATGGACCAAGAGAGTTTTGTATGCACACTGAAAGAGCTTTTTTCTGGTGATAACTTGCATTTTGGAGGCCCTATCGATAAGTTGTTTGAGATGTTGAAGGGGGGTGCTTGTGAGCCACGGGTGGCGCTTTACAGGAAGGGTTTGAATTTTTTCCAGAAAAGACAGCATTTTCATAACTTGCGAAGGCATCACAATTCTATAGTAAACAATCTCTGTCAGATAAGGGATGCGTGGCTGAATTGCAAAGGGTACAGCATTGAGGAGAAGCTTCGCGTGTTGAACATTATGAGGAGTCAAAAGAGTTTGATGAATGAGAACATGGAAGAGTTTGGGAGTGAGTCATCTGATAGAGAGGAGTGGGGTGATGGTTTGTGGGACAAAAAGCTAAAGGACCCCAAGTTTGCTCAGAAGTCAAGCCGGTATTCTGGTCCTGCCGCAGATATTTCTTCTCGCCGGAAAACCAAAGCCACCATGGAGTCAACGAAATTTGGAAAGCGAAATCCCAAAGGAACATTAAAGTTGGCTGGATCAAAAACTTCTTCAACGAAAGAGATACCAGATCCCTTTCCTTCTGTTCACCCTGGAGTTGAAATGACACCTGGCCACTATGGTTTGGGACTCCCTGTTTCTCGATATAATAGAGGCCCAGGTTACGAATCTTCTGCTGCAGTTGGAAAGAATGAGCAGGTTTTAGAGGATGATGATGATGAGGTTGAAACAATGGTTGAAGTAGCTGTGCATAGAGATCGGAATTTCCGTGGTGTTGGATTAAACAATAAGCCTTTGGCTTCCAAATGGAAAAAGCATGAAGATACAAGAGCTGAGGATGAAGATGGTCTAATTAAAATCCCTATTTTAGGTAGGAACAGTTTACAATCTCTTGGAAGGAATAAGACTATTAATAAGTTGTCTGACATCAAGGTGTTAACTGCTAAGCCACCCAACGCGAGAAACATATATGACAGTGGGAAAAAGGTTAAGCACTCAGAGAATCTTCAACTATTTTCTGCTGAAAGTCAGATGAAAGTTGGTAAGGGTCAGAAGTTGAATTCATTCTCGAAAGGAAGTCAAAGAGAGCTTTTAGATGCAAATGATCCAGCATGGCTTGGTGAACATGGTGGGCTGTTCCCCACTGATTTATCAAGTAAGCCTAATGACTCGAGTGCCAAAAATAAGAAGTGGAAGATGAGTAGGCAAGCGATTGATCTCAATGCGAATGAGAAATTATTGCATACTGAGTATAGAACCAAGCCTTTACATGATAAATTCCTGTCAAGTTCTATGAATGGAAGAAGAGATGGTGGGGCAAACAGAGGGATTAGGGATTTTTCAAGACATGAAGACACCGAGACAGTTTCATCGGAACATATGGATGGTGATGAGGATGACAATCCTTTGATGAGGAGCAAATTGACTTACCCTGGTGGTGGGCCCGATCTGAAATATGGGCTCGATACGAAGAAGAGCGAGTTTTTAGCTAGAGAGAGGACAGACAGTTACTTGAATGCTGATGGTTCATCACACTCTTCTAGAAGAATGGAGGATTATAGCCAAAATCTAGATATGATGGGATCGACACACTTTAATATCTTGCCCACCAAAGATTTGGGTAAAAACTATTTTCCAGGAGCAATGAATGATGCTGATCGGCATCAGTTTTACAATTTGGGAAGAAATGGCCATGTAGAAGGCAACAGTTCCCATATGCCATCAGTTAAAGCCTCCCTTGCCCTAGGGAGAAAGCGGAAAGGTGAAGTTCCCTATGATTTTGGTCTTCTTCAGTCTGATTATATGCGTGAAAGTAAATTTGAAAAAGACTTGTTCTGGAATCGACCACTGGCTGCAGCCAATGGAGTTCCTTTCAAGTTGGGAAAGAAAGGCCAGATGGCTGACCTTTCTGATGCTTCATTAATAGGTTGCAACATTCTCTCGAAAAAGCGGAAAGTAAAGGATGACTTCACTCACATGGAACTGCAAGGTAATGATCATTACCTTCATGCTGAATCTGAGCTGCAGCTAGATGATGTTAGTTCTTTAAGAAAACGTGGGAAGACCAAGCTGGTGGACGTTTCTGATGGTCTAGAGAATGGAGTTTCTCAACCACCAGTTATGGAAATGGAAATTGAAGATGTTGAGGCAGAAACTAAACGACAGAAAAAGTCATTTCCTTTAATCACACCTACCGTTCACAGTGGCTTCTCATTCTCCATCATTCATCTTCTTTCAGCTGTTCGTACGGCGATGGTTACTCAGCTTCCGGAAGATTCTCCTCAGGCTGGAAAAAATATGGATAAGAATGATGCTGAATGGGAAGTCAAGGAGGAAGAAAACAGCAAGCAGGAAGATCCTAATCTTGTTGGTTCGAATTCAAACATGGACGTCAATACTTCTGTGCCTTCAAATGTCCCGTCTCTCACCCTTCAGGAAATTGTCAACCGTGTGAGATCAAACCCTGGCGATCCTTGTATTCTTGAAACACAGGAACCACTTCAGGATTTGATTAGAGGTGTTCTAAAAATATTTTCATCTAGAACTGCACCTCTAGGAGCAAAAGGGTGGAAATCACTCGTTGTCTACCAAAAGTCTTCAAAAAGTTGGTCATGGATCGGTCCAGTGGCTCATAATTCGTCTGACTCTGAGGCCTTTGAAGAGGTGACCTCTCCTGATGCGTGGGGCCTACCTCACAAAATGCTGGTGAAGTTAGTTGACTCATTCGCTAATTGGCTGAAAAATAGTCAGGAAACTCTTCAGCAGTTAGGAAGTCTTCCTGCGCCACCTTTGATGCAAATGAATTTGGATGAGAAAGAAAGGTTTAAGGACCTGAGAGCTCAGAAGAGTCTGAATACCATCAGCCAAAGCTCTGAAGAAGTAAAAGCATACTTCCAGAAGGAGGAAGTCCTTAGGTATTTAATACCAGACAGGGCATTTTCTTACACAGCTGTTGATGGTAAGAAATCGATCGTAGCCCCTTTAAGGAGGTGTGGTGGCAAGCCAACATCGAAGGCTCGAGATCATTTTATGTTGAAAAGAAATAGACCACCCCATGTTACGATCCTTTGTCTTGTGAGAGATGCAGCTGCTCGATTGCCTGGAAGTATTGGAACACGAGCAGACGTGTGTACTTTAATTAGGGATTCACAGTATATCGTGGAGGACGTCTCTGATGCACAGGTTAACCAAGTTGTTAGTGGGGCGTTGGATCGTCTGCATTACGAGCGTGACCCTTGTGTGCAGTTTGATGGGGAGAGGAAATTGTGGGTTTATTTGCATAGAGAGAGAGAAGAAGAGGATTTTGAGGATGATGGGACTTCGTCCACTAAAAATGGAGAAGACAAAAGAAAGAACCTGTCGAACCATCTGAAGGTGGAGATGTTACTGTTGCTTACCCTGGGAATGCAGGAGAATCGGGGTTTGATTTGGTTTCTGATCTCAACGTTGAGACGTTAAATGCAGACGATGATAAGAGATCGGAGCCTGATTATCATAATGGGAATGATCTGATAGAGGACAATGGTGAAACCAATCATGGTCTTGATACGAAATCTGCTGAAGAAAATAAGTTGCTCTGCCTAGAGAATTCTACTAACAATGATTTTGATGAGGATGCATTTGGTGGGGAGCCACCCTCGTGATCATTGCTTTTCATCTGTGGCAATAAGGTAATCTAATGTAATTTAGCATATGTAATGCATTGTTTGTGATATTTGAAGCCTTTCCGTTGTCATTTCTTTTTTTTTTTTCCTGATATTTATAATAATTTGCTTACTGAGCATGTCAGCGTCCTCCCTGTTATAATATACATAACAGGCGAATGGGTCTCTTGTAATATCTAATATAGAGAACACAAATATCTGCTGTTTTCAGTTCTGTAATAAGATTTCTGGGGCATTGTCCACTCGGTGTGTAAATTGTTTAAAGATCTGGTCATTTCCTTTTATTTATCTCCAGGTCTTTTGTCTTGATTACTTGTTTATTTGTTGCTAAACTTGTGTAAGATCCCAAGTACTTTTCAATAATTCTTGATCTGCTTTTTTTCTCTTTTTTTTTTTTTTTTTTTGTAGGCATCTTTGCATATTGCTTGACCTTTAAATATTGGATTCACGATAGTTTCCCTTATGCTATCATGCTGCTAGTTGATACCTGGGATTCCATTTATTGAGGTATAACTGCAACCTGGCAAAATGGCGATTTTCCATTGTTGTTTAACTTGAGCTCGATTGATTGTGTTGATGAACCAAGTTCTGATATCTCCCTAGTTAACCATGCGCCATGCGCCGTTAGATATAGTTCATAAAACCATACGAAATGTTAAAATAGATTTGATTGGCCAATTTTCTTTGATATATATACACAGGTCATTATCCTGTAAGTATTGTTTCTGTTTGTTTTCCCTCATGTTATGGGGTTTGCATATTTTAGTTGATCCTTGAACTGATATTGCATATCTTGCAGATAAGGAGGAGGTCAATCCAAGTATACCTGGAGAGGGGATATGGCCGTCGATTTTTTTCGTCTTTTTTTGTTCACATAAGCATTTCCAGCATGTGAATTTATTAGTTAGTTAGTGCAATAGAAACAATTACAGAATGTTTAATCCGAAGAAAATATTCGGTGGTGCATGTGATGTGTATATATTATATCTATATGTTATTACATAATGTCCATTTCTTTTCTTTTATCAAATCTGTCTGTTCTGATAAGCTCTGTATTTAAGTTGTTCGATACTACGTTTGGTATTGATGGAACAATTCTGGGTCATGTAAACAATGACAAAATGTTCCAAGACCAAAAAATGGGCTTTTTCCCATATATTATCAAAACCAATCGAAGTATCTTACGCATGTTAAGACTAGTACTGCTGGCCTTCACATGGGTCGACCAGCGAAAGGATTTTGGACTATCAATTTCAAATGGCATGATACATCAAACGCCCCTAAATTGTTAAATTTTAATTTTGAAAAGTTTTTAAACTATTTTTTTTTTTTGCTAAATCAATTTAATATTTTTCGTCAAATATGACACTTTTCAATTTCAAATATATTAGATTCAGATGACATTTTGATCGAATTCCAACAAAAAATTATCTTCAATGTACTAAAAAAAATATGCATTTGAAACAAAGAATAAAAATTTTTTAAGGACTTTATAAAAAAAAAATTGAAAAAAAAAAAAAAATACTACTAGGACCTTCATGGATCAAATAGTTCAATTATAATTTTTACTCCGCCCAGATGGTTTAAGGGTTTTTTAAGATAATTTAGGGTTTAGGTTTAAAGTATAATTTTAAGAGAAATCATCCAAATTAAAAATAATTCAATTTAACTTTGGTGCACAAACATCACATCCTCCAAAATTTATCTTCAATGGACTATAAAAAAAAAAGTGGGTTGTGCAACAAGAACAATATAAGTTAAGGACTCTCTAAAACAAAAAAAAATTACGTTGGGACCTTTATGAAACAAGAATTATACTATTGTTTAAGAGTCTTATACAACAATGATTTTAAAGTAACATGATTTAACTTTGTTAAGCACCGAGCTTTCACCTTTTGTAAGGCAGATACCGAACTATCAAATTATTGTAAAAAAAAAAAAAATGGACAATTTTAAGATAAGGCAAGGGGTATTTCATGTACCACTCTACACAAAGCGAAATAGGTACTTCTAAATTATGTTGCATAATAATATCATTAAGTAATTTATAGAGTGAAAATCTTTATGTATAAAAAATAGTTTGAAGGTAAATAAAAATGGACAATTCAGGGGTTGATGATGCATTATGCCATTTCAAACTTATAAGTGGAATTCGGTCGATTTAAGTTCATATTTAACACATTACACTTGAAAATTGAAAATTTTGTTTGAGATGTGTATTTACAGGATATGAGACATCATCACATTAAATATATCTAAATAACTCCTTGGTTTGTATCATTTTTTAAATCCATTGGTAAATTTATGTAAAATATCACAACAAAATTTCTCTTTGAAATTAGTCAATCGAATCCTACATTCTATTCATGCAAACATGCCAATGTTCAAACTCTTGGGCGGAATATCACCCTAGTTACATCACACATACATACAAACAACTACTGGAGAATTTCAGTTCTCTGAAATCCCCTCATCCTAATAATAGGAGTAAAATATTTCCTCACTCCAGACACTAGAAAATAAACCTCAATCCATACTTTTTGATACAACCTAGATTGTAATTCCATTGCTATCACATGACATGTACTAAAAGATGCTAATTAAGCAAGTAATTTATGGGAGTGAGGGGAAGTCGGGGGTCTTTCAAAGCGTGCAACATGCTTTACATCCCCATTTGCTACCTTGCTTGATGATTTTGTATCACAGAATGACTTTGTCAATTGCTCAAATGACGGGGTCCTCAGTTCCTCAACCGAAACAATGGTCGGAATGTTGATTACTCTCTTTCTTGGAGTTGAGCATGATGGTTGATCCACCTAAAAATATGCCAAATTTAAAATGAATGAAAATCTTTCATGGTATTTTTTTTTTTTTTGGCATGTTTGTGTTTTGGTATGTTACCTTGTAATCTTGTAGGAGGCATTGTCCTGCATTTTCAGTGATCTCCACAACCTTGTGGTGGTGTCCACTGTTCAGTTCCCTTAACTCTCCACAACAAGGACTGATAATGGAATCAACATTCTCACATGCTTCATGATCAAGTTGCAAGGAACCTGAAATACACAATATGTTGGTCTCTATATATCTTTGAAATGTATTAGTTACTCCCTCCGTTCCACTATACCCGTCGTTTTTGGGAGCACATAAATTATGAAAGACGTTTATTACCATTAGTTATTTGCAAAATGGCTAATGTTTTTGGAACAATTTTTTTCCTCTAAAACGACAGTTAAATTGGAAAGAGGGAGTATGTCTTAATGAATGTGCAGGCTAAACTTACGGTCAATGGACGAGACCACATTCTTGATTTCAGTGTCTGCATCTTCCAGTACCGATTTCACAGCACAAGAATATCGTCCACGAACAGCTTCAATCATGTCCACTCCTCCCCTAAGATATAGAAACAAGTATATATATTCATATAAATGAAGCAAATCACTATAGCTCTGCTTGAAGTTTAGGAAATCCAGAACTTGTGACTAACCGAACAATTTCATCAACAGAAGCAACATTTTTCTTTTCTAGACTAAGCAGGGACTCCTGAGCATTGTTCCATTGTTGTGCACCTGATTTTGCTTGTTCCAAACTGCATCGTGTTATTTCCAAGTTAAGAAAAGAAGATTTAAGCAAAATCCTGCATTGTCTAGGAAAATGAATAGAGAATATATGAAACTAACCAGTTTTTAAGAACATCAACCATGTTTTCTTTCCCACTTTCTACTGAAGCTGTATTCTCAAGATAATGAGATTCAGCTCTTTCTGAGTAAGTTTTCCATTCTTCTTTGATACAAGAAGTGGTGTTTTGCATGAATGACATTTCTTGCTGCAATTTGTCGGTTCTACTTGCTGCAGTCTCCCGAAGTCCATCAACTGCACTTTGAACCTAAGCAAGAGCAAAACCTAAATTTAGTAATAAAGATACTAGTTTATACCTGTAAGTGGAAAAGTTACTTGAATTCTATTAGTACATACCAATTTTTTCTTCCTAGCATTTGACCCCGCAAGCAGTTCTGCCACTTGAGCTAGTAGTTGTTTTTCTTCTAGGGCAGCACACTCCTACAAAGAAACAGAACTTCCTGTTAATTAAAGTTTTCAAGCTCATCCAGCAGAAATGGTGTCATGCAGAATACAGTACCTCAAACTTCTTTTCAAGTTCAGATAATTTCTGATCGTTAATTAGTTTGTGCTTCTTCCACGATCTGTCCTATTGTCGAAGCATGCCCATCTAAAGTCTTGAAGAAGTTTACTGTAATTTGAGAAATTGATCTAGCGGTTTCGATAGCCCTGCTATGAGCCTAGGAGATCATATCAAGCATCAGTAATCGCCCTTTCAAACAAAAAACATAAAAGAAGGAAGACAAAGTCTTGTGCACTGGGTGCACAGTGGAACTCAAGTCATTTTTAAGCGGTATTAGTTGTTTTCCACTGAACAGTATTACTATTAGCTTTTTCTACTGAAAAGTATTAGTTGTGTGTAGTTCAACAGTTCAACAGGTGTACAAGAGACTACTCAAGAAGGAATGTATTAAACTGACATCAAATAGTTCCCTATTAAAAGAAATGCCAACCTACCTCACATTGTTGTTGTGCATATGCAGTTAATTTATGCTCTTGACTGTGTAGATTTTCTTGAAGATCATCAAGTAAAGAATTAGCCTCAGCAGTGATTCCTTTGAAAAACTGCATTACATAACTAAAGTTTGTAAGGTTCTGTTTTATAGTTCTCAAAAGCAGTATATAACTGAATTCAAACCTCTTCCAAGGCTGAAGAATGTTTGGAAACTTCAGAATTCAGGTGACGATATGTTGACTGAGAGTTAACATCAAATTCTCCAGCTAGATTTTCCAAAGCCTTGACTCCAGAGCCATACATGATTTTCAATTTTTTTATACGGTCTCGAAGTTCTTCAGTAGCCTCAGTCTTCGTTGATACAAATGAATGCATATCTTCTTCCATCTCTTTTAGGTGTTGTTCTTGCTGTGTGGTAGCAGATGCTACTGATTTATGCAAGATTTGAAGCTGCTGAGTCAATTGAGATTGGAAATTTTGTATAAGAAGTCTATTGCTGTCTTCAATATTATCCTTGCGTTCTGCAACATAAACAATAGTTTAGATCAACAAAGGTTTGCTTATTAAGAGAAATAAACTAATGAGTTTTGAAATTAAGATGCTGACCAATCTTCGTGAAAAGATTAGAAACATCTGATGCAGCATTTTCCAGCTCTGCTCGAAGCCCAAGTGCGCGTTCAGTGAGTGCTTTCTCTGGTAGAGATAATCACATAAAACATCTTTTTTTTTTTTTTTTTTTTCAAAATTACAATATGTAAAACCATTGCTTTCATTTTGTTTGAACTAGTTGGAAACAATTATTGTAACCTTTGGATAATGGAAGAATAACAAAAATGATATAAATCAAACAGCTGATTTGAATATCAAAGATAACACCTACCAGACTTAAAAAGATTGGATATCAGATGTTCTTTTTCTTTTATCGTTGCATTTGCCTGCCTGTGTCTTTCTTCAAGATCTGCCAATGCATGTTCAGTTTCTAGAAGCCTTGTCTGAAAATTGTAGATAAAAGAGTCTAGTTGTTGTGAGACAACAAAGACAAGGAGAATTGAGTATTTTTTTAAATATCAAACCTCAGTTTTTCCTAGTTTGTCACTCAGTTCAGCAGTCAACTGCTGCTGAGAATTATGTAACTCCTGAAGCTCCAATAATTGCTGCACAAAAAGCACAAATCTATCATGGATCATATTCTTTATTGCAACAATCATAAGAAATTCAGAGAAAAAATTTTCACCACTCTCTACCTTATCTCTAGATTCAAAATCATTTTCCATGCGTTCTATCTTTTCTGACATGGCCTTTTTTTCTGCTTCATCTTGGAGAAACCGATCTTTCGGTATGTAGACTCCATTCTTCTCTCTTGCAGCATTTACCTCTAAAAAACATAATAAAGTTGTTAGGTAATAAATACAATCATAAGACACACACTCACACAAAGAAGAGAGCATTCACCAACCTTGCTTTAGTCGATCGATTTCACAATACAAATCCTTGATTAATGCAGATTTCATCATCTTTTGATTGATCTGTCATTAGAACCAAATAAGATTTTAATTTTTACCACTTGTAGAAATGACATAGTAGGGAAATAAAAATTTCAAGAATACTAGCCTCTGGTTTGTTCTTTATATTTTTGGCACGATGAGCATAATCCAATGTACTGAGTGTTTCTTCCAAGCAGTAGATGGAAGGTGATATAGTGGCAATTATACATGTCTTTGTTTTCCCTCCCAAAGAATCTCTGAGCAACCTTGTTAACTTGCTATCTCTGTGAGATTTCAGGAGATGATTTAGCATTAATAATCGCCTTTCCATCATAATAATGACATTAATTTAAAGAGTCATGTACCTATAGGGTATGTGACCAGAATGCTCAACCAAAGTATTTATGACCCGGCCAAGTGTTAGCAAGCTTTTGTTGATCTCACCTGCTTCCCTAGCCCTACCCTGCAAAAGTATATAAAAAAGTTGTCAAAACATATAGATTACATGGTGAAGAAGAATGTTAAAAGATAATTTCATATTTGAGTGATGAAAAAGGACAGTGTCTTGTATGCACCAGCACCTTGCAACTCAAGTGCATTTAAATGGTATAAGTTGTTTTCATTGAACAATATTGTGCACCAGTTGCATGGTGCAATTGTTGTACAAGAGAATTATTCATGAAAAAAATTCATATTTTGTACCTCTTTTGCACCAGAACGTGAAATATTCTCTGAGCCAGCCAGGTCGACTAAATTCAGCTTCCCACATTTGATTACCTCCTCTCCTTCTGGAGTACACTCTTTTATGTGAATAGTGATAGAAAATATAGAGTGAGAACGGCTACTCTGTTTGTTGAGAAGGGTCTCTGCTGTTCTCCGTTTGGCAGAACCTTTCTCCAAGATTTTGTATATTTCATTTGCAGTGGTTACAATCTCTTCTTCCAAACCCCGAACAAAAACTCCTCCTTTTCCATCCTCCATGAGTGCTATCGGTTTCTTTGACTTGTCTTCTGCGAATTTCTGACATTCTTCTGGTGCCAAAAGATCTGTTATTTCCTCATTGTATAGTTCCAAGAATGTGACCTTCATGTTGTACTCAGCATTTTGAGCCTCTAAGATATCAAAAATTTGTTTAACAGCTCTCGGAATAACACCAGCATCATTTGGGAATTCACCATTCTAAATAGCAAAAAGGGAGTCAAAATCATTTAAAGGAATTGACAAGTTTAGAAAGAAGCACTGGAAGATAAATTAGCAAATTCCATCATAAGAGAATAATTTGAACCTTTTTCCGGGCTCCACCCTCCATAGTGTAAGTCTTCCCTGTTCCTGTTTGCCCATAGGCAAAGATGGTGCAATTGTAGCCTTCCAGAACTTCAAATACTATGGGGCTTACTGCTTGATCATATAAATCCTTTTGCTGGGATGATGGACCAAAAACCTAAACACAGATGCCCACAATTTGTTTTCATTGTGTATGCAATTCATTGAACAAGAAAAGGGGAAAACAAAATATCATCGAATACAAAAATTTAGAACTTTAAACTAAACTAAAATGACAACCATTTGTGCTTCCTTATTTATTTTACAAACTAATTTCCAACAACCACAGCTCTTTAATGAATAGTCTGAAATCTAGATTTATGAAATAAAATTTCAGAGTTATGATAGTTAAATTCTTGCAATCCAATATTTTTTCATGAAAACAAATAAATAGTCGGGTGAAGATAGAACAAACCTTGTCAAAATTGAATGTTCTATCAATTTGCTTATTTGCAATATTCTGAACGGCAGAAACTTCTCTTCTATTGTCATTGCAAGAAATCACCGTAGGTGTGCGTAATCTAACCTCATCATCACTCAATGGCCTATAAAGAAACAAAATTAGCCATGAAATTCAAGCAAACGAAAAATAAGCTTGAAAGGAAAGAAGAAATGAGTGCATAATCACCTGCATCGCAGAATGACCTGTACATTAACACCTCTATCCTTATCATGTTTTCCATTGAAACCTCCCTCCCCCGATCGCAGGTCTCTCACCACCTTTTCGCTGGACCGCGGTGTTTGTGACGGCGATATAGGCACCATTCCACCACCACCACCTCCTCTCCTCTGTGAAGCTTCCATTCTGTAACAATTACTCACACGCTCAGAATCTCAAAACAGCAATAAAATTAATTTCTATTTTCCCCTCTCGTACTGCGCCACAAATCAAATCTTCTTGCCAATTGAATCAGAGGCAAATTCCAAATCTCAAATTGAAAAATAAACATAAGAAAACATAGAATTGAATACTTTCTCCTTTTTCCAATTAACAAAAAAAGGGGGAATCAGAAAATCACCGAACCAAAATCGGAAAAATACAGACAACGCCTGCGGATCGAAGTTCGTAAAATGACAAAGCAACTCAAATACACAAAATCAAGCTAAAAACAACAATAAACAATCGTACCACTCACTACACTTGTAAATTACATTTGTATATAACTGTATGTACAAAGCTCGGGCTAACACTTACAGCAGAAAACGAAGTCCGGAAATCTGGAAATGCAATCGAAGAAATCGATTTGTGAATCTGTAATCTGGAAATCCGAATGAATGTTAGTGTTGTGAAACTTTTTTCAAGGCGGATTTAGTATGCAGCAGATTTGGAAAAGGGCAGTGAAGAAGCTGAGCAAATAGGGCCGTTAGGGAGCGTAGCGTTTGAATTTTGTGAGAAGAAAATATGGTGGCGTAGGGATTATGATTTATGACTCTGTGAATATAAAATAAAAATAAATTAAAATGTAAATCCCGTTTGCTTCAGCTAAAATTTGACCGTTGTTTTATTTTTATTTTATTTCAAAATTTTAAATATACACCTTGTTCAAAAATTTAAATATATATTTTATAACTTTTCATATCATATTTTTAAATTTTAGAGTGGTTCTCTAGATTGAATAACTTCAAATAAAGTGTGAATGAAATTGACTTGAACCAAGTGATCTAGGATTTAAATTTAAAATTTGAAATATTTAATATAAATTAATAATTTAATCTTAAAAAAAAATAAAAAATTGTCATTTTTTCGGTTTAACCGGTTTTTTTGACCGGGTTTGATTTTTTTTATTTTATAATTTATACTATTTATTTTGATTTTGACCCTGCTAATTTTTACAGTATCGGAATTTTGTAAATTATAAGACCAAAACCAATATTCATAAATTGCCGGAACCAAAATTAAAAATTAAAATAGACGTAAATTAATGGACAAAAAAAAATCAATTTTCCCAATCTATATTTAAATTTTGACCTCTGTTCTATTTTAAAATTTTATTTAAAAAATTTTCAAAGACAGATTGTTTTTTTCTTTAATAACTCTCTTTTTTAAGAACTAATAATATAAATTTAAAAAAGAGTGGTTCTCTAGATTGAATAATTTCAAATAAAGTGTGAATGAAATTGAGTTAAACCAAGTGATGTAGGAGTTTGATTTAACAACTTCAATTCGAATTTGAATTATAATTTATAGAGATGTATGATTGTCATTTAAAATGAGAGTTTCTTTGATGTATTTTCTCTAAAATTGATTTTTTTATTCAATAATTTATACTTATTTTGATTTTCATCCTCCTAATTTATGAATTTTTATCGTACTAAAATATTGGATTTTTGTAAATTATAAAACCAAAACCAAGATTCTAAGTTAGCACCTGATGGACAAAAAATGCCAATTTTCCCAATTTATATTTGGGCATTCTTGACCTCTGATCATATAATTGTATAAAATATCTTCTTAAAATAAACAAATTTTCAAAGTACCGATTCCTTTTTTTTGAAGCAATTCTCTTTTTTAAGAACTAATAATATAATATGTGTAAAAAAATTAATACTCCATATATAATAAGTATGATATCCAACATATGTATGAAGTTAATATGTATCTAAATTTGGGACTTGAATCATTTTTTTGACAGGTGGAATTTAATCATTGTTAACTGTTAATTGGATGGATATTTTTGAATAAGAGAGTAATTAGTGGGCTCCGGCCAAGAGCATTGTTTTCTTGTAAGATTTTTGGCGTTTAGTCATTTTAGTTTTTACTAGTTATTAGCAACCGAAACAAAATACAGTATATTATTTGGTGGGATGGGTTTTGAATTCAAAATTTGTTAATACGCGCAAATTAAAATGGATAAATTAGACACATTAGTTTTTTCTTTTTTGAACAGAAGAGACATTAGTAGTTCTTATATTTATTTAAGAGTGAATCTTCTGCGTTCGTGTTCACACATGTTGTGATTTAATTGTAAAATTTTAAAATAAATTATAATGCATGCAAAATCTAGTTTTATCTAAAACGTGCTGATAGTATGGGTTTGTGTGGGCAGGCCCGCGGGCCTAGAAATTATAGGCCAAACCCATTCTATCGACGGGCTTGGTTGGCCAACCTGCAGGCCTTTTTAATTTATATTTTAGCTTTTATTTGATAGTATTAACTTTTAAATGATAATCGAAAATGATTGCCAAAAAAATAAAAAATGATGAGATATATGACATTTTATGCAAATTGCTGAACGTTATTGTTGTTAATAAAAGTTATAATCGTCGAGTTAGATAACAATATGCATACAATTTTAATGACATAAAAATATTAAGTGGGCCTTGAGGCCTACCTACTATGTGATATTGGGGTCCTTGACTTATTTCGAGGTGGGCCGAGTTGCAGCTTAAGTGGGTTTAGATAAAAAAAGAGGTTTGTGGGATGGGCCAGAAGGGTCACAGCCCATTTATTCACAAGGTTAACATAGGAGATGAATAACTAAGTAGATAAAATTAAGTGATAAGTTTGTCTGATGACTTTGCGGGAAACCTGCTGAAGCCTGAAGATGTGTGAGTATTATAGGGAGATCGATGGCAACTTAATTATCAAGAGGGAATGTGTGTGAATTAGCTACCATATCTCCGCACCTATAAATCTCAAGTACGCATTTCATTCGGGGGATCAAATTACTTGAAAATCACGTACTATTCTAATATAGATGCACGATCTAATCTAATGAGTACTCTAATTCCGATTTGAGGTTTAAATCTGGATACCTGACTTGAGCGTCGGAGACCTCTCCAATGTGTTTTTCAGGTGATTTATCTCGGGATTAGTGCAGCTCTACCGAGACCTCACCTCCTCTACATGCACCTTTATTTCAGGTGGGAAATTTCAACCTACATCCTACGCGTAGGTACGTTTTTTAATCATCATTTTTTATTCTTGTCGGATATTATATGGATAAATAAATTGAAAAACTTGTGATTCGTCAAAAAGAAATTGCAAAAATGTGTGTTATATTCAAAACTAATTTAGTGCCCGTGTGTTACACGAGTCTTTAATTAGAAAAAGCAATATTCCTAATAAATAATATATTTAATATTTAAAAATATAAATACATGCATAAATACACTAAACATGAGTTTAATAATTATTTAAGGTGTATATTAGTAAATCTATTTAAACCTTGAAATAAAACTATTATGTAATTATTTATCCTTTTTAATATGAAGTTGAAATCTAATGAAAACAAAATAAATCGATTAAGAATTTTTTTTAAAGGAGAACAATGAAACAACTTTTAAAAAAAGATTAATATATTAATTAATACTATAATGTACTAATGAAAAAAAATTAAAGGTAAATCAATTTAATAGTAAATCCCATAATTTATATATTTGTAAAACTTATTCGTATACCCCGTAATACGTGGGGTTGAAATTTTTTTGATATAATTTTATTTTAATATTTTATTTATTTATTATGAAAGATTTTGCAATTCGAAAAGGCGAATTAATTTTTTCTATTGTTAGTGATAAATATTTATTATTAATTTTTTTTTGAAAAGTTTAATTGTTTGAAGAATTTTAAAAAGTTATAGCTAATCATATCTACGCAATATTTGATACTCCCTCCGTCCCGGAACACTTTGCACTGTTACTGTTCCGCTCGTATTTTAGAGAGCGAGTTTTTTATTACTATTTGAAATGATAAAGTAATTTTAAAAAATGCGTATGACAGATGAGGGTAAATACTATCATACCCCACCTTAAAAGTCACTTTATTATTACAAATATTAATAAACAACTCGCACGCAAAAACACGAGCAAAAAGTAAGTGTGCTAAGTCTTCTAAGACGGAGGGAGTACATTTTTTTCAGATAAATATTTATTATACAAATATTTTGAAAATAAAATCTAATTGTGTGTATATTTTTCAAAATCTCTAGAAATTTTAATTTTGTGAACAATTTTAAATAGTTATAACTAATCATATCTACACAAAATTTGATATATAATTTTATCTATGAAAAATCTAATTGTTATACTAATTAATTGGTATATAAACATAAAAATCACATCCTCATGCAAAAATGATGTACTTGAGATTTTTTATTTATGATTTACTGATTAGGAGGGAAATTGTAAAATTATAAGGTAAATTAATAGGACATATTTAACTTTATGTAAATGAATATACATATATACATATACACACATCTTGCAAGAATTATATAAATAAACAGTATATTGAAGTCGTTCTATAAGAAGCATGAGATTTTTTTTTTCACATTTTTGGTTTAATTTATGTAAGTTGTAGAACAAAAATAAAGATTTAAAAGTCCACATAAAAAAAATCTCGAAAGTGTGTAAGTTACTAAATAAATATCAAAATTATAAATAAAGGAGCAAAATAAAAAAAATGACAAAGTAATCTTTATTTTCGCTTAACATGTAGAGGAAGATGTGATTTTTGGCAACTTCGGAATATTATGATGTCTTGCTTGACGATTTGGACAAAAGGTCTGTAAATTACATGACGAAAATTAATATAAAAATCAATAGGACCAATATCAAAAGTGATGGGCGGAAAAAAAAAATACCCTTAGATAAATAAAATATCATGACCAGATAAACAACATAACAAATATTTATAGCTGATATAATTGCTATATTAATGAGTTTGGTAAGAAAAATGAAGCAAATAAAGGCAAAACTCTAATACCGTCATTAAAGTGGCGAGAGGTTTGGAGTTTCCTGCAAGATTTTCGACGCTATCACCAATACAAAAATTATCCATCTGAAGGCAAGTGTATGCCGCGTTCACTCAGAGCAATCTACGAATAAACACTCGTAACAAATTCATAACTCAAATTAATAGCTATGAACAAATTAAAAGAAACTCCTTCACAAGTGAAATATAAAAAAAACTCTCTGCAAACGAATTCATAAATCAAATTACTTAACTCAATACTCCTTGTAATATATGCAAAACATGTATATTAATAGCTATGAACAGATTAAAAGAAATTCATTCACAATTAATTCAACACTCAAATTACTTACTTCAATATTTCGTGCAACATAAAAAAAAAAACTCTCAACAATATACAAAATAATTAGACAATTGCAATTATTATTCATAACAAATTCATAACTCAAATTACTGTGAACAGATTAGAAGAAAATCCTCCACAACTAATCAACACTCAAATTACTTACATCAATATTTCGTGTAATATAAAAAAAAAACTCCCTGCAAACGAATTCATAACTCGAATTACTTAACTCAATACTCCTTGCAATATATGCAAAATATGTATATTAATAGCTATGAACAGATTAGAAGAAATTCATTTGCAAATAATTCAACACTCAAATTACTTACTTCAATATTTCGTGCAACATAAAAAAAAAAACTCTCTACAATATACAAAATAATTAGACAATTACAATTAACAAAATAATAACTCAAATTACTTATCTTAATACATATTATAAGAAATTTCTCCCTGGATATTTTGCTTGCATTTTGTAATGAACAATAATTTATATTAGGGCGGCGGGGCTATTTGATTTGCACCCCTACAAATAATTCATGCGTATAAATTATTAGGTATTTGATTTGCACCAGTGCAAACAATTCATGCGTATTATATAAATATATATAAAGATATATGGGTAAGCATATTTTATATGTGTAACCTAATGATATATGTGTAAATATATTTTTACAAATAAAAGTATATAATTTATATTTAAAATTTGAACGTGAATATATAATGATATTGTATAAATATATCTCTATAAATAAAAGTATATAATTTATATTAAAAATTTACTTTAAATAACTTTTATGAGAGTGCACGGTTTTTAAAACGAAATAATTTGGTTGAATTGAGCTTTGCATAGACTAACGTGGTTTCGCCACATAGACTGAATTAAATTTACCAATATATAGTATTAAGATGTAGTAGGAAAATTAAATATGGAAAGAGTAAATCTATTCCCATCGCAATATATTTTAGCTAAAATTTAGCGTCCGAAAAAAGTACTAATTACATTATGGCAATTATGAAGATTGGATCATGTTCAATGCAAAATTGCAGCTTTTGGATTTGATTGAAAATGATCACAACCTTTTTTTCTTCCAACCATTGTATTGAATAAAATTAATTCCAATGATTATAATTTTATATACAACACCTGATCCAACTCCAGAGTTTAAAGCTGCAACTACTTGGTGGCCCAAATCATTCGTCCACTTGGGAAAGAGAAAGATACTCGAGGTCCATATCTGAAAGCCCATATATATTGGGTTTTAATCTATCATATTTTTAAACTTTTTAGGCAAAATGTATAATGGCATTCACAAATTAAATTAAGTTTGCATGTACTTAGGACGTGTTTTGAAACACTTAAATAACTTTCAAAAGCACTTATTTTCAAAGCTTTCTCTCACAACTTTTAAAAATAAGTGATTCTGGAAGTTATTTTAAGTGTTTCAAAACACACCCTTAGATCGATCCCCTAGACTTAGACAACAAATGACGAATTGTTAGATCAAAGGGAGTTCAAGTATGAGGAAAAAAAAAATTATACTTTAAGTTTACAGTCTATTATCTATAACAGTATCTGTTTGCAAACTCAAGTGGAGGGATATAATTTTTTTTTTTTTAAAAAAGTTGAGTGTAACAACTTTAAAAAAAAAGTGCTTCTACTCAACTTGGTTAAATTTGCAAACAGATTCTAAGTGTATGTGTCATTGACATGAATATCGAATTTATGATGATCATATACATAAGTTCAGTTATATATAAGTGTCATTTAGCAATATTTTACGTACAATTTTTTTTTCTTTTTAAAAGCTCGTTCATAATGAATGACCCAAGCATATATTAGGGGAGTCTTATCTCGAATTACCGATTTGTGTATGATTGAGTATGTGAGATCAAATATGGTTTCATAAGTTCAAAAACCCGGTTTTGAAAATTAAAAGAAAAAAGTGTATCTTAGCGTTGAGCCGTTGACTTAGCGGGTAGATTGGACAGTTGCTGACTTTAAACGAAAAAGCCTATTATTTAGCTAGAATATCATCTTTTTTTGATCTTATAGGAGAAATTTTGTATATATGAAAATGACTATAGTGCTTCATCATGCATTTTATTGCGATTCTAGAAAAAATGTCAGCGATCGAAAAACTAAATAATGTTGTCAAACTGATGTTGAAATCCCACTTGTGCCAAGTCAAGATATGATATATGTGTGTGTTAAGTGTGGGTGATATTATTCTTCGCGTAATAAGAGACTTGCACGCATAATTGAACACAAATCGATCAACCAAATTGAATTTATATATTATCAAACACTTTTTTCATTTAAATAAAATTTCGCTTCAATTGCAATTTTGAGCAATGTGAAACATGGTAAAAAAGTTCCAATCATATGTTTACGCATATAAGAAAGAAATTGAGAGTGAAATGATTACAAGAAATTAACTAAACGTAGCTTCAATCGGATTTTTCTTCATTTTTTTAACCAGTTGTATATGCCATATATATTATTGATTTTTTAATCCAATTAAATTGAAGTTGGTATACTGTGAAACCTATTCATCATGAAATTGATTTTTTTTTTACAGGCATACTCTTGAGTAATATAAATCACCCTTTAGTAATATAAGTCACACCCTTCAGTTATTACTATTTTACCATCTGCTATAATATAAGTTGCACCATTTATTTATATGAGTAATACACTTTATAGTAAAAAGTCACACTCTTTAATAATATAAGTAGCACTCCTTAACCGGTTTCACCGTGAAACTTGTTCACCTTATACTTTGTCATTAAATTGAAATGCAGCAAATGTGGAGATTAATTATATAGTACAAAATCATTTTAAAAAAACATCTTAACTACGTAACAAGCCAACAATTCTTTGCTTCCAACATTCTTTCGCCCCGGCCGAGGGAAAGAAGAGATCTTCTAAGATCAGGAACAGTTTCGCCCTTCCTAACGTCAGTATATTATTAGATCACCGTTGGATCGTTGATCCAACGTATAATTTTAATTTTAAATGATTGCACTTTGCACTAGTTGTTTGCGATGTGCATATATTTATAAAATTACGAAATTATTCCGGGACTTCGAACCGACCCATCGACCCGGACCACCGAACACTTTTGAACCTGAATCGGACCCGCATCGGGACACGGGCCGAACTTCGACCAGACCCGGATCGAACCACGACCGACCGCAGGACCCGGACCTGGCCGGACCCAAACCCTAACCGGAACCAAACCCTAACCGGACACAGACCTGGCACCAGAACGACCGACCTTAACGGACTCGAACCCCAAACCCTGACCACCTAACCCGGACGACGGACCTCGCCGGAATCGACCCGGACCCTAACTATGACCCGAACCAAGGCTCTGACCGAACCCGGACGGACCACGACCCCTAACCTTGATCGGACCTGCACCCTAACCGACCCGACCTTTGATCTTGGCATGGGGCCGACCTTTGACCGGACCTCGCCCGAACCGAACTCTGACCCCGACCGTACCGAACTCGGGCCCAGACCGGACCTTGACCCATATCCAGACACAACCTGGACCCAAATCCTGACTAGGACTCGAACCCAAATCAGGACTCGAATCATACTCGGACCCAGACCTGAACCCGACCCGGGTCATACATGGGCCGAGTTCGGGATCGTGAATTAAGTTTTTTAAATTTATGAACATTGTATTTTTTATTTAAAAAATGTTAATAAGGATATTTCAGTAATTTTATCATTTTTATTTAAAAAATTAATTATTTAGTTTTATGGCGAAATAGTATCGCCCATGGCGAAGTTAAATGATGTGATAGTCTTTTATTGGACGTCTGACGTCAGGAAGGGAGAAGCCGTTCCTGACCGTAGAAAAACCCAGGAAAGAAATAAAGAAATTTGGTTATTAGAATATCTTTTTGAACAGTTGTTATTAGAATATCTATTGATCATAATTGACAGTTCAGCTGATTGTACGTAAGCTATATTGCAATTTGATTTGAATCTTTGAATAATTATATTTTATTTTTAGGTTTCTCAATTTGGTTTGGTATCGAACCGGCTCATACACCTCTAGTCAGAGACGGACCGACGTTGTCCATGGGGGGAACGTGCCCCCATGAAAATTTTGTTTTCCACTATATATGTTATATGTGAAATATAGAGTTGTAGAGAGAGAGTCGTCAAAATGGTTGAGTAGTGTAGTAACATGGGTAATTGCAGTGTTTCAAACTCTTGCCAAACCAATTATTACCGATTTAATTTCATTTTTTATAATACTTTTTCTTATTTTATATTTGTTCAAAATAATTTGAAAAAAATTAGTTTAATTATTTTATGTTTTAATTTGCAATTGTAGTAATGTTGTTTCTTTATTTAATATTTTGAAATTCCAACACATTTCCACTCCTCACAACCACAAATCAATTAATTAAGACAAAAATTTGTATGAGACGTAGTGCAACTTAACACAATTAATATTCATTCATTTTAAAGAGTTAAAACGTCAATACCTAAATTACACCTCATCTCACCGTGAGACGGTCTTACTCAAGTATGTCTCTTTAATTAATTTTTTTGTGCCCCCGCTGTGGAAAATTTCTGGATCCGTCCCTGCCTCTAGTTACTACTGTGGTGGGGTGATTCGAATTTTAAATCTTGCTCAAGTTTTTTAGAGAAAGTCTTGTGTGAAATATTGCACACTAGTGTTATATGCAATACAATATATATAAGGTAAAATTGTCTAAATTTCGCGGGTCAGGGTGGCGGGTCGGGCGCGGGCAATGGATTCTGGTTGGCGCGGACGCATATGTATTTATAGAATGATATCTTTATTAAATATATGTTGTAGTCTAGTAGTTCAGGTTTGTTGCTAATGAATTTTGGTCACAGGTTCTATTCCTACTATACACATAATTTTTTTTAATATTTTTTATGTCAATTTTTTGTGTGTTACTACATCAATGTATAAGTGTTACTACATTGTTATATTGAATTTTATTTGTTTTTTGTCAAATTTTTGTGTGTTACTACATCTATTTATAAGTGTTACTACATTGTTATATTGATTTTTTTATTTTTTGTCAAATTTTTGTGTGTTACTACATTGTTATATTGAAAAAACTTCATATCTTACGTAACACTTAATAAAATATATCGTAATAAATAAATATTCATAAGTAACATGGGTCACAAGGTAACACCTTATTGTTCATATGGTAACACATGAGTATTCACATAGTATTAAGACGATATATGAACAATGTTACATATTACTAAAAAAACACGTGTTACTACATGAAAAAATAGTGTTACCATATGAAAAAAAACGTGTTACCACATGAACAAAACCAAAGACAAGCGATAAATCAATTCAAAAATTACGATTTAAAGAACAATTTGATTACTAAAAACAAAAAGAGTGTTACCTACCATACGAGAAAAATAGTGTTACTACATGAACAAAAAAATCAAGACAAAGAAAAAAATCTTGAATCAAAATTACAGATTTACATAACAAAAAAAAGAGTGGATCTAATTTCATCACACACTTTGTGTTGAGGGGGTAATCCAAACACCACACACATATTCTCTTCTTCTCGTAGAATCCATATCGAAAAATTGAAATCACATTCCAAAATGAGTTGTTACGATCTATTCGGGGTGAATATTTAAATACAAATTTAATTCTTTAATTATTACTAGCATGAATTAATTCTATATTAATTCAAATAATAATCCAACAACATATCATGATATAATAATTCACGAAAACCTGATTAATCCTACGAGTTTACGTGAACGTACCTCTTGGGATGGCAACAAAAATAGACTAACCGTAAGGACTTCCCAAGTATTCACTTAGCCCTCGCTCGACTTATCCGGTGGAAGGATTCTTGTGAAACGATTTAACAAAAGGAAAATAAATTATGTTGCACCACCTTTGTGGATTTACTAATTTTTCGACATGAATTGTACACTACTCTACAATTGTGTTTTTTAAAAAAATACAATGGCATTTTTACAAAAAATATTTGATATTTTATCGACGATATTTTTACGAAAAACCAATTTTCATTATCGAATGAACCATTCATCCCCTTTTTATAGAGGCTAAAGGGGATAAAATTTGGCAAAATATGATGTGGGAAAATCTTTTTTGATCTCCAAGAAATCTTGAAATATCTCCTATATTCCACCCATATATCCACATAATATAATAAAAAAAATTCTCTATTTGCTATGGAATTTCCAAAATATTGGGGTCCAAGATTCCAAGATTTGGATCTTCTTGAATTTATGAGATATTCTTGTATTTCAAGAAATACATATCTTCCATAATATATTTTCAAGAAAATCAAGAAAATCTTTCTTGCCCACTACATTTTCAAGATTTTCGAAAATCTTAATATAGATGACCAAGTGGGAGATTTCTTGAATTTAATTAGATAATCTTGTATTCCAAGAATACATATCTTCATTCCATAACAAAATTCAAATAAAATATTTCTCCCAACTTATCTATATATTTCGAAATTTTCATGGAAAAATAAGCAACAATATTTATTTTATTTTAATCACCTTTTTTTTTGGTTAATGGACTATATGTTGGGCTACTTTCAGGGCCTTTAGGAGAATTAAGATTGAACCTTATAATGGATCTTGAATATCTAATATTGAGCCAAATATAATTCAAGCCCATAAATATTAATTAATCCCACTACATAATTAATATTACATTATTCATCTTAACCCAATTACACCAATATGGCTCCCCGTCATTATTTCCCGTGTTTAAGATTATCTAGCCCATTAATTAATTCAAGCCACTAAAATAGCTTTCCATTAATTAATATCTTTTATCCTTGGTCAAGGAACGGTTCAACATTATTATCCATACGGAAACTAATTCCACTTGCAAGATTTGGTATGATAAAGATGAACCTCTCAAGGGCAAATCGAACAAAGCGTTCCCATTACGATTCTTCTTAGATAAATCTTAGCAATCACACCCTAATAATATTGTCTAAGATAAAAAAGTATTGAATCTCTATCCCATGATAAGTCAAAGGAAGGTTACCAATCCCACGATCCTATTTAAAAGGAATTAATAAATAATGAGGTCTAATTCTTCCTTGTTCGTTCCTCAAGAATTTATCCTCCTCAATTTTTCATCGATCACCATGCACTAGTGTAATCTTTTGGTCAAGACAAGTCAATCCGAGCCTTACACTTCAACCTTTTCACGATGGGTTGTTCATTTCCATCTAGGTCAAATAGCATACTTTTAGTTACAATCAATTTAATCTTCGTGATCGTATCACTAAATTAACTTGTAACACGATACTTTTGAAATGTTATGCGATAAATATATGTAACATTCAATAATATTTAAAGCATCGATAAACAATTTATTTCAAAATAAGTTCTTCTTTATACAAAGTAAAAGATATTTCAAAGATAATCCCAACACCGGTTTCATCCAATGATCGAGAATGAATCAAGAAAAATTAAATTGACAAAAAAATTAGGCACCGGCGATGGAAGGAAGAAGAAGAAATCGACGGCGGAAGAAAAAATTTTGAAGAAGAAGAAATTTTTGTAATTGCGATGATTGGGCCCATAAGACCAACCAACTTTTTAATCCGATCTCCCAGGCGAAAAAATTAAAAAAAAAATTAAACTATAATATATAACACTAATATGTAATATTGCATATAAGTTTTGTAAATTTTTATTAGATGGAGAAATCTTGTTCCACTTCTGATATTATTATATACTATAATTTTAAGCTACTAAGATTTAATTTTATAATGAATAGGTGAAAATTGACGGATAGTGCTTATACCGTATCCTAAACCATATTTTTTTCTCGAATTGAGTCGGATACGGAAAAGCCGGATTTTATCTGATGAGAATATTCTACGTATTTCATATCGAAATCCATATAACTTAATCATAATATGAAAAACTAAAAGCTATATCATTCCTAACCATCACCACTCCAAAGAAACATAACGCCTAAGAAAACATATATAATATTATACCCAAGCATGAATAAATTCAACAAACTACTTCAAGCCAAAGAATTATCCACTCATGAAAATATTAAACCATTACATACGTTTTTTTTAACTAATGCTAATGAAGAATAAAGACACCATCAAACCAAGTTTAAAACATAATTCCTTAATAAAAAACAAAGCAGGGGAACATAAATTGGTTGAATGAAAACTTAAGAGGGAATCATAGTTATTGAACATCCATGGAGGCCTCAACTCTACCTCATCAATCTTCATTTTCCTTCAACCTACATTTTTTTTTTTGTAATAGTATTTCAAATTTGCAATAACTTTATAATTTAAGAAGTAATAATGATAAACCTCATCTCCATATTTGCAACAAGTGTTTCCAAAACTTCAAGATCTGGATAATATTGTTTTGAGAACACGAAATTTATATAAGAAAATGCATAAAAATTATAGATACATAATTATAATATAAAATGACAAGAAGTTAAAAAATAACCTTGTTTGGATCGCAGCATCCAATCCTTAGTACAAACTAATTTTCTACCATATCGATCCAAACGACTCTGAAATGGATCTATAACATGTTGACTTGAATGCGATTCTCGCAAATCTGATGACACTTGTATGGGCCTTTCACGAGCAAGTCGCGAGAGAATAGGGTATTCTTGTTGATGACCCTTCCACCAAGACAAAATATCAAAAAATTGATTTAGGCACCTTTAATCGGAGGTTCTACCATGTATTTCTCCAAGTCATTAGTTGTTGCACCAATATCTAATATCAGAGCCACAATAAATATAGAACTTGCTTCACAAGTTTCACCATGACTAATAATAATTAACATCCCACGATCACAAGCATAATATATACTTGTCTCACAATCTTCATTATCTTTTCGTTTTCACGATATGCGAGCTCACCATGGAACTTCCTCATGAAATATTCTATGATCTTTTTCTTGAATCTAGGATCAAGAAAAACTAGCCACAAAGAAGAGCAACATTTGACTTCTTCCAATACTTATCAAACTTGATGACATGGGCATTGCCATTGTCTTAATGATATCATCTCTAACAAGCCACTCTCCTAACAAAAGCTAACAAAAGCTTAATCTAAAAAAGTTCCGATAAAACAGATTTGCGATTGGATACAACGTGCAAAAGCTTCAAGAATATCATTGAATTTCTTCAAGCATTTGCAAAGAGATAAAGCTTTATCCCATTCTTCATTTGATGGTGCAATCTTTTCATACCTTGGTCCAAGACAAAGAAGCCTATCAAAAAGCATTCTTGTAATATAAAGCATCCATCAACATGAGATAGGTGGAGTTCCACCTTGTAGCTACATCTAGTGCAACACCTTTTTGTTTGTATCCGATTGACATTAGGACACTTTAAACTCCTCCCAATCGTGATGGAGAGCTCTTTATAGCTACAACAAAAGCACGGATATTCTTGATTGCACTTGCAATTACCTCTCTAGCAACAAGATTGAGTATGTGATTAAGACATCTCACATGAAAGAACATACCATCACAAATGAGGGGCATATTTTTCCAAGCCCGAAATAACATCTTTAACACAAACGTCATTTTGCGTAAATCAAGAGTTAGAAAAACAACTTCTTCTCAATAAACCATCTCACAACACTAGCAATAATGCTTCCGGACAACTTAGCAGATAAAACATGCATGAATTTGATGATTCTCTTCCGAATGTGCCAATCTTCATCAATCCAAAGGTACACACATATAGCCTTTGTTTTGATTTGATGTCCACATGTCCATAGTTGTAAAAGCGACATTTCACTTCGTTTTGAAATATTCATAGAGCTTTTCAAGATGTGTAAAAGATCTCCATTAGTTCTTTCCTAATCTGATCCTCTTCATTGGAAAACTTGGACGCCTTAAAGACTTGATGAACTCAACAAAGTATTCATGTTCAACTATATTGAAAGATATCCATTCATGATTATTATTGCTATATAAAATTTTCTCCTTGTTCTTGATCGTTATTTCTATAAGGTTCAATTGTGACACCGTTTTTCTTTTTTTTCCACTTTCAAAGCTTGTTGACCACAAAATATTGTGTTTGTTCTTCAAGTGGTTCCATAATCTTTGTTGTTCCATTTGTACTCTCACCTCTAAATTTGTGTTTTGCATTCTAGTGCGAATGCCCAAACTATCTCGGTCTTCTTGCCATCCTCCTTTTGATTTCCTTGGACCCTGTAAAGTGCTTCCAAACCTCCGATGTAGTCTTCTTTTGTTTCTTTTGCTTGAGGCTCGTCATGCATTTCTTTATCACATGCATCAACGTCAATAGGATTTTCTTACGATGTAGATGATACATCCACACTTTTTTTGCTTTCCTACATAAACAATTTTTCAAAGAATATTCTTGAATTAATGGTAAATAATATGAAACAAAGTAGAAAAATTAATGAGTTCTTGAATTAATTCAGATTAAATTAAAGTGGAGATCTAACCTAATTTCTTGGATGGATGTGCTAGGTTTGGGAAGGACATTGGAGGTTTTGAAGAGGGGCGTCGGACATCTATTATCTAATGTAGGTTGATCAACGTGGTGGATCTCCTTCCATTTGTCCACAGATTTTTCTTTTTCCTACATTAAGAAAAAAAATAGAATAACTTTAAGTGCTAAATATATTCTAGTAATTCACTTATGATTATATTATATTAAGTGTTTCTTGACAAATATAATGAAAATGATATAACAAATTTGCTTGCGGCAATGCTTCTCAAGATGGGAGGCAACATGTTGCGCATCATTATGTTAACACAACACCAATATGTTAACACAACCTGGAGGATCAACACAACATTTCACGTTTTCATCTTCACAAATTTTCTACTAGCGTGAGACATAATGAAACTAACCATCGGAGATAGCTAAAAGAATATATGGTTATTCAATTTGGGGATATGAAAATTATAGGCTACCCCTAAAAAAATCGATTACAACTACGGGCCGACAAATCGTAATTTCATCAAACTAAATACTCACCATTAAAATCGATCGCCACCGCAGAAACATGGATCAAGGCCTTACAAAAAGAAATACCATATCTTGATGTCTCAACTCTATGTGCAACAAATGATCTCATCTTATTTCTTATGTCAATCAAAAAGTCCAAAGCATACCAAGCCCATAAATTAATACATTGGAAATTAAATAGTCAAACTATATTCACACATATAATGATCATATAGTTGCTAAGTTACCCATGTCAACAACCTTCTATTCGTAAACAGAAATGCATTTCAGATAAAGTACACCACTTTCACACGATAAGTTCTCGGCACCATTCATCAAACATGTAACGAGCACACAATAAAATGCATTTCAAACTAACTACTAAAGGTTGAGTCACCAAAGGTATATAAACAAATAATAATCACGTAACCAAAAACCTATGAATCAATCTATCCACAAAGTTATACCAATAATGCAATTTCCACACTTTCCTTGAATGAAATGGAAAAATTAACATAGGAATCTACATAAAAAGAAAAGAAAATCCCATAAGAACATGATTAATCAAAGCAAAACTTATTATCTTCAAACAATCACAAATAAAACGGTTATATGAGCTAACCTATCGGAGAGGAGAGTCTTTGAGAAAGGCGCACAAAAGGCAATTAAAATTATTAAAAAAAAAGGTCCCAATTAAAGATTTTCTTTTAGGGCTTTTTCCTTTCTGCCTTTCAAATAACTAATAGTAATACTAATAAGTAATAATTAATGTCTTAATAAAATTAATATTAAAAAATAATAATAAAAAAATCCGGATATCCGGATAATATATCCGGATAATATTCGATAAAATATGGTAAAACTTCGAATACGGCCTATTATGTTTAGAATCCGAATTCTCCGATCAACTATCCATTATATACTATAATTTTTATACCGCTACTAATTCGCTCCGGATTTATCCGATCCGTTTTCACCCCTAATAATGAATAATGTCTAAAAAATTAAGATATGGTTGCATCTTAAAGAGATGTTGTTTTTTAAAATAAAAGGTTTAATGAGTAAAAACATACTATCATCCTAACCACTAATAGCTTCAGAACGAATTATATATTATCGAATTTCCACTTAACAATTAGCCAAACTATATATTTTTAATCTATATATTTGTCTATGAAGACATCATTTTAATTAAATATGATGCATCTTGAACTATCAAAACAGTCCAAAATGTGACAAGATGAAATATTAACATCTAAAATTGTATGGGTATAAATGGAGGAAGGATATACTCCCTCCATCTCATTTCAACTTGCACACTTACTTTTTTACCGTGTTTTAGCGTGCGAGTTATTTATTAGTATTTGAAATGATAAAATAACTTTTAAAAAAGGGTATGATAGAGTTATCTCTCCTCTATTATATGTCTTTTTAAAAATTATTTTATTATTTTAAATACTAATAAAAAATTTGCTTGCTAAAACACGAAAAAACATTATATATGAAAGCTTCAAATGGGACGGAGGGAGTTTATAATTAATTTCAGCTACTTTCTTTCTTTCTTTCTATCGGCTTAAAAGCCGAGTTTATATACACTGTACGACTTTCAGTTTTAGATTCATTAAGTCATGTCATTGGGCCCAGCTCTTTAGTTTAATTCGCCTAAGGAAAGGTTGAATATTATATGAAATAAGTAAATCGCGCACTTCAAAAGTATATTTTAAAAATATATAATTTATTGTATTAAAATATGGAGTATAATTTATTATGATGTAGTGTAACAAGTTATATATCTCATTGTAATAATTTAGTGAAAGTGAATTATATATATTTTAAAAGTATTATCGTAAAGTCCTATAAGTGTTACATAATGTAACAAATTCTGAAAGTGATAAATTTTAAATTTGCAATTATGTAATTGCTTACACTCCATTAACAATAATGAGTTCCAACCGGAGTCGAAGCACTGATGTGTCCGTGCTCACAAGATCCTGTTGTATTCCGTGCTCACGAGATCCCGCTGTAAGGTGTGTTTTGAAATACTTAAAACAACTTTCAGAATGACTTATTTTCAAAAGTTGTGAGAGAGAGCTTTGAACATAAGTGCTTCTGAAAGCTGTTTTAAGTGTTTCAAAACAAGCCCGTAGAGGTCCCAGATGCAGACGACAAACGACCAATGTGCTCGGAGATGGGAGAGATGGTGTTGAAAATCGAGCAACCTATGATAATATTTTTAAAATTTAATTACACTCCTTTTTTTATCCTTTACTCTTTTAAAAGATAATTTTGTAAAAAGAGTGAATAGATAAACAAAATAAATTTAACTTAAAAAAAATCACAGTATTTCATATTAAAAGAGTAACTCAAATATATTTTTGAAACATACAATAATTTCCATTTCTCTTATGCACGTGTTGCACATATATACAATAATATCAGTCGCATGGAGATTACAAACACATTATCATAAATATAAACACCTTTACTGTTAATATTGACTTAGATATGTAATTTGTCGAGGGAAATTAAATAAATAAATTGATTATCGATTTTTTTTACAAGTTCGAACTTTTAGATGAGACTGAATTCTTTTAATTAGTTAAGTTGGGATGATTTGGAGATAGAGAGAGTGAGGAGTAAGTAGTGGTGAAACTGTGTTTGGGTGTTGCTCCTTTTGACTTAACGTAGACTTCCCAAACATTGCTTATCTTTTCCCCACCGCATATTAAAATCATCATTTTGTAGCTTATTTTTCCCACCAATATTCTTATAACGCATTGGATACTTCACACTTTATTTTTGCTCCTTTATTTTTTTCTCAACGCACAATTCAAATGTGAATACAAAAATATAATTAACTTTTAGACGGCAAAGAATATTATTCAGATGAAAATGGCGATTCACTCTTATTAGGCGGCCAAGAATAAAAATGATACTCACTCCGTCCCAAAAGACTTAGTACACTTACTTTTTGCTCGTGTTTTTACGTGAGTTGTTTATTAGTATTTGAAATAATAAAGTGATTTTTAAGGTAGGGTATGATAGTTTTACCCCTCCTCTGTCATACGCATTTCTTAAAATTATTTTATCATTTCAAATAGTAATAAAAAACTCGCGTTAAAAAATACTGGCCATAAACAAGAATCGCTTGAAAATCTTCCTACCGGAGGGAGTATATGTTTAATATATAAGTAACTATTGGTTCTTTAATACTCAACCATGTCTTGATGTAATTTTAGAAAGCCTCATTAAACACAATTTTTTTTTTAGTTGTTACGGGGTAGATCAGGTCTAAATTTACAACTTATAACCGTCCCATCTCAAGTCATATCCATATTTCCTTTCTTGCAAATGAAGAGTTATTTCTCATTGTTTTTTTACATTTAGAGCCCATTTGTTAAGGTTTATTTTAAATATTTTATAAGTTCTGGTATAAATTATTTTCAAAATTTATAGTACTTATTTTAAAATTTTATAAAATATTAAATTATTAAACACTTTTGTAGAACTTATAAGCTCTTAAACAATTTTTAACACAATTTATAAGGAACTTATAAATTCAGTCAAACATGCAAGGATGGATGCACTTGGGTTCCCCACTTGAACTTTATATATATTTATAATTAAGACACACTTAAGAGAAGGTTTCGTAGTAAGACATAACATAAATAATGTATTAACGCTTTAATATTTTTGTAGGGTGAGTGTTATTTGTGTTAGGTTGTATTTTATCTCATGTATTAAATCGTCTCATACTAGTGTTTATCTCCTTAAGACAAAGTATTATGTGCATTATATTCACCGTATACCACTATTAGTAATACTTATAAAAATCAACACTCTATAAATAAAATGTTGATCTTTAGGTGAGAAAGGGGTAGCGAATTAGAGAAAGAAATATGTATAATTCACATTTTAAATATACATATAAATGTATTTGACTCCGTTAATATACAAATATTTAGTCCACATAATTCTCGAAAATATATAAAAATTTGAAAGTGCATTTAACTACACTATGTTATAAATTGGCCCCCCTCGGTGAAATTTCTGGTTCCGTCCATGCTCTCAGGTGGTGCTTAATATAGATGAGAAAAAGAATGGTATAATAATAAGTGAGGAATGAAAGCATACTCCATATAATTGTATTGGTTTAGTTGGTAATTAATGAGAGTGACTTTCATTGGTTCAGTTGTTCGACTATCCCATTACATCTCTACTGTTCCACTCCTCACAAGTAAATAGAGAATATGTATTAAATTTTTTAATATATTTACGATTTTTTTTTAACAAAATAATTTTATTTTTAAATTATAAGAATTGCTTATTACGTATTTGTCTAAAAAAAATCTGACATATAAACATTTTCATTCCTCAAATTACTTACGAAATTATATAATTTATAATATATTTGTTTGTAGGTCATTTCTAAACTATAAATATAATAAACTACGAAAACTATAAATATAATTGATTACGAAAACGTAAATTGTCTAAGAAATTATTTGTGTAGATAATCTGTTTGTCTACATAAATTATAAATGTGTATGCAGTTTGTTCATAAGTTATTTATTTATCTATTAAAATTTTAAATATTTACAGACAAGTCGTAAACATTAATTCCTAATTATTTAAAAATCAAATTACTTTTTTAAAATTCTTTATAATCATTTAAAAAAATTTATAGGCAATTCTTTATTCTATTGAAATGACAATTAGATTCCTCCTACTACCTGAGCGAGCAAATTGCTGTTTAAGGACTGAAAAGGAAAAATCCTAGTTTATTGGAAACTATCAATGGAGAAATTAGGAGGAGGCCCAAAATCCAGATTTCTTCGAGGAACGATCAATATGAAACTTAGAAATTCGAATTTAATTGACTTCTTTTTTTCCTTTCATTTGAAAAAATGGAACATTAACTGTTAACTTGGCTAAACAAAAAACAATCAATTAAATTATTTTTAAAGTGTCCTTTCGAAAAAAAATTATTTTTAAAGTGAAAGTAGGTGCAAATTGTAAAGTTCAAAATAAATACCTATACACCAATTTCCCATTTCTTGTCATACCATAGAATTTAAATTGAACTTTTTGTTGACGGAAAACTTTCAAGAATTTCAATTGAACTTTTTTATGACGGAAAATTTTCAATTGAACTTTGTAACTGAGGTGACTTCAAGAATCGAAATTGTGCTAGATTTATAGTTGTATTCCTGAGTCGACTCAATAGTGAAATCATATATAAATATGCCCAGCCCAGATAAATTAAAATGAGGATCAAGATTGCCAAATTACTCGCCTTAAGAAAGCACTCGGTCGGCATGTTCTCTATATAATTTTTAGGTTGGGAATTCTCTATACGCAACAGTAATAAAATTACCTTTTACTGATAAAAAAAAAAACTAATCTTATGTTTATTCAATATTAATTAATTATATATGCATTGTTTTTTTTTTTTTTTTTACAGGAAATATAAATAGTATTAAACATCTTGAAAATCGGCCTCCACAGTAGCATTAATAATATGATCCGGAACATGGATCGAGAAAAAAACAAAAATAGAAGTAAAAGCAATGGGTAAATTGCATTTTTTGTCCCATAAAAATATTTTCAAAGCACTTTTGGTCTCATTGTTTCAAAGTGGACCTTTTTTGTGCACTTATGGTCCCAAGCCGTTGATTGCACATCACAAAAACCCCTAACATGTTCATCTAACAACTTCACCTCACAAAAGCCACCTATATATGTTTAAAGTTTTTTGTGCACTTTTGATTTTGGAAAGTTTGTGCAAGTTTTTTTTAAAGTTTGCTAGATATTGGAGGTGCAACAATTCCTAAGGTTCAAGTTGGGGATGAGAACTTTTTGTGTTTTTTTGTAGCATGTTAGTAATCCTGTTATTTTGGTGGAAACACACACACTTACATCTGTTAAAAACTAAGGGAATATTAGTTTGAGACCAAAAGTGCTTGAATTGAGACCATTTTGATATGAGAAGGGGGGGACCAAAAGTGCAATTTTCCCTAAAAGCAAAAGAAGCAAGCAAATGAGCCACAAGTTCCCGGCTCTCCTAATCCAAACAAAAGTCACTCTATCAAAAACATGTACAAAATCCCTAATGTCACGAACAATAGTCCCCACATAATTGAGATCACGCCTTGGATAAAGCAGGACATAAACCACAATTTGAGCATCAGACTCCACCAACAAATCACGAACCCCATTATCTCTAGCGAACTCAATCTCACGCCTTATCGTCAAAGCTTCTGCAACATCCACCACAGGCGTATCACACAACTCCCCAAAACACCATCTCACACGCCCCCTCTCATCACGAAGAACGCCAGCTATCTCTGAACCAAGGCCAGTTCGAACATAAGCATCTATATTAAGCTTCAACTGTCCCTGCCTCGGAGGCTTCCACACTGCCACACGACTAACCCCACGAGGTTTCACAGCTACAGTCGGTTGGGCCGCAAAGTAATCCCTACGATGCGCAATCGCACTATCCACCACCTCCCTCTCTAGTAATCTCCTCCCTTGAAACATAAACACATTTCGAGTAAACCACAGAGTCCACAAGATAGTGACAAACAGATAGAAAGTCTCATCGTTCAGCCTGTCAACTATCCCCAAACCTAACTCTCCAATAGACTATCATCAAAAGGCGCAATAATAGGACAAATGTCCCATACCGCTAAGTCCAATGATACTATATTATACACATCTCATTAATGATATGCGGTTATTTAACTTTTGATATTTACTACATGCACGAGGCAGTGTCATATATACTAATTATTGTAGTGAAATAATATAAACGAATTAGTTCTATATCTCTAATACTATATTATTGCAGTGAAATCATGTCAAAAAAATTATTGTAGTGAAATAATATAAACTAAATAGTTTTAAATTTTTTTACAAGTTTAGATTTTTAGAAGAGAAAATTATAGATTCGATTCCTACTGAAAGCAACTTCATTCATATTAAATTGTTCATTCGAGGAGTCTTCTCTCAATAATGGAGTAAGATAATTCAATCCTCGAATGCTTAACGGGAATGTTAGAAAAATAATACTACCATACAAGAATTAGTTTTGCGCCTCTATACAACCTCAAACTTTTAGATGAACCTCATATTTTTAGACGAGAGAAATTATTTCAATTATCAATCATATGTCTACACAATGCAAGAACATAAATAACTCAAATGCCTCAAACAAACAAACAAAACACGTACACGTGACACACACGCACACATAAATTTGTTAGTTTCAATAATTTCAATATTTTGTTGGAGCTGAGTGTCAACCAACGACTGGACGACACGTCACGTGAAGGAAGCCTCTGTCCCTGTCATTTCCCCTTCAACCAACAAACCATGCACAAACAAACACTATGACGTGACAATTCATGTTGCATCACATATAAATGTGCATGCAATATATATTTTTATTTTGATGAATAGATAGAATCTTGTGATGTGTAAAATCAAAAGGAAAATTGGCATTAAATTAATTTCTGAAATATGTTTCAGACCAACCCTGGAACGAAACGTCGAGCAAAAAGAAGCCATTGTCAGTTAGTTTCTCGTACCAAATTACAACAAAAGGTCAAAAAGGGCAATTATTTTATCAACGTCCAAACATTTACGCACAGTGGATAAGTGCACTTTTGCAAGTAATTGGAGGATTTTTGTGATCTTCTACATGTACAACATGATATGATGCATAAACACTTGTGTTTCAATTTATTCATCATCATAAAATGTAATTCAATCAATCATATTTTCCCAATGTGATTTATATGTAGGACTATGCAATGCAGAACATGAATGAAAGATTCAAAGAATAAACTGCGATTCCTTCTTAAATAAGGTTTAGACACGTATTGGAACTTTCTCTTTTAGTAACTGTTACATAAATATTGATTTTTTTAGGTTAAGTTTTGTATGGATGCAGGTGCACCATGCACATTCATGGTGTATTTTAGAACCGTGCAATTTGTTATATTGAAATATGCAACTTAACTATTTATACTGAAACGTGTAATTATATTTTCATATTAATAGTTGCATAGTTCAATTTAAACAAATTGCACCTTTCAGTATAACAAGTTGCACGATACTAAAATACAGTATGAGTATACGGTGCATCTAGATGGACATGATAACCACTCTTTTTTTTTTCAAATTGAGAAGAGTAGGCTTAAATACTTGAAGATCGACAAAAACCTATATGAACACGGCCGGTTACAGATTTGAGATCTTGTTGCGATCTTCAGTAATTCTACCCAATAAATCTTTAGAAAGATTCCATACAAGTTTTTGTTAGACCCATTTTTGTAAATGAGTAAAAAATGAAATGGAGCACATATATATGTTACTTTAAAGGGTCAAAATATTTTAGTCATGATCACCAAATTATATTGTCATGCTCATCTGTATATTGTTTTAGAGTGTGCATGCTCGGTAAAATGATAGAGGATTAATGTAAAGGGTATGAGTAAGATAAGTGTGAGAAATGAAACTCATACCTGATCACCTAATTAAGAGTCTATTTTCAATTTTTTTTGTAAAACTTAAAAAAAAAAAGGGATTGATTCTCACTATTCAAAAAAGAGTTTGAAAACACCATAAATAAGAGGTACTCCCTTCGTCATAGATCATTTTTCATAATTGAATTTTACACACATTTTTGCAAGCGAGTTTTGTATTTGTAATTGAAATGATAAAGTGACTTTTAATGAGGGATATGATAGATAAGAGGCTCATCTATCATACATATCCTTAAAAGTCACTTTATCATTTTAATTACTAATACAAAATTTGCTCGCAAAAACGTGTGTAAAAATCAACTGTGAAAACTGATGTGGGACGGAGGTAGTATATATGATGGGTTTCCAAAAATGGAAAATATTACCTGTTTCTCAGCTTTAATATCAATTAAATGTATAAAAAATTAATTGTCATTATATGGGAGTATTTATTATCTAAATATATGACAAGCGTATAATTATTAGAAAATAACATTAACACATTATATTTTTAATCTCTTTCCCACATGTCTCTTTACCATAATTTAAGAAGGATTATTTGGGAAAAATGGTATAAAAATGCTAAAACGTCATATATTTTAAACAAGCAATGATAAAACAACAACAAAAAATTAAACGGAGATAGTATTAATATTTCAGGTTCATCAATGGATGCTGTATCAAAATCAAAATATAGCACAATTATTTTTCATCATTGTACATAATAAATAAATATAAATAAAGAAGAGGAAACACAAATGTTTGGGGAAAAAGTACTTCCGTATGAGTGCATAGCATGAGATTGACATGACCTCTCCAAGTATTTAATTATAACGATTTTATAACTAGTTGTCAAATTAACATTTTTTAGAAGATCACATCATTAATTATATCTAAGCTGAAATATTAATTCTTTAGTTAAACATTAATCTTCATGTCACTCTAATAATGATTACCCAACCTTGATCTACCCTAAACCTATGACAAATGATTGAATTATGCTATATGCCTCCCACATGGGTCTTCGTAAAATATACATTTTTATTTAGTTTCCCTATTTTTATACTTAAACATGCATAAGTGTAAGTGGTGGGGACATTTGTATGATATTGCTGTAAAATTGCAAGTTGCGAGAAGAATCGATGTCTCACAAGGCAGTTTATATATGACCATGGAGATTTTAATTAGGACCACATTTAAAATTAAATTGCTTTTAATAGCCACAGTGTTGACTCGTCTAATATTTATATGTGTGTATACATTTGCAAACTCTACTATATATGGGGTGTTTTTAAAAACTTATACTCCCTCCGTCCCATTTCAATCTTCACGTTTACTGTTTTCTCGTGTTTTAGTCAACGATTTTTTTATTAGTATTTAAAATGATAAAATAATTTTTAAAGATACATGCAATTGATGAGAAGTATATCTATAATACCCCTCTTTAAAAATCATTTTATCATTTGAAATACTAATAAACAACTCGCACACAAAAATTCGATAATAAAGTAGGTGTGAAGATTGAAATGGGACGGAGGGAGTAAGTGATTATAGTCACTTAGAATTGTGTACAAAAATAATTTGAAGTGTTTTTTCTTTTTCTTTTAGTAGATTAAATAAGCCCTCATAAGCTATAACTTATAAGCTTCAAAGAGGATGTTTTTTGTAGCTTAATTATTAGTTTTTTTTTTAAACTATCAACTTTTTTTTAAATTTTTTTACAAACACTATCAACTTCTACTATTAATCACTTTTTCCATAATCACTTCTTTAAAACCATAAGTTTTTGCAAACACCCCCTATATGTAGCAGAAACATTTTTTTTAAGCTGACTCAATTTTTTAAAAAATAAAAATGTTTTTATTTCTCTAATAGAGTAATTTTTTAAAAATATAAGTGTTTTTATTTTTCTAATAAATTTTGCAAACAGCACTACACGCGCAAACATGCATAATTGCATATAACCAACTTATGTTATAAATTTTTTCTCCTGTACATATTTTTATTATTTTTCACTTTTTCTCTTATTTATTTACCGACTTTTTGTCACATTTCATTTTATAACATTGTCGCTTCACATAAATTATTTTTAGTTTTCTGCCTCTCATGCATTTTCGAATCATTTGTCCACTATATTAATATATTTTCATTTTTCTTATTTGTTGTTGATATTTCCTCTTTATAGTTAAGTGAGTAAAGTAAAAGCACAGGAAATTGAAAATACGTTCTTCAGAAGTACATGAAGGTAATATATGTAAAAGGAAGTTTAAATGAATTTAATTTTCCGTTATATGAGGTATTAAATATATATACTAAAAAATAAAGTATTGTGAGAAAAATAAATCAAAAAATTAAAATAAACAGAAGAATAAATATTCTTCCTAAAAAATATGTGCTGGTATATATTATATTCATGGGATAAAATATAATTTGATTGGGGCACACTTGCATGAGACAGTTTCACGGTGAGACGAGACCTAATTTGGGCATTGACGTTTTAACACTTTGAGAGGGTTGGGGTGTGATTTGTGCTAAGTTGTATTCCGTCTCATGCATGAGACCGTCTCATATGAACTTTTGTCAATTTGATTTTCGCATATAATTAATTATTATAAGTACATTTTTCTAAATTAATACTGAAGAGGCTTAGTTATATGCGTTAATATTGGCTTAGCACGACTCCTAGATAAAGTGAGATTTGTTTTCGGTTGATGTTGATCTATCGTGAGACCTACGGCCCTACCAGCATGACTCCTAGCTAAAAGCTCTCTCATTTATAAATTAAGCTAATTTATTTTGGATTGAAGAGGGAAGACAAAGGTTTTGAGTAAATATAGTAGAAAAAATTTAAATCACAAATGGTCCCATAAGTAATTTTGGCCTAAAATATTTATAATTTTTTTTATCATCAATTTAATCCTAATAATTTGGACAATGTTCAATTTACATCTCAACTCCATTGAAAAATTCAAAACTACTTCATTTCATCAATTGAATTTGGGGCATTGTGGTTGTGGGTGTGACTAGATTTCCATGTGTAATTTTTATTTATTTATTTACACTTTGAATTAAAGGTTATAGAATTTTAAAAAATAAATAAACAAGAAATGCTTAAAATCAAAATTGAATTCCTGATCTGTTAAAAAAAATTACATGTGGCAGTCTCGTGGTCGGAAAGCCCCAAATTCAATCTACAAATGACATAATCTTTAAATTTTTTCAGGGTATTTGGGACGTAAATTGGACATTTTCAAAGTTGTTGGTACTAAATCGACGATAATTTTTTTATAGAATTGAATCTCTTTAAAATCAAAGTTATGAGACGATTTGTGCTTCAAACTTATAATAGGATAGTTATTATCGTTATCAAAATATATCGATAAGAACTTCTGTAGACCAAGTTCACATATATTTTAGAATTAATGACTCTCTACTACAAAATTTATAACAAAAAGACTTTAAGGTACAAAGTATTTTTAAAGTGATTCTAAGATACAATTTGTACCAAAAATACCCATTATCTCATTTTTGTATGTATTTATAATTTTATTTTTTTGTTTTGACCAAGTACACATTTTGGGAAAGTACATATTATTTTGGGAAAGTGCAGGTTCGAAATACAAATTATATAAAATCTGAAATTTAAATTAAATTATATAAAAAATTACAGCTAATAAAAGATGGAATAAAAAAAACGAAAGTGCAGAAAAATAAAAAAACTGCACTCCAAAATTGGCCTAGTAGTGCAGAAAATTTAAAAAACTGCACTCCAAAATGCGTTAGAAATGCATAAAACGTGTCAGAAGTGCAGAAAACGTGTTAGAAGTGCAAAAAACGGACAGAAGGACAACTTAAACTTTTTAACTATATTTTTATACCTTAAAATCAAAATAAAACTACTTTGTACCTTAGAGTCACTTGGGGAATGACTTTGTCCTTAAAGTGGCTCCCCTATATTCTACTATAAACAACAATAATATTTCATAATATTTGTAGAATAATAATTTATGAACCAGATTGACAGAAGCTTTACGCTAAACTTTGTAATATCTCTTAGCTATACGAAGATTAACCTTTGACTGATTATCTTATGGCAGGAGTAATGGAGTAGTCTATTGAACCACCACTCCAAGTCAAATGGAGGTCAGATGCTACAAGTTGTTTCGGGGGATAAAAGGGCACAGAGTCAACTTTGTGTTGTTTAAATTACCCTTTACATTTACTGCAATATTTAATATATTTAAATTAAAATTTAACGAATACAAATTAGCACAAATAAATAGTCATTCCTTTTAAAATAATAAAACATCATATTCAGGGTTCTTTTGATTGTGGGTAATTGAAGGGGTATTGAGAATTATATCCCTTAATCTCACCACAATTACACCACATATTTCAACTTTTAAACAAGGCTCGACCCGGACCCGGAGCTGGCCCTGATTCCGACCCGAAATCGGCCCAAAATATATTTATAGTTCAGGGTCCGAGTTCATGGTTCAGGATTTGAGTTGGGGTTGGGGGGTCTAGGTCGTATTTTGATGGAATGATGGGGAAAAATGAGTTTATCCCGTTTTTAAAACATAATTGGGGTGGGGGATTGTGTTAAAAGTTGGCCTGCAGATTAAGGACGTTGAAGGCATGCATGGAAAATGAGTCCCTTTTGTTAGTCACAATCTCATTGATCGATGTCTCATTTAGTGTCCAATTTTATTTTTGGGTGCCACCAAAGAACACTCCCATATGATACTGATAGTGCAAGGTAGGCAAATGTACCCTCCGCCCGAAATTAAGATTTGTAAGTCAACGAGGTGGATGACGTCACACTCCACGTCACCTTCCATCTTTTCCATGTCCTTTAAGAAGAGCTCCCCCTTATTCCTTGTTTATATCGAATCAACTAATTCTCTTTCTCATAACCACCAAACTAAACCTTCCCAAAACCCTCAAACAAAAAATGTTTGGAAACCACCACTCCGAATTTCCCTACGACTATTCCCCCGCGGCGCCATTGTTCCTGCCGCCTCTGGCCATCCCGGAGCACGACTGCGTATCGGCATTGAGGTCGGAGATGACGAGCAGCGGGTGCAGCAGCTACGGTGGCTCTCCCACGTCCATCACCAGCTACGGAGTCCCCAATATAATTCCGAGGAGCCACTCTGTTCACAAAAACATGGATATTTACTCCCCCATCAACTCCTCGCCCCCGGGGTACTTCGACTGCGAAACCAGCTCCGTCAGGAAGGTCCTCAGCGCCGGCGATTTGCAGGTACGTACATGCAGCATACATACAGTATTAACTGTTTTCAATGAACAATATTAGTTGTTTCACTAAACAATATTAGTTGGTCAGTACTAGTATTGGTGGGTTTCACTGAATAGTATTAATTGTTTATAATATCGAACAATAAATTAATTTATATGAATTGGATGACGATATTGATGTATAGAATATTTACAGGGTGTGAACATAAGTCAGCGGTCGAGCAGTAGCAGTCCGTTGGTGAACGAGAGCAGTATAATCGAGAGCATGAACAGAGCCAACCCCTACAGTCCCCAAGAGAAAAAGGAAAGAATTGAGCGATATAGAAGCAAGAGGAATCTCAGGAATTTCAACAAGAAGATCAAGGTTAATCATTTATAATTTCACCCCTTCACATTATAACTCACGAAGGGCATTTTCGTCATTTTGTGACGTGCATGCTTCGGGGTTCCGACTAATTATAAAATGAGCAACACTCCTGTGAACCAGCTCTATACATGAACTATATTATTGTTATGTGCAAAATTATCACTGCTATATTTTTAAACAATTAAAATTTTTGTGCATAGCAGTAATAGTTTTATACATAACAGCGATACTAAAAAAAATCAAGTTCACCGTGAACTCGAGCTCAAACAAATTTTTGTCTTGTAAAAGTGGCTGTCGGCGGGGGTTGAATATACCTATAGCGTTACCGGCCACACAAACTCTAGAGTAGCTACTGCATGTGCAATAGAAATAAAACATACTAAAGCACTATATATAATACTAATATTATTAATACCAGTACGTAGCTCAGATGGCAAAATATAATTTAATTTAAAGAAAATACATATATATAACTTTGTCCCTTAAAAATGTATTTATATTTATTTTCCGTCAAAAAAAAAATATATATTCATTTTTAAAAAAATTAAAGAATGTTATTTTGGTTGAATGCAGTATGAGTGCAGGAAAACATTGGCAGACAGCCGTCCGCGGATCAGGGGGCGATTTGCAAGGAATGATGAAATAGATCAGATGATTATTAAGACACCTAATTCGAATTCATCACAACCTCAATGGGATAATAATAATAATAATAATAATGCCACCACATTAGATGAAGATGAAGAATATGATGAGGACGACGAAGATAACTGGATCAATTTTCTAGATGCTTTTTCAGCAAACCTCCTGCCTTAATAATATTTATTTATATATGTCTCAAGGGGTTCTACAAATTTTACATGTTTAGGACCTATCTTCTTCAATATTAGTATTTCACTCCAGTTTAATTTGGATTATATATTAATTAATCAAGTACTTTAAGAATGATTATTTTTAAACAAATGTTCTATCTTGCCAAAGCTCATTTTTCAATTACTTGTATGGATCACAAACACCTTCCTTCGTCCTTCATGAATCATAATTCGCAGAATGACAGCTTTTAATTGAGGTTATGACAAAGACTTGTGTAAGACCGTCTTAAGAAATGTGTCCGTTATACTTATACTTAACCAATATTAAGTTAAGGTAAAAAATGAGTTGATTCAGTTGGTCCTTATACATGTCAAATATAAACCCCTTTCACCAAATAAGATCGTTTCACGCAAAATTAACTCATAAATTAAGTTATATGGAGAATTAAAAAGGTTGCTATCAACTCAAGATGCATGGACAAATTAATAGCCTCCCATTATTGTTACTAAATATATATATATATATATATAGCCACTAAGTCTCAATCCTAGTCCACTTCAACGAACTTGTAGCACGAAAATAAGATTCGAATTATTCTTCTACATATTGTAATTGATGGTGTTTTTTGTTGGAAAAGACTTTTTCTTCATATCCCATTTCTCTAAACTAATTTCTTCTCTCAACAAACAATCAAGCCACATAATATACACATACAACTTCATTAACTGTATATATTATATAGCTTAACATGAAATGAAATAAATTCTAATATCGACCTATTAAAATTTTCCCCAACGCCGAAAGCACAACCAACAGAGCTTAAGATTTACAAATGATGGACATGTTTTAATTTTACCAAGTAGTGGCTACATTTGACAATTGATCATGAATCTGGACATGAGTGGCTTCAGCAGAATTAAGCACTATATCATCAATTTCTACAGTAATCACCATTTAAAGAAGATTGGGCGATTATATATGGCTCTAGGAAATTTGAGGAATTGTTGGATTCGAAAATAAATAAATAAACTAGTGGTGATATTGTAGTGAAAAGAAGGTCTAAAGCTGGCCTATACATGCTAGAGAAGAAAGAGGGAATGAGTGGAAATGAGTGAAAATTATATGATTGAAGAGGCCAATCTTAGTGTGATTAGATGGTTCAGAGTCAGTCACCTGATAAGAAATTCCCAAAATGCCCTGCTATTGCTCTCTCAAACTATTAAAATATGGGTAATGAGGAGTGGGGTGATTCACCAGGGTGAATTTGTGTTTAGTCTATTTTATCTTTAATGATAGTGAGCTCCATTAACTCATAAAAAGATTTCATTAATGGTAAAATAGTTAATGCATCACTTAAATTGTCTAAAATGCCTTTATCACTCCGGGGTTATTCACGCCATTTAGCAGTGTCCTTAAAATATAGACATGTTTTGTATGCACCATATATGTACAGTGCAACTCAAATGCAAATATGCAATTTGTGTTCCAGTGAAAACAATTTGCTTGGATCAACAAAAACAAATTCCACATATTATTTTGTGACAAAACATTCATCTGCTGGAAAATCTTACAATCCCATAGATGCAATTGAAATGGCCTGTAATTAGTAGGGAGACTTATTATAAGTATATTTTAGAATTATAACTTACTAATATATACAAAATAATTGCGTAAGTATATTTAACTTTCACGTGCAACTTTTTTGTTTGTATCTATTAATAATTTGCTTCAAAAATTTTATACCTATTACTAATTTCCCCTAATAAGTACTAAGTAAATAAAATTGTCATGGTAGCTCTACTTATTTAGCTCTACACAAAACTTGTATGAGTCTTGCGTTCAATAAATATTTATTAATCTTATCAATAAAAAATGTCATTTACCCTTTCCTCAAAAAATTATTTTTATATAGTTTTAAAAAGTGATACATTTTTTATCTTAAAATATTATTTCTTCGTAGAACGAAACACATTTCATAAGGCGATTTCACCTCGGTTTGCTTATGATCCAATGATGTGCATATGTAATTAAGTACATATTTGAATGGAATAAGAATTTTGAGTCATAGTAGAAAATGTATTCCCAATCTAATCAACAGGGAATATTTATTTTCTCATTCCACGTGAAACAGGAATTTCCCAATAAATTGGCATCCCTATATCTGTAATTAATGGCTGGTGAAGAGTAAATTCAGTAATTACATATAATAAATCCAGAGCAAAACTCAGTAATTCGTAGATGAATCAAAATTTAATGATTAGTTAAAAAGAAATATATATATATAATCAAATTAGTAAGTATGTGAGTAAAACACATTTAATTTGAACTTATTTCACAACCGTTTTAACCTTTTTCTTTTCAATACAGAAACAACCGTTTAACATTACATCATCTCTTGGGTATATTCGTTTCGCGATTCTCCCAACGGACAATCTCAAGTCCTATTTGTTTTGAGACTTAAAGCAAGAATTTTGAAACCCTATTAATCCTACTCTATCTCATATCTACTAATACTCTACATTTTATTTTTTCAATACACTCACATCATCTATTTTTTTATTCTCTCAACATACTCAAAATAATATAATAATATCACATTAATCATCTTTTTCATCATCCTACCCTATAAAATCCCATAACAAACATATATATTTTAACTATTTATCAAGATTTTAAAATCCTAGAACTTCAAAATCCAAATTTCTAACACCCACTATAAGCCCGAAACCCTTAACTTAACATCAGAATCTGTGAGTCAGGAAAAGTGAGAGGCATTGCCCCCACAAATATGGAAAAATATCTCATCATAGCTATTTTTTGTAGTATTAAATTCTACATAAACCTTAGGTTAGCTACGCTACAAAATGCATCACACATGCACTTTCCAACCAAATATTACTAAACAAGAAAGCGCATGTTTGGCTTTTTGAGCCATAACACACATTTTATATTGTAAAAAAGCAAGAGATTGCACAAATCTCTTTACACTAATCATTTGGTCTCTCATGTTACTGAATCATTAATTTCAGTACACAATTATGCCAAAATCGGGTCAGATTAGTAGGCTAATTTGACCTAAGAATCTGAATCCATTCTTCTATTAATCTATGTAAAAGGCTAATTGCTAACAAGATAGCCCCTACAACTGAGAGGTCGGCCTGTCGGCGGCAGTGGACTATCCACTACATCTGTAAATCATCATCTTAACTAAATCACTCCTAGTAATATTATATGTAACCTAACAAAATATATAAAACTCAAGTTAAATAGGAAGTAATAGTTCAGGTGTTGAAGCATAGAATAACCCTGTTTGTATAATAGTGTGATAAAACAGAAATCAAGATAACACACAGTCTCAAACAGAAACCAAGATCACTCAATTACAATTTGCTATTAGTACACGGGCTTGTATTTAATATTTTTAGAGTTAAGTGATGGAGTTAGTATTCCGTGAGACATTCTCACACAAGAATTTGAACAAAAGAGTTGCAGCAAAAATATTCTACCAAACATGGCAGTATTCTAAGTTTCTAACATGTAGAATAGCCATATTACAGGGTCCATCAAGACAGTAAGTTGGGTACAACTCAATGTATTTTATGATGAAAACCTGATGCTAATGAGTCCCTATTATGTTGGAAAAAGGTAATGTCTTAAGCAAAAAGAGTAGTAGACAGCAGCCACACTCACCATTTTTAACAGAAAAAGTGAAGTAACAAATAATTTCCTATGAGAAAAAAATGCCCTAGCACATGCAAAGCACTAGCTTTAAATCATAAAGTCTATGATAAAAAAAAAATATAATCATAAAGTCTATGATAATCAACAAGTAGAGTGGCTTTATCATTTCTAAAACCTTCAGAATCATCAAAATTGCATTGAATAGTTTCAGCTCATTCCAATGGGACACAGCATGTACTTTACACTCCCTTTGGTTATTCCAAGAGCCAGAAACAATAGAACTACCACTCTAATATTTAATTGAAATCTAAAAAAAGATTCAGACTAACATCAGCAAATCAAGTACAGTATAGAAGGGGTATGTAGTGAGTGGGGTTTTCATACCTTGCACAATGTAGGACCCTTATGACTAATTAACCCTTGTGAATTTTTGAAGAGCTCCTGTAAGGATACTTCTTCAGAACCTGAGAAATGATGTTAGTTACAAACTAAAGTCAGACTGAAATTGGTTTCCCATTATTTGCTCATTCATTTGAAATCATGTCATTTAATTCCAAGTATTATAAAATTCTACAATAAGATTATAAGAAGAAAACTACATAGAATTAAAGCACTATCACAAATCTAGGCATCAGTAAACAATGATTTAATAGTAAAAATTGTAAAATCAAGATTTACACTTTTAAATGTAAATCTCCCGAAATAATAGAAACCCAATTCACAAATGATTCAATAAGACAGCTATTTCTATAACCTTGGGAAGCAAAATCATACCTACATTACAAAATTGTGACACGATTACAGGTAAACAGATAAGAAGACCTTAAATACTACTTAATCGCCTTTTTACTTCCGAGAATTCCTCTTAGAATGCTTCGGTTTCTGAATATGCTTGAACGGAACCAAGAAAGGTTGGTGAGATGAATTTCGTTTTCTTCTCCTTCTTCCTGCAAGATATGGAAACCATAAAAGTCAGCACTATAAACTTCATACATGTTTTTCTTACAGTTTTTAAAAAGACTGTAGAATAAAGGCAGAAAATTTCCCATGCCAAAATGAGGAATAGATCCGGTGAAAACTGGTTTTATATCAAACCTAGTAAAGAAAAAGAACAGAATCCCACCTGCTAGAGATTTACCGACACCTTTAGAACTAGTGTTTTCATCTAACCGCATCTGCTCTCCCATCACATCATCTTTTATTGGCTCAGTGGAATCAGTTGTGACATTTTTAAATCCATCAACGAGAAATTTGTCACCTAACTTAACAGACTTATCAGACATTTTACTATACTGCCCTTCCACATGGACATCTTGAGAAGAGGCATCAGATGGTGCCAAGGGTTGCAAATGTATGCTTTCAATGTCAACCTTGTCAGAAACAGCATCCATTGCAATCCCTTTGTGTTCACATACATATATATCACATTTATTTTCCATGGTGGACTCTAACCGAAAGGCAGCTGAAGTAGGTTTATGAGAAAATTCTAGGGAAACATGATTATTGGTGATAAGCCTATTGATTTCGGTAATATGAAGTTTTTCACCATTATGTGAAGTATTTCCCATATGGACGAGGGATGGAATATCATGCAATTTGGTTTCATATGTAACAAGATTTGATTCCGAATCATCTGAACGATTTGCTTCCAACCCAATTGAGTACTTTTTTTCTTCTGAAATTTGCAGTGTGTGCTCAAAATTTGCAGAAGCTTCAAAATCATGAATTCCAACCTTTTTATCATCAGCGCAAGCTGGACCATTTTCTTGATTGTCAGTATCAGTGGGCCACACAGCTGCCCCAGGCCCATATATCAGATCTTTGATCTGTAAACCATGCACAGGCAAGCCATTCATATTCGAGGTGAAGTCAATGCTTTTAACATTTTCCTTTACAGCTTTGGGAATGGAAAAAGACTTCTCCATATCATCCAATAGTAGATCTCCTTCACCACTAGAAATAGGATCCCAATTAAGCCAATCATTAAATGCAGATTTTGCTGGTTCAACAGATGGTATAGCTTCAACCTTAACAGCTTCCTTGTGAAAGTGCTTTTTCCTTAACACATTAGCCAGGAGAGATCTGACGAATTTACCAGAAAAGTTTATCTATTAGACAAATGAACAAACTTGATAGATAATACATAAAGATTCACTGAGTTCACATACCTACAATTTTTGGAGATAGCTGCTTTAGCTCGTTCACCAGAGAGTCCAACCAGAGAGACCAAATTAGCAACGTCTAGAGGCCCTCTAAGTTCAGTTGCAGAAGGGGAAGCACTGCATAAAATTAGATTTTTGCCTCGTGTCCAGTCAACAAGTAGCTGGAAGCTTATTCAGTTAGAATGAATTACAAAGTGAAGAAAACAGAACTTGAAATAGCAACTCAACATGCACTATATTGCATAGGAAATTCAAAACTTGGGTATTAAGGAGATTTTGCATTTAACAGAGCAGCAGTAGAACCTGACGAATAGGATGCAGTAATAGACTACTTTGGTGCTAGATTGTATTTTATGCGACTTTAAGAAGATAACTGGATTTCCAATCAACTAATATAATCAGGCTCATGCAAATATTAAAAACCCACCTTGCAATTGGATATCATTTGTTGTCTTGATTGTGCATCAGCAATGAGACCAGAGTATGAGATCTCAAAGTAAACCCCACGCTGCACATCAAAAAGTGCAGAAATAACCATCAATAAGATGGTGGGATGAAAAATTGCAAAAGTAATTAAAGTAGCAAAGCAGAACACTCACCAAGCGAACTAAGGGGTGCTTGGTTCAAAATTCCTCAATGGGAATGGTAATGAGAATGAACATGGGGTCATTGTGGTCTGGTTAATAAGAGTAAAAGATGATAGATTCACCTTCATAATACTTTATACGGGGTAATTAGACTCAAAATAAGTTAATCATCAACCCATTTTGATTAATTACCTCCCCTCCTATAACCATTTCACCTCAGTCATTCCACTATTTCTCAAACAACAATCATTATTTTTTGTCTCTTTTATTCGAACATACTTCTTACATTATAGGAGCTAGAGAGAAAAAAGAGATTCTCATTATCATTCCCATTGAAGAATTTGAACCAAGCGCCCCTAATATTTTTAATCAATTTTTCAGTGTATTTACTTCAGGGTATCACGCTTTCACTATTTTTATCTGGCAAAATAAGAATGTTTTACTGAGTATTGCATAGAACACACGTCCATAAACACAATGCCAAAAAAAAAAAGGAATAGCTTCAGTCTAGCTAATAGATTATGCATTCTTCTACACAAATAACTTATAATGTATCTTCCATCAGATTTTCTTAATCACAATTCCAAGGTTATAAGTTTTAATAAAAATTTCTCAGAATAAATGGAATTTATTTCCATGGATGTTGAACGTGTCTTCACACAAAGTAAAGCTATTGGACAACAGAAGCATCATAAATTTACACTGGAGGACATTGGAGGTAACTCGTGTTCACCAAATTAGATTAAAAGGCAGGGTAACATTCTCGATTGAGGTCAACAAGCAGAAGGCAAGTAAACGAACATAGATTGTTTTAACCAACCTTCAAAATAAATCATTTTGGTGAACTTGCTAATTGCATTGCCTGGTACCAGAGGCAAGTTAATATATTGTACATTTACTGTTATGAGACTAAATGAAAATGATTTAAGTAACCGAAACAACACAAACCTTGAAAAATATATAATTCTGCTGTCAATCTAGACCAAGATAGAATGACGACTTTTGAATCCCAAATCTTGTTATAAACTCCATTAAATAATCAAAGAGAGAAAAGCTTTTACTGTTTCACCTTTGGTAAGTATATTGTATAGTTTACCCGATTCTTATTGACATGTTCCTTTCTAAATTAGGTAATACTTTTACAATGTCTTGACGCAATATATCTTGTATTTGGTTGACTCACTTTAACAAGTAGTTATGACCACAAGAGCCAATAGAAAAGGTAATTAACTTCCTCATGAGTAATTTGCCTTGACTGATTAAACATTTCCGCATGGCAAACCAAAAAAAAATATATCAGTCAAATTCAAAGGAATGACAAAAAATTGAAACAGTTCTGTGAATACAGGAAAACCCCTCTCAGAATATTCTGTTTGGAAATAGAGTCTAATATGGACTCGTCAAACGTGATCTCCAATACTTCATCTATATCCATGAGTATATTTTTCTTGCCTCCTTACTCTATCACATCCTCTATGCTAAATCGATAATAAAAAAATTTACTAGTAGCATTCCCATGAGTGTTCTAGGTGTCAAAAATGTTTTTCCTCGAATTATAGAATTATGGAACTCTATTTCAAGGTCTAAGTTATACTTTACAACTCAAGGTAAAGGTAGAAATCAGATTGCAATATACTTATGGTACATTCAGTTCAATCCTAAACTAACTAACTTATATTTGACTCTGTTTGCTTTCTTTCTGCCACTTAGAAGTAGAACTATAGTATCAACTTTTGTGAACAAATTGGCTTGATTAATGTTACCGATGGAAATGAAACAATTGATGCATATGAAGCAAAGAGAATTGTCAATTGATTAGTGCAACTGTGTGTTGCAATGACTTTACCCCAAAACGGTTGTCTCCAAATTTCTAATCCCTCAGTTATAATTACTAATATAATCTAGAGTGGCAGTTAGCAGCTCAAAGTTACTATATACTTCTGTAGTTCTATGAAACATAAAATAACAAGATAGGGAATGGATCAGACAATTAACCTTGATGGCAGCTTTAACCATATGCTGCTTCAACCTAAACGGCAACTTATCTGAGAAATCAATGGCGATTATATCCACCTACATTTTCAACACCAAAATAAATGAGATTAACGTACTATCAACAAACCAAATTGTTCTTAAAAAACGGTACGAACCTCCGATGTTTGACAAGCCTGATCGAATGCGTTTTGGTTCATGGGCCTAACAGCAACAATATCATAACTCCTCAGAATAGGGTTCCCAGCATTGAGAGACGACAATTGCGAAGGAATATCGACGACCACAGTGAGTCGTGTGTACTGGCGGAAAGGGGATGAAACGGCGACGTTTAGAAGCTCGCGATGCAATTTGACGGAGGCGACGAAGGAAGAGGAGTTTGAGGGCGTGAGTTTGGTTAGAGGGAAGAGAGTGGTGGTGCAGCGATCGGATTCCGACATGACGCCCTTGAATGAGCGGTTGTAGGCGATTCCGGTGTACCCGAGCTCCATGGCTTTTAGGGCGAGTTTCAGGCGGCAGCCTCTTAGGGAGGATTTGTCGACGGCGTGGCGGTCGGATTCGTGGTAGGGTATATTCAAGTCGAAGAAACCCATTTGATGATTGCAGTGGTGGGGACGGAGGCCACGGCGGCGCAAGGAGGGCGTTTGTTTTCGCTGGCAATAAGGTCACAGGGGTTTAACCGTTTGGGGTTGCGTTTAGTATGAACGGGAATTAGGATAAAATATCCCGTGTTTATTTCTTTATTTTGCAGTACCCAATAATTTGTCCGACCCCCGTGATTCGTGAAGGCTGCGTTTACATGAAAGGATTAATCTTGGTTATGATTATCCCATGTTAACTATCAAAAATTAAAAAAAAAAATCGTGTAGCCTCTCCGACCCGGTATAAAACTGGGTTGACCAAGCTAAACCAAGAATGTTTTCCTTTACTTTGGGTTTGGGTGGGGTTATGGAGGGATATGGGTTAAGGGAGGGATTCTTTTTTTTTTTTTTTTTTTTTTTTTAAGGTAGGGGATTCTTTGTTGTACAAGAGGGTGCACCTTGGATCACACACACCTGCACGGGTGTATGTTTGTGCGTGTATGATCTAATGGTGTGTGTGCACACATGAGATTATTGTACAACACTAGATCTGAATCCATGAGTTAACCAATAGTAATAGTTTAGAAAAGTCACGTGGGTATTTTTACCAGCAGGAAGGCTTCGCATTGTCTAACATAGAGATGTTAAACGGGTCAATCCTAACTCATTAGGGTCAGCCGCCACGAGTTTAAATGGGTTAGAAGTCATCTATAATTGTGGGCAAAAGTAATTTGGAGTGTTTTATTTTTCTTTTAATAACTTAAATAAACTTTCATAAACTATAAGCTAGAAGTTTCAAAGATTGTGTTTTTAATAGCTTACTAAGTCTGGGCTTTTCTATAATCAGGAACACCTTTGCCCTTCCTGACGGTAGAAATCCAATAGAAAATTGACACGTCATGTAGCTTCGCCATTAATGATCTAGCTTCGACATAAAACGTAATAATTAATTTTTTCAGAAAAAATATAAAATTACTAAAATATCCTTATATTATTTTTTCTAAAAAATTATAAATTTTACAAATTTACAAACTTAACCTTCTCTCATAATTTAAGATAATTTATTAATCGATAAATTATAATAATTAAACAAAATGTCGGTTTCTTTCTCAACCAAATCTGGTGAACACCATTTTCTCTTTTATCTTCTTCCCCAAACCAAGAACCCTAACTATTTCCTCTTTTCAAACAAACAACATGAACATAGATATGAACATATTTGTATATTTTAACAAATGGAAAGTTTAATGCTCCTCCTTTCTCTCTCTACTTGTTTCTAATTCGTGATGTACGATTCTAATCTTTCCGTTACCAATCATCAAATGTTTCTGAAATCATAAGTAAGAGTTGTAAAAAATTGAGGTTTGTTAATAATTTTTAAAAAATAGGTTTTGGAGATGAGAGATTAGGGATTAGGGATTACAATTCAGTATATCGTTAGAGTGCAGTCAATTATGTTGTCATGGTGATTTGTCAGAGATCAGTTATGGTGAAATCTTTTGTCATCCATGTTCTAGTTTGATCGAAGTGGACAGAGTTTGTATTAGGTTTCTCCCAAATAATTAGGGCTCGATCAATAAGAATGTTTGAAGAAGAATATCAGTAATTTTAATTATATTTAAAAATATTGTAATATAAAAATGAAATATTAATAAAAATATATATGTGTTATTTTTTTTAATGAAGGGATAATTTCGTCATTTTATAAAATTTAATTTAATTTATTAGTAGGGCGATGTAGTGCGATTGCAGTATGCACAACAAAAATGCACTAGTGCAAGATGCGATCATTTAAAATTAAAAGTAATTAAAGGGTTTCCTGACGTCAGGAAGGGCGAAGCCGTTCCTGACCGTAGAAGATCCCTACTAGTCTTTTTTCAAAAGCTTTTAACTTTTTTTGCAAACACTATCAACTTTTCTTTGAATTTTTTTACACACTATTAACTTCTACTATTAATCACTTTTCTCATAATCACTTCTTTAAAATCATAAGTTTTTGCAAACACCCTCTTAGTTCAGACCATTAACAGCCGTAATCTAATCTTAACCCTAGCGGCCTCGGGCTAAATAAGCGGTCTACATCATTTTTTTTAAATACAATCCAAATGCATATTAAATAGATCACAATTACTATATTGGATTGTTAATTTTGTTCATAAATTAATTAGGAGATTTTTGTGCAATTTTCTTCACGTTAAATATTTACTTTAATCTAACAAATAATAATTAGATGAAGGAGGAAATAACTTGTAACATTGTTGAGAAATCTAATGCTTCATGGAATAATTGTAAACGGAAATTTATTGCTCAACCATTTAACTAACAGAGAATATCTGATTGCATATTAAAATTCATTGCATCCCCAAAATGAAAATCTTAGCATATTACCACCCCAACAATCCTCATTTAACAACCCCAGCATATTAACAGTAACACCCCCAGCATATTAACACCCCAACAATCCCTAATTTAACTAATTCTCGCTTCTAGAGTAAATAAAAAAAAAGGTCAAGAACTCTAATGTACATTAGAATATTTGACTTTACCCTAAGCCCAAAGTCAACAAAACTAATGTAATTAACTACAAAATGAAAGATGAAAGTACCCAACTAACCTTACTATGTACATTAGGATTAACAATTAATAATAATAATGATAGAATTAGCTTTGAGAAATAGTCCACCCCCTTAATTGTGTCAGACGAACCCACCCACTGCATCCCCCCCTCTACCCAACTGCAGCAAACATCAAATCACAATATTTGTGTCAGATTCTTTAATTTGGCGTGAAGATTGTATAAGCTTGATTTTTATCTGAAAGAAGGGTAAAGTTGTTTGTGGGTGAGAAGAGGTTTTTCGCTTGTTGGTATTTGGACGGTGAAAGTACATTCCGGTATAGAGAAGTCGGAAGATCAAGGTAAGCGAAAATTAATTTACATTTTTCTTAGTTTTAAGGTATCGTATAAGGGCATATGTAGTTTGTTAGGTTTTTTTGGGGTAAATAAGGGCATTATAAGTATATGTATGCATATTGGGTAATTGTTGTGTGTATTTTAAGTTGTTGCATGTGTGTTTTCTGGGTTTGATCTGATATGGGTCTAAGGAACGGGAAAGGAAAAAAATAAAGAGGTAGTAATGTTTGCAACTATATATATAATGTATTGATTCATTACACACTATGAAAAATTTGCATTATTGGTCGCTAAAAAGGTTGATTGAACCCATTTATATGCCTTATATGTTTTGGAAATTCGTGTTTCTGAGTTGCGATGATTGAACCAAATAAGTTTTTTAATTACTAAGCTAAAACCGTATATTGGTAAAAATGTTGATTGTATGTTGTTGGACAGTGTATTAACACAACAAAGTGAAATATTTTTAGATGTGCATTTTTGTGTTTTGGGAATTAGATGATTCGGAAACCGAAGTAAGTTATGTGTTTGGGTATTTGTGTTTTAGTTTCAGCTTTATAAAGTGGAAATTAGTGTACAGGTTAAAATTGTCTAATTATTGTTTCAAATAAGATGTAAATTGGGCTATAGTAGTATACAAAATAATGTATGTACACATATATAATCATTGTATTAACATTAGTTGTTTGTGTTGTTTTATGTATGGGGTTGACGTTTTATTGAAAACAAGAGGATGGTGAAAAGAAGAAAATCAAATAGTGTGATTGATGATAAGACTTCCAAAGGCAAAAGTACAAAAGGGAAAGGAGTTCGGGTAAAACGTGTTAGAGTAGAGAAGACAACATCCGATAGAACCAACTCAGGTACACAAATGTTTAGATTAAAAATAATATATAATACTATTTTGATAATATATAATTCAGATTTGATAATAAAGTTATTTATTTGCATTCATTTATTGATTTGTTCTGTATAATCAGATTTTGATGTAGTGTTTTAAAAAGTACAAAAATGAAAAGAAAAATTAGTCCAAAGACAAAGGGAAAGTTCAGTAAAGGTAAAGGCAAAAAACAAAAGAAAGTAGAAGATGAAGAATTAGGTTAGTGTGTTAATATTCTATGATTTTGTATAAATTTATTGTAATTAACAGGATTGCTAACATATGGTAAATACATAAATGATAAATAGATGATGAAGGTGATGCTGGAAATCAAACGTGTTATAGAAGCAACCTAATGAGTGTGTTAAGGATCTTAACTCCATAGCTTATACAAAGACACATTTGAAAGAACTAAAAAAAAACTCCATTTTGGTTGATGTTTAAGAGCATATACGGGCTAGATAAAAAGAAACTGAAAAGTGTTCTGAATATGTGTAAAAAACATGAGGATGACATAAAAGAGATGATATTGTCATTTGATACAAGGCTGCAAAAGTTTGTTGTGGGTAAGGATATGATAGGTTTGACAAAAAGGGATGTACAACTAATCTTTGGATTGACAGGAGGAAGAGAATGTATACCTTTGAAAGATTCTGCGTACAATATCCCAGAATGGATAAATCGAGTATTTAGCGGGTTTGTGAACGTAAAGAATAGGAAGTTTGTAATGAGAAAAAGAATGATGTATGATAATCTTGAGATTCTTGTTAAGAAAACCGGATGAAACGAAATTACCGTGGATGTTGCGAGGGTTACTATCTATCTTTTATCTTTTTGGCGGCGATGTTGTACAAATCGAAAAATTCTTCCATGTCAACCTACTTGTCTCAGTATCTTGAGGATTTAAATAACATCATGATATATGATTGGTGTAAATTGGTTATTGATTATTGTATAATCAGATGATGACCAGTGGATCTATAAGATCGGGTGGATGTACAACACTCCTACGTGTAAGTTTTGTATTGTGACTATTATTATGTTTTTTGAAAACAATCTGAATTATGTATCATTGACTATTATTAATATTTGTTTATTATAATTATGGTAAAGTATTGGTTAAGTGAGCATACTCATTTGGTGAAGCCAGTAAGCTACGTTGCCTTCCCAAGATTTTTGAAGTGGGACTTGCACGAATTGAATAAAAAGCTAAAGAGAGTGCATGTGATGCAACTGGAATCGAAATATGTATGTGACAATTTTAATCTGTTAATATTTATGATGTTCGAACAATATGTGATTGTATTAAATTATTTATTAATAGGTTGTTAAGGGTAAACTGGAGCATACACCAAGAGAGAGAGCTGAGATAGATAAACTTCACAAATTATGGGAGAAATCTGCTAATAGTGATGAAGATGAGACAGAAGACACAAATGATGTGTCATCATCTGAAACAGAAAATACAGAGGATAGTGATGGGTTGGGTTCTTAAGAGTATAATTGCGCTGCTAAGGAATAAAGCACAGATATGAGAGTAAACAGTGATCCATCTAGTTCAAAGAGGTGGAGCAGCAAGAGAGCAAGGACTAGAAGTTCAAAGAAAGGTGTGGAAATTGATTCGGCTGTTAAGAAATGTGACATCAACATTGTTGATTCTGTTGAGTATCAGGATACACAAAAAATTTCAGATGCCCCATCGTTCAGTCTAAATATTACGCAGGATGGTACTCCATGAGGTAAGAAGAATGACAATGTGGAGAAGTATGTGAATGATGGTGTCGATGGAAAAAGGGACAGTGATGGACTGGATGTTGCAGTCAATTTGGCAACAGATTATGGATTTGGGAATTCAGGTGAAGGTCAATTGTTAATAATGAAGAAAGAGGTTGCTAGATTGAGCGAACAATTGAAGTTGAAGAATGCACAATTCGATGAAATGCATTATCGAATTGAAGAACACATGAAGAGTATAAAGATTGATCAAGAGAAGGAACGAAAAGAGAGGGATGAAATGACTAAAGCACTTACATTGGAGAATGTACAACTTGTTGGGAAATTAATTCCCCAAGGGCAAACGAAAAATAAACAGAAATAAAATAAAGAAATAAAACAATCTCCAACACAAGAATTTAACGTGGAAACTCCAAAATAGGAGAAAAAACCACGACCCACCAAAGAGATCATTATATGATAAATTTCTACAATCACACAGAATTCCTCTCTTTCACTCAACCCTCCTACACTATTTTAAGTCTACAATGATTCTCACCTTTCTCACGAGACTCTATTAAAAGAGAATATGAGAAATGAATTTTAACTAGAATCAAACACAAGACTAAAGTGTATTGATTGGTGCACTTGTAACAAAGACTAATGGGCTCCTTATATAGGATTTGGAAGCCCCCAACTTTGTTAAAAAACCGATGTGGGATTACAAGTTTTATTTTAACAATCAAAGTCCAACACAACTGAAGGAACTCGTGGATGATATGGATGGACCGAGTATGACACAAATATGTTCAGACCCATGAAATCTAGATGAGATGGACAAGTTGGCAGAATTGCACATTGAACAGGGGAGGAACGATAAGTCGAGACTAAATAAGACAAATAATGAAATTACAAAACCAAATAATGATAGTGCATGGTTGGTTAAACAACTCATTGGTGATTTCAGTGAAGTTCATGAGTCTGGAAAAAATACAGGTGGATCAGCAGGTATGATTAATCCTATTGATGGGTTGGAGAGTGTTCTTTTTGATAGATCAATACACACAATCACAGAGGAAACAACAGAAATAACGGATGACGGGGAGAATATTGAAGGTGAGGTGCCTATTCAGACAAAGAGAGCCTTGAATTATATTACGCCTAATTCGATGACTCGGAGGGTGAAGGCAAGGACAACAAATGCAGAAAGGAAGAAAGTGAAAATCACACCGCAACTTAACACTTCTGAAATTATACAGGTCCATGAGTTGGATGATGTGGTGGATATACAGAAGAATCAGAGGAAACCTTTTAAACTGGATGATAAGCATGAGGCAGTACGCATGACGAAGGATGTAATCAAAGAGATAATAAAAACACTGTACGACAAGCATGGTGATGGTTAAGCATTATAATTTTTGTTATTTAATTATGAATGGGTTAATATAAAAAATTAATATATATAATATAAAATATACATACAAGCACATTTTTTGGTATTTTCTTAGAAAATGCGTCTATGGTGAGCAAAATCCAATCTCGCATGTGTCGATTCGTCATATTATGGATGTATTGCAAGATGATAGGATACCTGGGAATGTAAGTACTTCATGTAACATATATTGCAATATAATAAAGTTGAGACATAAATCTGAAATATGAATGTAATGTTTTAACTTCAAATTGATCAGGTGATTAATTCGTGGGCAGACATTTTAAAGGTTATGTATGAAGAATATCAAATTGCAAATGAAGTGATAGTTTTTATAGCATCGTGTTGGGTATGAAAAAAAATTGATTGATATCAAGATTAATGTCTCACTATTTTGATGTTTGACTGACATTGTTGAGATATATGTACAGAATATTATAGCAACTCCGGAAAAGTATGCAGCCTGGGTATTGAAAAATGATATAGAACAACCATTTGACTCGTTGAAAAGTATACATAAAATCCTGATATTCCCTATGAACGTAGGGTTTTATGATGGGTGTAAGAGAGGATTTGGAGATCATTGGACAACAATTATCCTGGACATGAAGAACAATGAGTGGTTGTTCTATAATTCTTTACAGCCAAGAGGAAAAGGAGTTGTTGACAAACATTTACTAGGCGCAGATGTAGTGGTAAGATGTTCGTTTAATTATATGTGTATATATATGTGTAGTTGATAGGCTTATTTTAATGTATGGAACATATTTAATTTTTTTCCTAGGTAAACTACGTGGAGGAAAGACTGTACAATAATAACAAAGACAAAAATACAAATCACCCAGCTGCTACAGGATGCATTAAAAGGCCAAGACCTGTATTTTCAATTCAACAGATGGCAACATCAGTTGATTGTGGTCTTATAGTGTGCAAACACATTGAGAATGTAATTATAGGTGGACCGGTACTGAAGGGTGTGTGTGATAAAAAAATAGTCGGGAGAATACCGTGCAAAAATTGTTGAATGGTTCATTAATCCAGCTTTTGTTAATGTTAAAACAATCAAAGAAACTAAGGAAAATAGGATGATGGTAGTGTGTGTAAGGTTGTATGGAATTGTGGGATATTGCAGGGTTTTAACTATGTAATAGCTATATTATTGTCTGTGTGATGGCCTATCTGGACTGTATGAATCATATGATACTAGTTGTATTTTATAATCTTTGCACGGTATTCTTAGCTACATTTTGTGAAATATTTTATCTTGATCATTATTTTATTGTAGTATCATAATGCATAATAGTAGACAACCCAAATATAAAAAAGAAATGAACAATTGAAGGTCTAAAAGAAACATTTTTTAATCATATATAATTGTATATTATATATCCAGATTGAGTATGATTGTAAATAAATGTATAATAAGTGTTAACTTATTCATTATTTAGGAAGATAATGATTATGACACAAGATTCTATAAAGATGTAGATTGTAAGAAAAGACAGTTCAATAGGAAGAAATAAATATTAGATTAAGATCAGCACATCCATCCAAAAGATCTTATTAGATATAGAAGTATCCATCTTCTATTGTCTTATTCCTAAATATTATAAAATAAAACAAAAGAGAGAAAAAAAGAAAACAGAATAATGGAAAGAAGGGTTCAAGGACAAGACGATCGGAGATGGCTTCCACAATTTCCGGACGAGATGGTCGGAGAAATACTTTTGAGATTACCCCCAAAGGATGTCATTAAGTGCAAACTTCTAAGTAAGCATTGAGAGTCAAAAATTTCGTCTCATGATTTCGCGGATGAGGAACATTATGAACGCAACGTGATGAACAATAAATTAGGGTTCATTCTAAGGAAAAGACATGGGTATAACCCAATATTGTACAACTCTGGTGTTATGGAGTCTACGAAAAACAACAGACATGTAGAAGACACAAACGGCGGGGTAATAGCAAATGCTAACAATTACATAGATATCTTGTGTTGCTGAAGAGGTTTAATGTGTCTTTCGAACAGGGCTGACCAGTTCTTCTTGTGGAACCCGTCTACAAATGAAAGTGTAAGTGTACCTCCAACACCATTTGAGTTTTCAATAGGTTCAAGAACTGCAAATATATTTTTTGGCTTGGGTTATGATAAATCCACTAAAGATTACAAGATAGTAAGGGTTTCGCTTTTTAATAGATTGGAGTTTAAATCGAAAGTGAAATGTTTTTCTTTAAAAATGGATTTTGGAGAAAAATTAGTGATTTTCCGTGCGAGTTTCCATTTAGGACACCAGGTGTGTATGTTAGTGGTAATTTGAACTGGCAAAATCATGATGATTTTCAGATTTATTCAATTTGTAATTTCAATTGTGAGACTGAGAACTTTGGTCGTATAAATATTCTTGTCCCACAAATATGAAAATTATGGGTATTTTAATCTGTGTTCATTGGATGATGAAAAATTCTGTCTTCACCAATCCTTCTGTCAATCACCCGAAGAATGTGAAATTTGGATACTGAATGAATATGGGAATAGTGATACTTGAGTTACTTTAAGTTTTAAATAAGAAGTATGCCCTTGATAATTTTTTACTTGGGTGTTCGAAAAAAAAATTGAAAGTTAGTACCAGGCCAAAAGCTTTGCCACCGCTATCACTACCACCACCTCCCTGGCGGCCGCCACCACCGCCACAACATCCCTTGTAGCCACCACAGCCATCACCACCACCATCGCCCCTGGCGCCGCCGTCGTCGCTATCACCATCACCATAGCCCCTGCGCTTCCACCGCCGCCGTCACCACCACTCCCGGAAGGATTGTCACTCATCTAAAAACCCCTCAATAACGTGGATTAGAATTAAGAGATAGCGATTTAATTATAAAAAAATTAAAATAGAAAGATGATCGTGAAGGATGATGATTACCGGCGGCCGCACAACAATGATAAATGGAAAGAGAAATTCGTTCATGAATGTCTAACCCTATTTTAGAAAGTAAAGATATATATTATCTGAATTTTTAGAAAACATATGGTATATATATATATATATATATATATTATCGGGCAAAGTTAGTTGTTAGTAGTTAGTACAAACAAGCACCCAAATAATCCACTACCTTATAACTCCCATAACTCCAATTTCGTTTCCAGAGGGAATCGAACTTGGGTCTCCTACTCAAATGAGGAGCCCAGTGGCCAGAGGGAATCAAACCTGGGTCTCCCACTCAAATGAGGAGCCCAGTTTGTTGTGTGTGATATGAATGAAGGAACATATGCAGAAGTGTATTCACCTGGGTTGGACGATGATTGTTGGTCAGTTTTTCGCTATGTGCAGAGCATATATAAGTTGATGTTTTGAATGTGTGATATAATGCTAGTAGTAGTAGTTATCCTAATATGTAAGTTAAGATGAAAGTAGTAGCATACGGTGTTTTATGCCATGTGTACGGTTGTTATGTATGAACTCAGAACACAACTATGTTTAATTGGTTAATGGTTATTATTCACTTTTGCGTCGTTAATTTTATTTGTTATGTAATTATTTTGTTTATAACTTATCATATGATGTTGTATTGGATGGTGTGTGTCTATTTCAATAATGTGTAGTGGATATACATTGATGATGTATAGTAATAATTTTTTTTTAAAGTCATTAATGTTTTAAAAAATGTGATTATATCATATTAGAAGCATTCAATAATAACACTAGATAGGTGCAACAATTTAAAACATAATTTTCCAACTACATTCCCCCTATTAACAATTGCAAATTTCTATGTAAATAAATGATACTTCTCAATGTTAGACGTATTCGATTACAAAAATACACTATTAGGGCATGTGCACCCGGGGGCATACGTGTATACAATTATAGTACATATCCTTTAATGTGATATGCGATATTCATTATTTTACAGTTCTTTTTTTTAAAAGTAATTAATATTTTAAAAAAATGTGATTATATCATATTAGAAGCATTCAATAATAACACCAGATAGGTGCAACAATTTAAAACATAATTTTTCAACTACATTCCCCCTATTAACAATTGCAAATTTCTATGTAAATAAATGACACTTTTCAATATTAGACGTATTCGATTACAAAAATACATTATTAGGGCATGGTACATGCGGGGGCATACGTGTATACAATTACAGTGCATATCCTTTAATGTGATATGTGATATTCATTATTTACAATTTTTTTTTAAATGGTAGATAAGTGAAACAAAAAATGTTAAATAATGTATAATAAATATATATAGATAAAAGTAAATATATTTATTCTTCCAGCCCTTATTTGTAACACCCCAAAAACAGACGCCATCACTTGGGGGAAACTCAAGTTGGGTTTAAATAATTTAAATTTTTATACTTAAAGTGATTAAAGCGGAAGACCATATTTATGAAAATACGAGCTTTTTTTTTTAAAAAAGTTTCTAAACATGCTTGTGCCTAACTCTTGTCTTACCCACATTTCTAAGCCAAACATTTACTCAATTAAAAGTTTTCAAAGCATAGCATCATACGCGAAATAAAATGTCATAACTAGATATAATATATTTAGAATAAGTTTGACAGTGTCATGCATGTGAGTTCAAGTTTAAAAGACCGTCATAGATACTTAAAGGAGTACAAAAAGGTTTGACTACATGACACAGAAATTTAAACATAAACACGAAAGTAAAATATCGAGGACGTCCATATATGTCACACTAACACTTAATACTCTTCTTACGGAGTTTTGATACACAATAATTAAAGTTTGAGGAGTCCGTCGTAGTCAGTTACACGTCCGCCTCGTCTCCGGCAAGACCTGAAATGATTTAAGGAGCATCATGAGTCTTCCCCCGGAGAGGAATCCAAGTGGGATAACACTTAATATGCAACTGTATTAAGAAAGTCATTTGATGCGAAAGAAATGAGTACATGCCAAGGCCCGTCGACCCGGCAAATCCACACAGCTTAATTCCACACAGTATAATCCACACAGCTAATCCACATAGTATAATCCACACAGAGTGAACTCCGAAGATCTGCTTATATGAATCTTACTCTCAAATTAAACTAACTAATACAAAAATAATTAAATGTTACCCACTTTCTTGACATTGAGTGCCTCAAGATAGCTTCCCGGAAGCACCGCTAGCTCGTACTGCACTCGACACATTTGGTAGCTCTTTAGTCTCATAATCATTTAAATGTTACTAAAGTATATTTGGAAATTCACATTTTATAATCATACCAAAAGGTCCTAATCCCCAATCAACAATACCTATATAACTTATAACTTAGGTTTAACACATTGGAATAACACGTTGTAGTGAATTATTTACTACAAATTAAGGACATATTATAAGTTTATAAAATTTATACAGTAGGTGACTAACACATATATGTACATACAGTAAAAATTTTCACATAAAAATAAATTGTGGTTTATTACTTATGAATTTTCCAATCTAAGTGAAAAACAGGTCCCAAAATGAGGTCGTGTTCCATCTTTTTCCAACATTTGATAACACATGAATATGTCTTTAAAAAAATAAATTAATTTTTTTTATGTAATCCTAAGAATCATTAGTAATACCAGTAAAAAGTTCACAATTTAAAACTTCGAATTTCCTATTTAATGGTATAATGTTTTAGATCCTTAAAACTGCCAGTTTTCCACTGTAAAAGTACTATTTACTAAAAAAATCATTAAAAATATAATATAACTCCAAATTTATCCAAATAAAATCCATATGAAATCTGACATGTAATATAACAACATATTCTAAAATTAGATTTAAATACAAAGTTATCTGTACTCAATAAATCCTACAATCATTGTAAAAAACAGGGCGGATTTTTCTGCTGTACAGTAGTATAATAGAAAATTCATATAAATTTGAAAACGACTCCAAAAATTCCTAAATTTTTACTACGAAATCTAAACTTCCAGGCCTTTAATGTGATAAAAGGGTTTTATAAAATTCGTTCATAAAAGGTCAGAAACATTTTTGAAATTAACATGCAATTGCAGAATCAACATGTAATCACCTAAACAATAAGTAATCTACTAAATAATATCAAATAACTTTATATTTGGCACATCCATGGCTAAAACATATAAATCATCAAATATATTCAACCAACAATGCCCAAAAGTATTTAAAAAGTGTAGTTTGGTCATCTCTTACCTTTGAAGACTCTTAAATCTCTAAAAAGTAGTGTTGATTTTTCTCCAGGATGTAGAGAATTTATCAGAGAGAAAGTGGAGAATAGAGAGAGAAGCAGAGGGTAGAGAGAGAAAGAAAATGAGAAGAGACGTTTGATATTCTCTAAAATATAGAATTAGTCATATGATATTATACTTATATATATTCTTTTATTCTTTTTGTTATTTATTAGCGTGTGTTTGTTATCTCTTTTCTTTTTCTTCTTTTAATTAGCGTGCGTTTTTTTTTTTTTCTTTCTTTTTTTTTTTTTATTTGATTAATTAACTTATGAAAAATTTACAAATATATATATATATATATATAAAATATAAATAATAAAGAAGATATAGAAATAATCTATGTAATATCTTTCTTTATATATCTTTTATTTTAAATATTATAACTTTATTATTATTAAATATGTTATATTATTATTATTATTATTCGATCTAATTCTACCACAATTAGTTTTAAATTATTAACTTATCTTTTTTCATTAGTTACTTGTGTCGAGTGCTTTGCACTTGAGCCCGGCCTCCTCGGTCGGCTATCTTGCAAAACTTTTCTAAACTCATAAATAACATTAGTTTTTTTCATTTAATAATTAAAATTCATTAATAACAATAAAATACTCCACCATAATAGTTAAAATTTAAAACATGCAATATATCTTTTAAAAGAAAACGGGGTGTTACAACTCCCCCCCACCTTATAAAAATTTCGCCCCCGAAATTTGGACCAACTATGTGAAAAGTTCAGGGTATTTGCTTAAGATTTCTCCTTCTCGTTCCCATGTCGCCTTCTTTTCTCCATGTCTACTCCACTGTATTAGGATCAAGGGTATTTCTCAATTTCTCAAGGTCTTAACTTTCTTTCCGAGTATGCTTATGGGCCGCTCTTCGTACTTAAGATCCTTATTGAGGTCTAAATCCTCGAGTTTTATATGGTGACTGGGGTCGGGTATATATTTTCGAAGCATTGATACATGAAACACATCATGAATAGTGGATAACTCTGGGGTCAAGGCAAGTCGATATGCTACGTCTCCAATTCGCTCTAAGATTTCGAACGACCCCACATATCTAGGTTTTAATTTCCCTTTCTCCCGAAGCTGATTATCCCTTTAATGGGTGAAACTTTCAGGAACACTTTTTCTCCTTTTTTGAATTGTAAGTCCTTTCTCCGAGAGTCGGCATAAGACTTTTCGATTCTGGGCGATCTTGATCCTCTCACGAATTTTATTGATGGCTTTCACAGATTTCTCTACCAAATCGGGTCCCAAAATTTTTCTCACTCCAACTTCATCCCAATGGATTGGCATTCTGCATCTCCGTCCGTAGAGCGCTTCATATGGAGCCATTCTACTAAGGACAGGTAATCTTCCCAGCTTCCTCCAAAGTTCAAAATACATGTCCTCAATAGATCTTCTAGTATCCGATTTGACCTCTCTGACTGTCCATCCGCCTGTGGGTGGAAGGCGGTACTGAAATTCAATTTAGTGCCCATGGCCATCTGCAAACTCTTCCAAAATTTTGAAGTAAATCGCGGATCACGGTCGGATACGATGGATATCGGCACCCCATGCAATCGTACCACTTCATCAATGTACAATTTAGCAAATCGATCCATCGAGTAGGTCATCTTAACTGGTACGAATCGGGCTACTTTTGTTAGTCTGTCGACTATGACCCATACTGCTTCATGTTGTTTTGGACTTCTCGGCAATCCTATCACAAAATCCATTGTCACATGTTCCCATTTCCATTATGGAATATCTAATGGTTTCAACAATCCAGCAGGTCGTTGATGTTCAGACTTATTCATTTGGCACGTGAGACAAGTTCTAACAAACTGGGCAATTGACCGTTTCATGCCCCTCCACCAAAAACTACTTCTGAGATCTCGGTACATCTTTGTCTCACCGGGATGTGCAGTATATGATGTGTTATGAGCTTCTTTCATTATATCATCCCTCAGCTCCGCCATCTTGGGCACACATATTCTTCCTTTAAACATCAATGCTCCATCTAAGGTTATGGAAAAATCTTTAGTTAATTCCTCTTTCACCTTGTTGCTCATTAATTTTAGGAACCGATCACCCTTTTGAGCTTCTATTATCCGTTCTCTAAGTGTTGGTTGGATTTTCATTGTAGCTAATATTGAGGTTGACTCTCCAGGGTTGACGATAGTCAACATCATCTTGTCAAATTCCTCAATCAAATGCTCTTGTTGAGTGGGCAGTACAGCCAATTGACCTTCTCTTTTCCTGCTGGGTGCATCTGCCACCACATTCGCCTTGCCTGGGTGGTAAAGGATAGTGCAATCATAATCCTTGACCAATTCCAGCCATCTCCTTTGACGCATGTTTAGTTCCTTCTGTGTGAAGAAATATTTCAGACTTTTATGGTCTGTGTAGATCTCACACTTCCCGCCGTACAGATAATGTCTCCAAATTTTCAGGGCATGTATGACGGCGGCTAACTCCAAATCGTGCGTCAAATAATTCTGCTCGTGCACCTTCAGTTGTCGTGATGCGTAAGCTACGACCTTCCCGTGTTGCATCAACACACAACCTAATCCTGACTTAGAGGCGTCCGTATAGATTACGAACCCTTCTGATCCTTCAGGCACTATTAGAACAGGTGTTGTTGTTAGCTTCTTCTTTAACTCTTGGAAACTGGCCTCACATTCAGACGTCCACTTGAACTTTTCATTCTTCTTTGTAAGATGTGTGAGTGGTTTTGCAATACGTGAAAAATTCTGAATGAACCTGCGGTAGTACCCTGCCAAGCCAAAAAAATTGCGAACTTCATTCACATTGGTTGGTATTTTCCAATTCAGAACCGCCTCAACTTTAGCGGGATCAACTTCTATTCCCTCTGTTGTGATCACGTGCCCTAGGAAAGCCGTTCTTTTGAGCCAAAATTCACATTTACTGAACTTAGCATACAACTTTTCTCGACACAATACCTCTAAAATGGTTCTGAGGTGTCCCTCATGCTGTTTTTTGTCCTTTGAATAGACTAAAATGTCATCAATGAACACGATGATAAATTTGTCCAGGTATTCGTAAAACACACAGTTCATCAAATCCATGAATACTGCGGGTGCATTTGTAACCCCAAATGGCATTACATTAAACTCATAATGACCATATCGGGTCCTAAATACGGTTTTAGGTATATCACTTTCCTTGACCTTGAGGTGGTGATACCCAGACCTAAGGTCAATCTTAGAAAATACCCCTGCATTCTTCAACTGATCGAAAATATCTTCAATCCTCGGTAACGGGTATTTATTTTTTATTGTTAACCGATTAAGTTCTCGGTAATCAATGCACATCCTCATCGTCCCATCCTTCTTTTTCACAAACAAAATAGGTGCCCCCCATGGCGAAGCACTAGGTTGGATAAACTTCTTATCCAAAAGTTCCTCTAACTGTTTCTTCAATTCTTGCAACTCCTTTGGTGCCATTCGATATGGAGGTTTAGACACTGGTGCAGCCCCAGGAACCAGATCTATAGTGAACTCTATGGATCGATCTGGTGGAATTCCAGTAAGATCTTCTAGGAAGACGTCAAGATAGTCTCTAACTACTGCCACATATTTCGGTGTCAAATTCTTCCCTTCTACCTTGGCAATATTTACTAGGTACACCTGACACCTTTCCTTTTTCAGCAGTTTAACTGTGTTTACTGCAGATATAACAGGCATGTACTCTCGTTTATTTGTCCCATAGAAGGTGAGACACTGACCGTCGAATGTTTCTAAGTCCACTTCTCGTTCCATGCATCGGACCACAGCTTTGTGTTTGCTCAACCAGTCCATCCCCAAGATAACATCATAGCTCTTCATTCTGATCACGTGCAAATCGGCGGATAGGTCATTTCCATCGATTTTTAACCTAACATCCTTGGCTAAGTTTCTAATTCTAATGTTTTCTCCTGAAGGCACACTAACCTCTAATTTCACAATCGTAACACAATTTAGCTTAAGTTTCTTCTTAAAGGTATCAGATATAAAGGAGTGTGACGCTCCGGTTCAAATAAGACATATGCAGGTACATTTGAGACAAGTATCGTACCTGTCACATTTTTATTTGCCTCATGACCTTCTTCAAATTGTCCTTCATCTGGGTACTCTTCTTCCTCAGTGTATTCAACATTGGATATATCTACCTTAAAGACTGGTTTTTTAACTATGTGAACACTAAAAAAATTCTACGAATTTCAATTTCCAGCTTGAATCAGGAAACCCACAGAGACAATTCAAAATAAAAGGATAAATTTCCAATGTACGGTACATATCCAATGTATTAATTAAATTAAAAAAATAAAATATATTATATATTTTTCTAAATATGGTACGGTATATATCCAATATATTGGTATACCGGTATACCGAAAAATATTTTGGTGTACCTGTATATATTTGGTATACCGGTATACCAGGACTTTTGAAAATTTATATCGTTACCGTACCAAAAATTCCGTACCAAAAATTCCGGTACGGTATCATACCGTACCAAAAATTCTGGTAAATTCGGTATATTTCTGGTACGATAAGCCGGTATACCGGTATTTTTGGTAAATTTTTCACCCTTAGTCGTTGCCACCGCCACATCATCCCTTGTAGCCGTCACCACCTTCATCGCCCCTGGCACCGCCGTCGTCGCTATCACCCCCACCATAGCCCCTGCGCTTCCACCGCCGCTGTCACCACCACTCCCGGAAGGATTGTCTCTCATCTAGAAAACCCTCAATAACGTGGATTATAATTTAGAGATAGCGATTTAATTAAAAAAAAAAAAATAGAAAGATGATCGTGAAGGATGATGATTACCGGCGGCCGCACAACAATGATAATGGAAAGAGAAATTCGTTCATGAATTTCTAACCCTATTTTAGAAAGTAAAGATATATATTATCTGAATTTTTAGAAAACATATGGTATATATATATATATATATATATTGTTATCGAGCAAAGTTAGTTGTTAGTAGTTAGTACAAACAAGCCCCCAAATACTCCACTACCTTATAACTCCCATAACTCTAAATTCATTTCTAGAGGGAATCGAACCTGGGTCTCCTACTCAAATGAAGAGCCCAGTGGCCAGAGGGAATCGAACCTGGGTCTCCCACTCAAATGAGGAGCCCAGTTTGTTGTGTATGATATGAATGAAGGAACATATGCAAAAGTGTATTCACCTGGGTTGGACGATGATTGTTGGTCAGTTTTCCGTTATGTGCAGAGCATATATAAGCTTAAGTTTTGTAATGCTAGTAGTAGTAGTCATCCTAATATGTAAGTTAAGATGAATTCAAGTAGTAGCATACGGTGTTTTATGCCATGCGTACAGTTGTTATGTATGAACTCAGAACAAGACTATGTTTATTTGGTTAATGGTTATTATTCACTTTTGCTTCGTTAATTTTATTTGTTATGTAATTATTTTGTTTATAACTTATGTTATGATGTTGTATTGGATGGTGTGTGTAGTATTCAATAATGTGTAGTGGATATACATTGAGATGTACAGTAATAAATTTTTTAAGTCATTAATGTTTTAAAAAATGTGATTATATCATATTAGAAGCAATCAATAATAACACTTGATAGGTGCAACAATTTAAAACATAATTTTCCAACTACATTCCCCCTATTAAGAATTGCAATTTTCTATGTAAATAAATGACACTTCTCAATATTAGACGTATTTGATTACAAAAATACACTATTAGGGCATGGTGCACGCGGGGGCATACGTGTATACAATTATAGTAAATATCCTTTAATGTGATATGAGATATTCATTATTTAAAGTTTTTTTTAAAAGTCATTAATGTTTTAAAAAATGTGATTATATCATATTGGAAGCATTCAATAATAACACTAGATATGTGCAACAATTTAAAACATAATTTTTCAACTACATTCCCACTAATACACATTTAGGCTTGGACAACTGTGAAAAATGACCTTGGAGAGCGGTTATAACCGCTCTCCAAGTAATAAACTGTCAAGCTTGAGACGGTGATAAAAAAACCGTTGTCCAAAAAATAGCATTTGAGACAAATGGTTTTTCACCGCTTTGCAAAAGCAAAACTTGGACAACGATTATCAACTAACGTCTAAGTTAATTTTTTTAAAATTTCGTTTATTATATTACATAGACAATGATTTATTAACATTTGTCCAATATCTTTTTTTTTTAATTATTAATTTATATTTTAAAAATCCTATAATAAAACTATAAACCAAAACTTATATATACGTCCAATACCATATACCATAAACCAAAAATCCTATAATAAAACCATAAACCAAAACTTATACCACATATATATATACCAAAAACATCAAATAAATTAATAAACATACACATCATGAAATAAATAAACATACAATCATAAACATACGTCCAATACACCAAAAAAATGAAATATATATCATCACAAATATATAATTTAATTACATGCTACCAATATTTCAAATAACGTTCACTCAATATCGTATGAATATAAGAATCGATTGTAAAAAGTACCCCGTCCAATCGTTTTTTCCATTTCTCCGATCTTTTTCTTAGAGTAAGACTTGAGCTCACGCTCATAGATAAAACTATAAACAACGAATCAATCAATATAATATGAATTTTTATTCAATCAATAATAATTTAAATAAATCGATAAATTGACTTACATTGAGAGGAATGTTAGTTAGAGAAGTCGCGGATTATATCTTCAATAAAGAACACACAAAATGTCCACAATGGTCATTATCTCGTTGCCTCGGACCTGTTGATTAACAATTATAATCACATATTACAATTATGATTTCTTTTCTATTAGTTTGATAATTTACTAAATTAAATTTACCTTAATGTTAATCCAGGTTCACTTTTATTTAACTTAGATCTTGAACCTTGACTCTGGCGACTCCGATACATCGTCATCACACTATTATTATTATAATTAAAAAATAAAAATAGATTAAATATGCATAATTTTAAAAGTAAAACAAATCATTGTATAGAATATTAAAAATGAACTTACGCCTCAATATGAAAACGAGGTCGTAGGCGATTTGAATAAACTCCATCCTGAAATTTCAAATCCATAAAATACACACTTAATGTATTCATGTGTATGACGATCAACACCCAATGGTTCCAATATTATATTGAGAATATTAAAATTAACGCAAATTTAGCATATATATGTGCAAATATTATAAACATGAATACAAATTTTAACGAAATGTTTATCACTCACCCCACATTTGTTGGCCAAAAAATGAGATGATCGCTCCCATTTGATTCAAAGATATGATTAACTAACCCATCCATGGTCTCAGACCTATCATCCCCATTATGCAAGACACTTGGGGGAGACGAAGGAGTACATTTCACTTGCTCGATTATCTCTCGGAGAGATATACCTCACCCAAATATCTTTAACCAACATATATACGCTTAATTAATATTTAAAAAGAAAATTAAACTATACTGAAAAGTGAATATTGAGAATTAGTAAACACATACCGAGGTAAAGGGCTATGGTGGTTGCACTCAACCACTAGTCATTCAAGACTTGGCAAGACATGTTTTCTCAATTTGACGAATTCTTGGAAAGTATTCTCGATGAAAGTGAGCAAGCATGGGAACTGTGACCATCTCGAAAAGATTAGATGATACCATCCGGTGCACCCTAGATCGTACATGATCATCATGATCTAAGTCTCCGATCATGGGATAACCAAGTCTGGAAATGCATGGAGTCCTCGTTCTCCCCCTTTGTCTACGACACCCCTCGATTTCTCTTTTAGCCTTTTGTGGTGATTTCTTGAGAGACATTTTGTGGTGTCGTGATTCTTCTACAATTAATTTGTAATATTATTTAGAACCACAAATAAGATAATGAACTTTAATAACATATACTTTACCCTCATGGTGCTAGAGACCAAGTTGCTCGACCATTCGATGAAGTGCCCGACCGTTGTTCCGACTGTGACGGCTTCATCGATTGGTTTTGGCACCGCTGAATCCTCTTGTCCGACACGGGTACATCGAGTGTGACCCTCATGAAACCGGGAGTGATGGGATGACCATGAATCATTCCATGGGAGCTGTGGTAACGTTCTGTGGCCACCAACCGACGGGATCCTCCAAATAAAAAAAGGTAGCAAAAGGTCGTTGGTCGTTCGAATAAGATATTTAGTTAGAAAATTTTAATACACTAGTCTTTAATTAAAACAAATGTGAGACATGCATAACTGATACCTGAGAGATGTTTTGAAATGCCTCAATAAAAAGTCGCCCCTAGGGTTAGCTGAAAACATAGCATTAGCGACACTATGTTCACAACTTGCTCCCACTTCGGCGACATTACGTAGCTCGTTCTTCTCTCGGACCTCAAACGTTCCATATCTTTAGACAACTTGGCAACCTTTGTTCCGTTAGTATACCCACCATATTCATGGCTTGAAGACCAAAGCCATTGCTAAAGATGTCTTAAACACACCATATCCGACACTCAGAAGAGAGGCCGGGATGCTCTCCCACGACCCATACTTTGTCCAAACAGATCATCGGGGCGAACATGTGGATGTCGCTTGGGCGTCATGGTCTCGAGATAGACGCTCTCAATCACAAAAAACAAAAGATTATTATTTAATTATTTGTTTATAAATAATAGTTTGTAATTGAAAGATAAATTAATGGATAGATTACCACTTCTTCGATGATCGTTGTGCATTGGGATCGTGAATATTCCCATCTTGACCCTTTTCGGTAATTTGAAATAAGTCAAAACGGGTAACAATAGGCTCACTCTCTCCAAATTTTCCTTCTTTTCTTCTTTTCTACGATAGTGATGAACGTGTCCCTTTATTAGATATATTAAAAGTGAATATATAAAAAAAATTAAAAGTTAGGATTTTGATCTCACCATATTTTCTCTTATTCGCATAACCTTTGTTCGATCCACGATATCGCGCCTCCATCGACTTGGCTTGATCGCGATTTTTTATTACTTCGATTCTACAAAGATAATAGAAATATGATAAACACCGAAAAACTTAGGGCATTAGAAATTGAGGAAATGACATTGATCAATTTTACCTGGAAATCATCCTCCATAGCTCTGCTTTCACAAACCTCCCCGATGATGGAGCCACCATAGGGCTATTCTGATAAGCCGGAGGTGGACTAGCCGAGTAAAGACCAGTTTCCGGATCTCGTGTGTTACTTCTCAACAAAGTCCAAAAATTCTTGGTCATTACTCCAGCTTGCGACAATATTTGCTTCTTCTTTGTGTGGTCAAGACCTCTGAATGTAGTCTATACGCATATAATATAACAATTTAGTAAATTTAAGGGTCATACTACAACTTTCAATAAATATATAATTAACATACCGTAAGTTCGTCCCATAATCTTTCCTTCAAAGCGAGTCAAATTTACTACTCCAATCCTTGGTCAAGCAAAAGACGATAGGGATCACGCTCCTGACTGCAGCTCCAATGTAGAAGGACAACGACTCACTCTCTTTTCCTATTGCCTGTCCATACTCATTGAATGATAACTGCAATAACATAGTATTTAATTAGGTTCAACGATCAATCAATATATTTATCGATTTTCAAACTGTTCAATTGTAATAAAATTACCTGAAGTGTTTTCCCCTTGCTACGAGCTCTCTTAATAGATGACATGGTGACTATACCCCGAGTGCACTTCTCCCCGGAGCTGCTAGTGGTGGTGGGAGCATCAGTGTCACACTCTCTCAAGTCATTAGGATGTTGTCGATCATATGCACCATGATCATATGCGCCATGATCTCCATCAGAATATCCATCATCATCTCCATCATCTCCGGGATATGGCAAACGAGACATAATCCTGTAAAGCAGAAGAAACAACATTTAATAAACAAAAAACAAACATTATTCAAAACTATGCTTAAATCCTCACACAAGTATTTTATCAAACACCTTGAGTGCATCAATTGTTCATATCTAAATTAACATAAAAATCAAGTCAAGCCACACAATATGTATTCATCTCTAACAAGTTGTTCATCTCTAACACTAACAACATTAATCCTAATAAATTAACACTAATTTATGTTTAAATCCTCATCTAGTAAGTTAACCGTGTGGTTATACTTGTACCATTACAGATATATATATATATATACATCTTACTTCATGTTCTTTTGTCCTTATGCACCCTTGTTAGGAAGCAAGGTATAAAGATTAATCATTCTTTCTCAATAATTGAAAACTTCAATGACTCATTTCTTTTTTAACTCATCAATAATACTAATAAAAAAAGCTAGCTATAGCTATAGATCCATTAACAAAACTTAACACTCTTGTTCCTCCTTCCGAGAAAAGATTCATGATACCTAATAGCAAAGAAACTTACAAAGATTAAGTAATTTACTAAGAGGCGGGTGGGCAAGCTTCTCGACTCATTTCGAAGTCTCTTAAGCTCCTTCATCTCATATGAACTTATACGATGTGTGTGTATAAGTCAAGTGCATAGAACTTTTAGAATATACTAATCGAGACTATAATGGTTAAAAAAGAGTAATTAAATTTAGGATCTTAATAAGAAAATATTGTTTAGGATCTTCCAACTATCCGAAATAACTTACAAGCTACAATACATAGTTGTTTTGAGAAATGTGTAAGCTCTTTCTAGTAAACTTAAGCAAATACTCTTGGATAAGACAAGATCATAGAACTTTTACAATACTGATCTTGGTGATTTTCTGGACTACAATGATCATAATTAAAGGAGTACAAAAATTTAAGACCTTATTTAAAAAATTGTAGGGATCTTCCAACTTTCTAAAAAAGTTATTAGATTACAACATTTAACTATTGTGAGAAAATGTGTACAAGTCAAGAAACACACCGGATAAAATCCAATCCATAAGCTCCGCACACCCTCTTAAGCTCCTGTGATACCTTCCTTTTGCCCTTAACTTACCCCCTTAACATTTAACTTTACTCTCTTGATAAACTGTAAAAAAAAAAGGTTACTTTTAAGGAGGGCATGCAATATGTCTGGCAGCCAAATTTTGCTCTTCCAAATGGAGTTGAAAGGAGTAAATAAAGCACTACACGACTAAAAATAACCTCATCGATGAACCAACTCACAGACTACAATAATCTCTATCTGATACAAAGAATGGAGAACCGACTCATAGCAAACAAACTTCAAAAACGAATGCACACCACGTATACTTTGATCTTAATTCTACTATAAACTCATCCACAAAGTTCAATACTCCACATGTCATCCAGTACGATTAAATACCTTCTACTGAATAAAAATTACCTATGGAAGGAGAAAGTTAGGCGGCGGCGGCAGTAGGGGAGCTTGGCAACAAGGCGACGGCGGCGGCGGTAGGGGAGGACGTGCGGCGGATGGTTCGATTTGGGGGAGAGGGAGGAGGAGGCTAGGGCTTCGATATCAGTTGGTTCGCGATTTGGGTGTATATATATTAATTTATCCGAACACTTGGACAGCGGTTTGGAACCGCTTGTCCAAACTATTCCCTTGGACAGCGGTTCAAAACCGTTGTCTAAACACTTGCACAGCGGTTCTCAACCGCTTTCTAATTGTTAAACTTGGACACTGATTTTGAACCGCTTTCTATTCTTTTTTTTAAAATTAAAACCGCTCTCCAAGCTATAGCTTGGAGAGCTGTTTGAAAAAAGATGTCCAAGTGCATTGTGCAAGCTCAAATGTGTAGTAGTGTCCCCCTATTAACAATTGCAAATTTCTATGTAAATAAATGACACTTCTCAATAGTAGACGTATTCGATTACAAAAATACTTTATTAGGGCATGGTGCACGCGGGGGCATACGTGTATACAATTACAGTGCATGTGATATTCATTATTTACAGATTTTTTCTTTTAAACGGTAGATAAGTGAAACAAAAAACGTTAAATAATGTATAATAAATATATATAGATAAAAATAAATATATTTATTCTTCCAGCCCTTATTTGTCACCGTTATCAGGAGATGGGTGGATATTATATTTAAACAAATGGACACAACTTTTGATACCAGCACGACTGCAAGAGTGAATTCGAAAGCGTCGCCTATCTTTGTAGAGTCAAATTCATCATTATATATAACAAAGGTTCATAAAATGATTGCTATTACTAAAAATTCCTAATATTGAAAAACCTAATCCATACACTCTCTTAAAAAATTACAGAATGGAAGGGTTTCAGAAAAATTTGACTGAAAGACATATTACCCAACTTAACGACGAGACGATTGAAGATATATTATCAAGATTACCTCTGAAGGATGTTGTGTAGTGCAAAATTCTAAACAATAATTGGAATGAGAGAATTTCTTCGGATTACTTCACCAAGGAATTAAATGTACCACATAACTACAAGAATAACAGAGTTGGCTTCATCATGAAGAAATTTGGGCCGAGGCAACGAGGTTATGAACCTATTGTGTACGAAAATGGTAGTATTGTGAGAACTAATCACAATAGGCGTGTGACTGATAAAGATTATAACATGGTGATAGTTGATGCTGATGAGTACATCAATATATTGGGGTGCTGCGGACATTTGGTTTGCCTTTCAAACAGGGGAAAGGGTATATACTTTTGGAATCCAACAACTAATGAAAATTTTAAGATATCTATCCCAACAACAATTAATTTTCCTATAGGTACAAATAGAGCAGAAATTAACTATGGATTAGGCTATGACATTAAGAATGATGATTATAAGTTAGTAAGAACTACTTTGTTACTGGAATGGAGAAGAAGACAGATGTTAAATGTTTTCCTTTAACAGATGGATTGTGGGTAAATGTTGGTGAATTTCCCTATGAAATATATATGGGAATGGTATGTGTTTATGGTAATGGGCATTTGCACTGGCAGATATTTGTGGATAAAAATAATGACGGAATTTGTAGTCTAAATTTGAATACTATGACATTTACAACTAAATGTATATGGGATCCCAGTTGCATATTTAACAACAAAACAACAACTAAATATGAACACAACTTGAGGAGATCGATACAATTAGCTAAATAATTCTCAAGGAACGTACCAAATCCAGTAATCCGACAGTATTCACTATTGTGACATGTGGTCAAGATATCTTCTACGACAAAAGGCCTCTCTCTAATCATGATAAATAAATTAACACACAAATTCCAGGGGACCGTCGATTCATTAAAGGTCATGAAGACACATGTTCTGCTGTGATTTGTAAAAGAAAGAGATTTTACCTAAGTGCTCGCCCAAGATGATTCTCAACACTTAGTGATCTAGTAACTTAATTGCTAAAAAAAGAAGAACATTTTTCTACAGCAGGTAATCTGAGAATCATCTGATTCTTCAGCTAAGTAAAGTGAGACAAAAATTTCAAGAACTCATGAAGACATATTTCACAATAATACAAATGAGCCCAGACAACTAGCTACTAAATCACAGCTTAAATTTAAAGGGTGTACATAAATATGGAATATGGTAATCGATAGAATTTTAAAGATGACTCTGAAAAAAAACTGGAACGGGCCAAACAGTAAAATGGAAATTAAAAAGGGAAGGCCTATTAAATGGCACGGGCCATAAATAAAAGTTTTAACATTTGTTGAGGTATAGTATACAAAAGCGAATACATATATACATTTAACTTTATTGTATACAGTGTATTATGCTTTGAGAAAGGTATGTGATAAGATGTACAAAATATAAGACATTATATACATTTGTAGTTGTTAGCTGGCCCGAAAAGTTTGGGTTTTATTAAATAATAAAGAGTATATTTCAATCAACTATATATATTGTATTACACGTTAATATTATTGAAAAAAGATGGAAATAAAATTAAAGATTAAAAAGAAAAGGGTGTACATTTATATATAGAGACACACTTGTATTAGAAGGTCTCATGGTGATACGGGATATAAGTTGGACATTGATGTTTTAACATTTTAGGAGGAGTGGATGTGATTTGTGCTAGGTTTTACCCGGTCTCATCCATGAGACCAATGTTTTTATAACCGAACCGATGATCAAACCGAATAGATCACCGGTTAGCGGTTCAATCGGTCGAACCGGTTCAACCGGCTGTTCAACCGTTAAAATGATTCCTGCCTAATTTTTTCAATATTTCCTATGTTTAGTAAAAAAACAAAATAAGTGTACACCTATAACAATCTCATTAATTTATTTATTAGTATTAATTAAAATTTTGCATTTTTAAATCCAAATTTAACAATTAAGTTTCAACCTATCGGACCCTTTCTAATCAAAAACATACTTAGGCCCATTAATATTACTAAGGAGAATGGGAAGCCCGGCTTTTATTAATATATATATATATATATATATATATATTAAAATAACACTACTAGCAAAACCCTAAAACATTATCCTAACAAAAAGAGAGTTATGCGCAGTTGTGCGCCTTCCCCATGCTTCTCCCCAGAAAAGAAGGGAGAAAACATAGGTCATAATTGATTTAAAGAGAGAAAAGTATCCATCTTCATCACAAAACCACCTCTTCATTCACCCACAAAATACTGTATTCAGTATTATTTCGCCGCTCTTTTTTTGCCTCTGTACAAATTTAGAGTTCTTGGTGTCCTTCTCTGTGAGGCTAATGGAGAACTTTGATGGTTCCAGTAACTGCAAATCCGACGAGGAACGGCCAGCAACGATTCCATTCTCTCTTGATGAACACCGGCCACAGATCGGATTTCCTAATCTCTTTTACTATTTCTCTCTCTAAGGAAATACCAAACACGGTTAAACCGGTTCATCCGGTTTTGCTCCGGTTTTGACCGGTTTTGATCGGTTTGACCACAAAAACGGTTATTAGGGTGCATCCGGACTGTTCCCGGTTAAACCGGCGGTCCGGTTTTAAAATCACTGCATGATATTGTCTCATATGAGTTTTTGTCTTATATATATTGTGTAGATTTATAGACAAAAACTCATATGAGACGGTTTCATACATGAGAAAGGGTACAACTTAACACAAAATCACACGCCACCTCTCCCAAAGTGTTAAAGCGTCAATGCACAATTAATGTCCGGTCTCACCGTGAGACCGTCTCGTATAAGTGTGCCTGAGATTTATATTGTATTTTATATTGTATTAAACTGTGTAAAGATGTAAGAAAATGTAAACAAAAAATAAAAGGTTTAAAAAAATACATGTGTAATAAAAATAAAATAAAAATAAGAGAAGTAAATACAATTTAATAAAGAATACATTTGGTAAGAAAATATAAACCAAATATATCTCTAAGAGATTTGATAATGTGACAATGCAACTAGATATTTAACTTAAAAGTGACTATTAAACACATCTCAATGAAAAGGAAACTTCACGGTAAGTGCATAAATAGTGTATCAGGTAAATAGTATACATTAGACACATATAAAAATGATGTTATTGGAGGGAAAACTAAGTTTATGATCAAATTAAATAAATAAAGATATATATGAATGTAACGAAAATAAAACACAATCTGAAATGCAAATATACGATAAGATTTTGATCTGACTACTAATGACTCTTAGATCTTCGAATGGACCAAAAATGATAATTACATGTATTTAGAAATAAACACGTATACTTTGGAGTACAAAAATCAAAACATATCTATACATGCCCCCAAATTACCCACCCACCATCTGTAGGGGATATGTATATTGTGTTTCCCTATAAAATCTTCAGAATGTTGATACAAATCTGGTAAGAAAAAAATATCACCAAATAAGTCATATGAATAATGAGTTGCTCAAAAAGATATCGAGAGTAATTCATAGAAGTATTCCTGATGAAGTTCTTGAGGACATCCTGTCCAGGGTTCCAGCAAAGAAGTTGTGCGAGTGCAAAGTGGTAAGCAAGAGATGGTACTCAATCATCTCAAGCCGCCATTTTGTAAGAGTAACTCACCTAGAGAGGATGAAAGAAGACAACATGGTTGGTTTCATTTTAGTTCAGGAAATAGGGTTTTACCCAATAACCTACGGTGTGTGTTCGTATGGGGTGAACAAACGTATGCTTACCTATGGGGAAAATTCGGTGGACATCTTGGGATCTTACAACGGCTTGGTCTGTGTTTGCAACGATAAGGACGAGTTCTTCTTCTGGAACCCGTCAACCACAGTATGTAAGCATACCACATCCGCGTATTGTATTTCCAAAAGATTGCCAATGATGCTCTGTTTTTTTTGGGTTAGGGTTAGGATGGCAGTTTTTGGGAATGAACACAAAGATACTGAAGTGCAAATGTATTCAAGGAACAATAAAGCATGGAGAAGAATGTCTCATTTTCCGTATGAGTTTCCTCTGTGTGTGTTGGGTGTTTTCGTCCATGAAATCTATATTGGCAAGTCTCTATCCCAAATTTGGGATACGTTGTAGCAACGTTCAACATTCAAACATAAACTTATGACATGTTAGCACTTCCATTGATTGCAGCCCTTCCTACACGACGAGGGTACGAGCTAACTTCAATCAATGATGAAAAGTTGGTGGTCTTTAGTATATTCAATCCTTCATTCAAAGCATTTGAGATGTGGATATTGGAGAGTTACCCTGATATAAATTCATGGACGAAAATGATTTTTGCACCTGGATTCGAATTGTTAGACATCAACATCGTTGTGAGCATTCAGGCTCTTTACTTGTACAAGCCAGGTAACAAGCAGATACTATTCAGGGTTGATCCACAGGGATTTTGGGTTATTTATGATATGGAAATTGGAGAGTACAAAACGTTGGAACGGCCAGTGCTAGGAGCAACTTTCTGCAGTATCTTCAGGTTTGTGGAGTCATTGGTACCTCCAGTTGATTGTGATTCCGCAGCTCTGATTTGAGTGAAGTTAACTAGCTTTTACTATGATTATACGCTTATTAAATAAGTTTAGATTTGCAAATATATTTAGAACTAATTATTCCCTCATAATTAGTTATGAATATATTTGGTAAGTCAGTTGTGTTAAGTTTTGTGGGTTTAGTTGGGTATTAAGTATGTCTGATTAATGTTGTGTAAGTTGTGTTATGTAAATTATGATGGGTTATGTGTGATTTTGATTGACTGTTCATTTTCAAAAGAAATGGAATGTAATCCTTTTGCAATAATCAAATATAATATTAGCGTTTGTCTGGGTTTTTTGTATTGTCAATCGTAATGTTTGTAATTTGAATTTTGCATACGTTCATGTGTTCATCGAGTTATTCAGAAGTATATATTATTCATCTATAAGAGTATAATTAATATGTGTAAAAATCAAACGGAACAAATGGTGTACAAATACATGTGTTACAAATAAATGGATAAAATTTACTGGAACGGGCCATCATTTAATTAGGTGTTAAATTGAAAAGCCCAGAATAAGAAAAAAAACAAGAGGCCCATCCCCTGTAAACGGGTAAAATACTACAGTGAAAAATTGTCGATAATATACATTATTTATCTATAAGAGTACATTTAATATGTTAAATAAATAAAAAGGAAATAAAAAAATATGAATATTAATAGAATAACATTGTTCATTTAATATAAAAAATATAAAAATCTATAAATTGTTAACCTAAACGAGCTAAACGGGTGACACGTGTTTTGCAACACACTAACCTCTCAAGTATAAGAGGGTCGTTTCGTGCCCGGTTAAATATCGATCCACGGGATTAGGATGGTGAATATAGCCCAATTGCTATGTGTTGTCGCATGATTATAGTGTGAAACGATTTGAAAACTTAAAACAAGCAATATCCAACAATCAAAACGAAAATCAAACTAAAAACGAGCAAGCTAAGAGAAAGCAATTAAATAGCAAATGATTTTTGTTTACTAGCGAGAAAAGATGTGCTCGGGTGTTTTTCCTTATGAGACGATTGTCAAAAGATCAATTATGGTGTTTGCCTCTATTTCCGGTTATTCCATAAGGGTGATCACTACACATATACCATTCCCGTACTTGGTAAGCCTAGGTTACGATATCGGTTGAAATCCTAGGATCGAGAGGTGAATCTCCCTTTGCTAACCCGGGTAATTGCACGGATATGGTCCTCTAATTAGCTAACTACTCCGTCACCGTGTGTTCTCACTTGTAGACTAAGGTTGATGCTCCTATGTGCTCTTCACCACCCACTCAAGGTTTTAACTCAAGAAGATAATGTAGATTAGGGGGGTTCTAAAGTATCTACCCAACTCTCGTTGCGATAGGATTTAATTGACTCCAATTCGGATGAATTAAACCAATACCCATGTGCCTAAACCCGTCTACCCAACTCTCATTGAAATAAACTAGTAAAACCACACAAGCTCATAGCAAAACAACCAAAATAGAACAAGTAAATTCCCCTAATCTAAAGAATAACCATCAATAGAGATAAACAACCATAATCAAAGCAATTAAACAATCATAACCACAATTCCAAACACCCAAACACTAATAACCTTAGCCCATGGTGCACAAGGCAAAACCCATGGCTAAACAACAAGAATTCAAGGAACCCATAATAAAATCAACAAATAACATGCAATAAAAAGTAAGAATCACCTCTTGGATGAAATTGTAGCACAAAAGCATAACAAAACTCACAAATCCTCTTTGAATCCTTGCTTGAAATGTAAATAAAGCTAGAACTAAGCTATTCTATGAAGCTCTAGACTATCTATGGAAGAAAAATTGAAAAACTAGCAAAAAAAGGTATTTGCTTGGAACTCTAAAAGATATCAAAAAAAAAATTGGTTGGGCCTTTTTATATGCTTTGTTAGTTGGCACGTGTCCCTAGGACTTTTTAGCAAAGATCTCTATTTTTTGGCCATTTCGACTCACTATGAACTTATCGTGCTTTCGTTTTTTGCTTATTCCAAAGAAATTCGACTCGAGCCAGGTTGCTTCGGGTCGAGCTGGCCATACTTTTTCCCCAACCCATCAGTTTTTCAAAATGCTCAAAATGCCGAGTACATTGGATCGACTTCAAGGCCAAAATTTCGACTCGAAAAAAATTCCTCGGCTCGAGTCGAGTAGCACCAACCAACAACGACATTTTTGTTTCGCCCATAACTCGAGCTCCCGAACTCCGATTGACTTGGTTCTTTTTGCGTTGTGATCCTCATTTCAAGATCTTTCACATGGTTCAACTATATTCTCCTAAATCCTTCTAGATTAGAGCAGTTTATTTAATCATTCTAGCTCGTTTTCACTCATTTCCTACACAAAAAGTAAAACACAACCTTTCTCCACATTTAGGTCAAAGTGAGTGAAATTAGTGCAATAAAAGCATGGATTCCTATCAAATTGAGCATGAAAATCAAATAAATACAAGCAATTACGACACCCAATCAACCCCCCCAAACTTAAAGTGTTGCTCGTCCCCGAGCAACGAAAGAAAATAGAACAAGGGGGAGGAATTGTGAAGTATGCAATGTATGGACATCAAGACTTATGCAATGGACTTCAAGGATCATATCAAATGAATAAGGAATCACAAGTGAAATCTCATACCACAATTAAACATGCAATGATCAAGATAAGACAAGTTCAAGTGCACTATTCTCACTCTCTTATGGAAGTAATTCACTCAAAGCTCACTTGTTTCTAGGGACGTTTTTACTCTCATTCAATCAGTTTACTCCATGCAACATCCATAGGCTTGCCCCTCATCTCAATTCTCCACCAACTCTTTTGGTAGGTAATCAAATCATGGAGGTCTTTCACAAGGTGGTAATGTAGGCTCTTTGGACAAAGGTGGGGTAAAATTTTGGGACAACATGACTCAATTCCTTGTAGAGCAACAAGTGTTGGTAAATCAATCAAGAAGTTTAAGAACACAAACTCACACTAATTTCTCTTTCTTTTCTCATTTCAAGCTCACAAATACCCAATTCACCTTCCCTTTCTTTTCTTTTTCTCTTGAAGCCATTTTTCTTTTTCAAGCTCATTTGAAACCTTGTTTTCTTCCTTTTTTTTTTCATTTTTCAAGGTTCATTCTCTCATTTTTTTAGAGCTCTTTTTCTAGCCTTGGTTCTCTTTTTCACATTTTTTTAAGGCTTATTTTCTTTCTTTCCTCATCCTTGCTCAACCTCCTTTTGCATTTTTCTCAACTTTCTCACATTGACCACTCAAAATCCACTCATTTAAATTTTGTTCTTCCATTATTTACCAACCATGAAACTCTACAAGTTAATAGGGATCAAAATGGGGCTCAAGAAAAAAATGGTAAAAATGGCTAAATCAATGTAGTTTGCCAACAAAAATAGGCTTAAAGGCTCAAAGGGGCTTATTACGGATTGACTTCATTAGGTGGGATTTATTTGGCCAAGTGACTCATTCAACCAAAAATGGCCTCCAATCATCTTTAACACCTTTCCAAAAATATGATCTCAAACAAGACAAAGGGGCAAGTTCTAGCATGCATTTTGTGAATGATCCACTCAAGAAAGAAACTTAAATCATGATATGAATGATTCAAATGGCCCAAGTCTCTCAAGATTAGCATTAGGGAATAGTCACACACACCATCCCTAGTCTATCAATTTCAAAGCATGTAATCAAGTAGTGCAATCCTCCAACAAGTAACTACCTCATCACATCAAACACTACCAATCATCCAAGCAATCGTCTCAACATCACATACAAAAACATCCATCACAATACTCAATATCGAAGGAACAAATATACCACCAAATCATCCAAGAATATAGCACAAGAGCAAACCACCACCAACAACATAAAGCATAAGTGCATTGGTGCAAGTGAATTTGTGAAAACGAACACACCCCCCAAACTTTTTCATTGCTATGCAATTAAAAGTTTGGAAAAATAGTGAAACAAAGAATATGCACCAAGCACCATGACCATTAAGCTCTAAGCTAACCACATTTCAACAAATAAGCTCATCTACATTCATCTTTAACTAGCAAGTATACCAACAAAACAAGAGCCCAACACTACACTCACTTGTTAGGCTTATCATTTCACACTCATCCGTCTTCCTTCTCTTAGTGACCAACTCTTTGAGAAATTTCGCATAAGACGACATCTCCTCGATTGCCTCCAAGAAAGGCACGTTCAAGGTAACTTTCTTGAAGATTTCTAAGAATTTTGCGAACTTATCATCTAAAACTTCTTCATGAAACGTTGAGAAAGGTGATGGAATGGGGGTTTTAGGAATTCCCCATCCATCACACTCAACCTTCTCATTTTTCTCCTTTAACTCCTTAGCCTTTTTCCATTTAGGAATCTTTTTCTCCTCAACACAAGCATCCTCAAAAATTGGGCGATGTGCCTATTAGGGTCTTCATTCTTGCCTCCCCCGAATTGTTGTTTTTGCCTCCCCGAATTGTTAGCATTTGAATGAGCCCCGCTTGATTTCAAATTGTTAAACATAGGTGGATGAGCAATGCCATCATAGTGCCTTTGCATACATGAAATATTCCCACATAGGGCGTTCCCTATTTTAACCCCCTTCCAAATTCATTCGGTGGTTTTGATTTTCTCCAATTGCTCTTTGTTGGGCTAATCTCCGATTTCGTCCTTGGTTTTCTCCTAAGTTGCCATGGAATCTCAAGGTCAATTGGAATTGGTTTAATTCCACTTGTCCTTGTGTTCATGCACACCTAGCAAATCAACAAAGACCACAATCTCTAATCCAACTATTAGCAAGGTTAGTTACTAAAAAGAAAAAAACCACTAGTAATCACGCTCAATCTCAACTAGTTACACTCAACACAACCTGGTCCCTCCAAATTGACCAAAAAACTTGACATTTTTTCAACACACTAACCTCTCAAGTATAAGAAGATTCTCTTTTAGTCTTATATCGATCCAGACTAGGATGGTGAATATAGCCCAATTGATATGTGTTGTCGTCATGATTATAGTGTGAAATGATTTGGAAACTTAAAACAAGCAATATCCAACAATCTAAATCAAACTAAAAAAGCAAAAAGAGAAAAGAATTAAATAGCAAACGAATATTTTTTTTTTCTAGCAGAGAAGATGTGCTTTTTTGAGACGATTGTCAAAAGATCAATTATGGTGTTTGCCTCTATTTCCTTGTTATTCCATAAGGGCGATCACTACACATATACCATTCTCATCTTCATCTTTATGATATCGGTTGAAATCTTAGGATCGAAGGTGAATCTCCCTTTATCTAACCCGGTAATTGCACCTCTATGGTCCTCTAATTAGCTAACTACTCTTGTACCGTCTGTTCCCACTTGTAGACTAAGGTTGATGCTCCTATATGCTCTTCACCACCCAAATGAAAGGTTTTAACTCAAGAAGATAATGTAGATTAGGGGGGTTCTAAAGTATCTACCCAACTCTCGTTGAGCGATAGGACTTAATTGACTCAATTCGGATGAATTAAACCAATACCCATGTGCCTAAAACCCGAACCCAACTCTCGTTGAAATAAACTAATAAAAACACACAAGCTCATAGCAAAACAATCAAAATAGAACAAGTAAATTCCCTAATCTAAAGGATAACCATCAATAGAGATAAACAACCATAATCAAATCAATTAAACAATCATAACCACAATTCCAAACACCCAAACACTAATAACCTTAGCCCATGGTGCACAAGGCAAAAACCCATGGCTAAACAACAAGAATTCAAGGAACCCATAATAAAATCAACAAATAACATGCAATAAAAAGTAAAGAATCACCTCTTGATGAAATTGTAGCACAAAAAGCATAACAAAACTCACAAATCCTCTTTGAATCCTTGCTTGAAATGTAAATAAAGCTAGAACTAAGCTATTCTATGAAGCTCTAGACTATTTATGGAAGAAAAAATTGAAAAACTAGCAAAAGTATTACTTGGAACTCTAAAAGGTATCAACACTTGCTTCTCCATCTCTCCCCCCGAGAGGATTAAATAAAAAAAAAACGAAGTTGGGCCTTTTTATATGCTTTGGAATCAGTTGGCGTGTCCCTAGGGCTTTTTGGCAAATCTCCCATTTTCAAACTGAGAGCAGTTGTTCTTGGTCGAAAAGCGCATAATCGTGGCTCGAACCGTTTATTCCAAAGACCAACTCGAGCCAGGTTGCTCGGGTCGAGCTAGCCATACTTGTTCCCCAACCTACTGTACTCAAAATGCTCAAAATGCCGAGTACATTAGATCGACTCGAAGCATGGAAGAATGTCTCTTTGACTCGAGTAGCACCAAATTATGGGATTTTTGTTTTAAATTTGGGATAACTTTCGAGCTCCCATTCAACTCCGATTGACTTGGTTCTTTTTGCGTTGCGATCCTCATTTCAAGCTCTTTCAAATGGTTCAACTCTATTCTCCTACATCCCTCTATATTAGAGCAGTTTATTTAATCATTCTAGCTCGTTTTCACTCATTTCCTACACAAAAAGTAAAACACAACCTTTCTCCACATATAGGTCAAATTGAGTGAAATTAGTGCAATAAAAGCATGGATTCCTATCAAATTGAGCATGAAAATCAAATAAATACAAGCAACTACGACACCTAATCAACGGGGAAGTATTTATAAATGTGTAAAAATTAAAAAGACCAAAATAAGAAAAAATATAATAGGCCAGATTGTATAAGCTTGAGAAAACTTATATATAGAGTTAATTGATTAGTATACAAACACAGTGGGATATATTTAAAGTTAAGTAAGATGCGTACATATGTCGAAAAATGTATAAATATTTATAACATATGATGTTTTATGTCTGAAAAATATACACAAACACAACACCATATAAACAACAATTAAAGAGCAAGTGGAATATGTTATATCTGTTGGAAATTTCAGAAGTGACAAGATATAGAAGTCATTATAATTTGACCAAAAATTTAGAAAAATGATATTTTACATTTTCATTTAATATATAGATCCAAACCATGATGTTAAGATTCACAAATAAAAACAAGGAAAAACACGGTCTGCACCAACAAATAAACACAAAATCATCAACCATGTCAACAAGTTTAAGATCAATTTTAGTTATCCGATGTATACCAAAGAAAAATTCCCAAAATGTGGAAGGCAAACAACTATCAAGATTTCAAATACTACCTTCCAGACGTCTTTCTCTTCGGTGAATTACATGGATTCTCAAAATGGTGTGTTCCAAATGGAGTCAAAAATGAGTTTACATGGGATAGAAGAAATCTCCGATTTAAGATATCGGCTTTAAACAGATTCTTCAAAAAAATAAAGGTAAAGTTGAGATACCGTTCACACTTAAAACTATGTTACTAGGAAATATGATCATGATTTTAGTTGTGGCTCTGTTATTTTTTGTACTTTTTGTTATGTTTATGTAAGACCTATATAATAAATATTCATTGATAAATAAGCTAAGGTTTGATATTAAATATTCATATAATAAAATATAAAATTGACAATGTGTACAATACTCTTGTATTAGATAAAAAATATTGAATCTAGTACAAATCCAGATATATTAACTTAAAAACCTAATGCTAAAATAAAACACTTCAAAAATACCAAATAATAAAATTACCTGCTTAGAGGGTCAAAAGATTTCAGACACATGTAACTTGGATGACTAACCACCTTACAACAAACTTCGCAAAAATTCTTCTTAGGCTTCTTACGGGATTCACCAAACGAGCGTTTCCGTTTTGACGGTTTGCGTCCAGGAGTTCAATTTAGCAATGGTGGCATAATCCTGCTTTGGTTTGGTCAACCATAGCTTCACATTGAAACTTCTCAGTTTTAGGAATTGAATGAATGTTTTTTGAGCAACAGAGTTTGTAAGTTTCAGTAAAAAATGCTTTGTCAATATATAAAAACAAGAATGCATCCGCAAAATCGCCTCAATAAAAAACATGGAAATCTATTAATTTGCCAAAAAACACGCGCATAACTTCAAATTAAATCCACAAAACAAATATTTTTTTTTTTGTTCCACACTCATTTATCTTCCAGGATAACCCAAACTCAGCAAGGTAGTTCCATTCACACTCCTTTGATGGACAAAGAGCATCGGTCCAAAGACTACTTGTTGACCTCCTTTTCATCTTTTTCCATAAATACGATCACTAAAGATTTGTTCGATGGGCAAAATACGCTCATCTTTAATCCAAGCATTGAAAGACTCTGCAGCATTATAGGTCATTTCACCATACCTAGTCATATGACGATAATGAGCAACATCCCAGTTTTCAAATGGCATATCTGCTAACCATTCTTCGGCCAATTTACCTCCAACTTCCTTGAATATTTCAAGCTTCTCATTGAAAATGGATATACTTGGTGCATAAGCACATTCTCTGAAATGTGCAACAAGCTCTTTGTGTTTCTCCTTGCTAAATCCTTTTGAAACTTTGCCTTTAAGATTGGTTTGTAAGTGATACAAACAATTAAAATGTACAGGTTCATCAAACGCATTTTGAAATGCGGTCATTAAACCCGTGTTGTAATCTGATATGTAAAAAACTTTCCTATCATGAACAACATAATCTCGCAAAAGAAACCAAACCATTCCCGAAATCCCGTTTCGAAGATACCATAAGCAAGTCAACGGATACGATAAACTAAAGATTCTTAACATACATACATTACTAATATTTACGTGGCAATAATAAACTACAAAAAAGGCAATTAAAACAAAAAAAAATTATAATTACCATTGTCACCATCCTTAGCAGTAGTTACAAGCAATGTCCCCTTCGCCCTACCCTTCATGAATGTACCATCAACAAACAACATTGGCCTACAACTTTTAAACCCCTCCAGGCATACATCAAAAGCAATAAAAACACGTTCAAAACAATTAGACTCTTCATCTTTTTCCAAACGGACAACACTCCCAGGATTAGTACGAACTACGGCTTCACAATATCATCTCAAATTATCATACGATTCATCATAACTACCAAACACATTGTCTCTGGCTTTATCTAGAACGCCATGCTTTCCAATAATGTAAATCAATACATATCCTCGCAATCAAAAAGGAATGTTGGGAAATGAATTTAATAAAGAGGATTTTGATTAGATCCCAAAAAGCCCGAACATGACATGTTCAAATAATCTTGATAGAATCAGATTGCTTGAAATGTAAATGATATCTAGAACTAAGCTATAGTCTATGAATAGATCAAAGTTAGAAATCAAGACTCAAGATGGAAGAAAAACCGAAAAACTCAGAGAAACCCAAAAGAAACATTAGGCTCTGAGAAACTAAAGGCTCATCAAGGCTCGAGAAAACCAAGACCACAAGAAAAAAGAAGGGCACAAAGAATTATCAAGACTCCAATGTATCAATGCTAAAAATATCCCGAAGTTCCGAGGCAATCAAGTCGAGGAATATAGCCGCGAATTCAAATTGACGTGGACCAATGAGAGGAAGACAACCACTTTGAAAAGTCAGAAAAAATTGAGAATAAAGATGGATTTGAATGTTGTTGGGAGATGAATTTAATAAAAGATTATATGATTTTGATTAAGATCCCAAAACCCCCGAAAAACATGTTCAGAATGATCTTGATAGATGAGTCGATTCGCCTTTTTTTAGAGTATTCTGATATCCGCAAAATGTATAGTTTTGCAGATATAGTTCATGATAGGTTCTCAAGACTCAAGAACTCAAGATGTTTCAAGATATTAAGTCTCAAAAGATAAATTATCAAGACTCTACTGATGGAGACTAAAATGCTTCAAAAAAGATGAAGACTCAAGATATCATTAGATAAATCAAGACTCAGAAGACATCAAGACTCGTAAGACTCAAGACTCGAAACTCCTCAAGACTCGAAGATTCAAGACGCAAGATCAAAGACGAAATTTTTGAAAATACAAAGAATATCAAAAACTCAAGAATGTATCGAACTCCGATTGAATCAATTTCCGAGGCAATCAATATATCTATCCATGATCCTCATTTCAGAAACGCTTTTTAGATATTGCATGGTTTCAAACGCATATTCTCCTACATCCTTAAGGTTATATCAAACTCAGTTTATTTAATCAAAAGAGCTCGAAGGTTTACCATTTACCTAGACAAAAAGTCAAAAAGAGGAAGACGACCTTTCACTCCACATTTAGGTCAAATTGATGTCGATGTAAAAAAGTTCCAGATCAAAAAAGCATGGATTCATGAAAGGCTATTGAGCATGAAAATCAAACCCTAAATATAAGCAACACCATAAGAGGAACTCACGGGTTATCTCTAATCATAGTTTTCAAGAGGACCTTGGTGTATGCCTATAAATGTGTGAAAAAAGGTTACGGAAAAAGACCAAAATCAAGAGCTCAAACTTATTCTTGCAAAAGTTAAAGCACTAGGCCTTGAATTTCCCAAGTGCTTCTATATTGAAAAAATTATATTTACTAGAGCCTAATTTGATAAGATTTATCCAAAGCTTATATATTTAGATATCCTAACCCTTTGCATTGTGCTTCATTGTAAATATTATCTCATCCTAGATGTTTTACCAACCAAGAAAAATAAACCCTTGAACACAACACCATAAAACAAAAAGATTAAAACCACGTGAGAATATGTTAGTAAGCTACTTGGGTAGTCCAAATTTCAGTGTGTGATTGAGATAAACTAGGTTGAGTAAGTAAACTACGCGGAGTAATTTGAACTCGGTTTTAAGTAAACTACGAGGTATTTAAATTTTCATTTAATAGTGAATTTCTCCAAACCATGATGTTAAGATTCTCCAAACCAAAAACAAGGAAAAATTATTGCTTTCCTTATCTGTTGCTTAATCCAACAAATAAAGCATAAAATCATCAACTGGAATCAATCAAACAAGTTTAAGAAATCATAGCCTAATCACTAAAAAGGGGAAGTTTTCATCTTAAAACGAGTATAAACAAAGGCCAACCATTCAAGACGAAAAATAAATTTAAATGATAGTTACCAAACAACTCTCAAGATTTCAAATACTTAGTTATCAATCCAAGCAACTCGCATCTCCGATTCTCTTTCGGTGGGATTATACATGGATTCTCAAAATCACTGTGTTCCAAAACTGGAGTCAACAATGAGTTTAATCTTTTTACGGGATAGAAGAAACCTCGGTAAGAAGAAAAAGTTTTAAAATCAATTATATTCCCCATACACGTAAGACTCGCTTTCACCGACCAACAAATGTGATTCTTCCAACGGTAACATTCAAATCCACACTATAAATACAAGATCTTCCATCAAATTAACTATATTATGACTATGGAAATAAGATCATGATTTTAAGTTCCCACCCTAGAACACAAGTCCAGATATACAAATATATTCAAAGAGTGTTCTAGAACCCAACCTTTGTATTATAAGTTTAGAGAGATTTTCCCAACCTTAGAATAATAAACCATTGTGGAAAAATCTCACCATAGTTGGAGACAACACCAAACCCAAACCCATTCTAATAAAATAACCAAAATTAATAGTTGTTAAGCAATCCCGAAATGAGGGTGATAAGTCCCGATTAGTGTGAAAAATAAACATCTAAGAGGCGTAGCAAATCCGGGTGATATCCATTTGAGTTAGTAAAAACCTAATCGCTCAAAAAAGAAAAAGTTAGTAAAACTACAAAAATAGAATAATAAAATTACCATCTCTTAGAAGGGTTGAAAAGAATTTCCCTAGAAACATGGAGAGTGGATGTAGGAGCTTGAGTCTCTAACCACTATACATTGTTGTGTCCTTTTATCGCTTTTACGTTCTTATCTTGTCATAAATTCTTATAAGCAAGACACAACACACGAGCTTAAAAAGAGAAAAATCAATCACCATTCCTTCACCTGTTTTTTTTGATGCACCAAGAACGAAAATTTTGCTCAATTTAGAAAATGAGTTTTTCCACCGGGCCTAACAAGTGGATCGTGAAAGGAGTTCAAAAGGTTCACTAATTTGGTTGACCACTGAATCGACATTTTAAAACTTCCCGTTTTTTTTAATGCATATATTTTTTGTTTTGGCGTCCTTGTTGGATATTTGAGTTTTGATGAACTATGCTTAAAAATTATCAACTTGTGTTATTCAAGCTAATTTACGATAACAAGTTGAGGGGGAACGAGAGAACAATTTGAGCATGAACTCAATAAATAAAAACAAGAATCGCATCGACGAGGTCAGAGATTTATAAACCGATCAAGATCATACGAAAATAAGAAAAAAAATCAACTTAAGCATGAAAAAAATCTATTAAGAAAAGTTAAAACCAAAGAAATATATTTAAAGAAAAATCGTGCATAAAAGAGACCGATCAAGATCGAATCGAGATCACAACAACGGATGGGAGAGATCGATTCAAGATCGACGTGGAATCGTATTGATTTTGTTCCACACTCATTTATCTTCGGGATAACCCAAATATTGATCCGAAAAGGTTGTTCCATTCACAAAAGAAGAAACCAAAATTTTATGGACAAAGTAATCACCCGAGACTCCAAAGAAGGAAAAACTAATATGATTTCAAAAAAGAAAACCGATCCAAGACTCAATTCTCCAGTAAGAGAGCTCGAATGGTCGATGATGTCTCAAGTCGAAGAAACCGAACTCAACAAGATGAAGAAATCGTGATGCCCGATTATATGGTTCATCTTTAGAGAAAAGGAATGAGCCGAAATTTCAAGAAGATCAAGACCAAGATTGAAGACTTGTAATTCTTTATGATTTTGTCTTTATCTTTTGATAAGTTCATTAAACCCAATATACTTACATCAATGAAACTTTATCTTTATGCTCAAAGTAATACCTCATTATCTTTTACATGTCTTTATATTTGATATGCCTCGATTATTGTTGTTTAGTGATGAAATTGTTGGGAAATTCATTCATTGATTGTTAAGAGATATACCATTCTTGTAATAGGAAAAATAAAAACCCGAGTATAAAGGTTAAGTGTTTTTGTAACAAGATGGTTTTGGCATCATCAAAAAGGGGGAAATTGTTGGGAAATGAATTTAATAAAGAGGATTTTGATTAGATCCCAAAACCCCGAGTATGACATGTTCAGATAATCTTGATAGAAATTCAAGTTTGAAAATGATATCCAATGACTGTTATCAAACAGATTTTGAAAAGTTAGAAATCAAGACTTTCCTAAACAGAGAAACCCCAAGGCTCCGTAGAAACCCTTAGAAAACTTTCCTATCATTAAACTCAAATCTAAGAATCCTCGAAGGCACAAGAACCATTCGACTCAAACCGGTAATCAATTTCAAAGATATCCCAAGTTCCAGGCAATCTTCCGAGGAATATAAATTGAATTCAAATGACGTGACCAATGAGAGAAGACAAACCAAACCAAAAAAGATTCTTAACAATACATAAATTTAAATGTGATTCTCTCCAATGGGAATAAATCCACACTTAAATACAAGATCTTCCATCAAATTATAAACTACAAAAAAGATGCTACAATTAAAACAAAAAAAATTATAATTACAAGTCATTGTCCTATACAAATATATTCAAAGAGTGTTCTAGAACCCAACTTAAGCAACCCAATGTATCATAAGCTTAGAGAAATTTTCCCAACCTTAGAACAAAAGCATTGAACCATTGTAAGGGAAAATCTCACCATTTAAACAACACCAAACCCAAACCCATTCAAAAAGAATAAAAAAGTGAGGTAGTTGTTAAACAATCCCTGAGACTCTTCCCGATTGATCTTTCTAAGAGGTGAGCAATAAGTCCAGGGCTTTGAGTTAGTAAACTACATACTAGTCGAAAAGCTCAAAGTAGAAAGGTTAGTAAACCATCCTTAGGTAGTCAAAGGAATTTCATCATCTCAAATTATCTTGAACCATATACATTGTTGTGTCCCAAAACACATTGTCATACGCTTTATAAGCAAGACACAACACATGAGCTTAAAAAGAGAAAAATTGAATCACCATTCCTTCACCCCCGCTTTTTTATATAATGTTCCGCAATACCATATCATGGGTTTTTCCAATCGGGGCAAAAGAAGGAACAATATCCTTCCTACGTAAACCTGGATTGTCTTTTACATCCTGAACAAATAAAGTACCAAGAACACGAGGTGTAAGTCTGTATTTTCTGGGGGCGGTCAAATTTCCATCACAGTTATGAAGTAAACATAAGTCTGATACCTCAAAATACATGGTAACAACTTGACATTTAGCTTTAACAAACCATTGACAATGTTGGGATACTTTCTCAGTACAAACATCATGTATGTATCTAGGTTCATTACGAATGTATTTAAAATACATACCTAACCGAGAAGTGTATTTAATAAGCTCACATCTAAACTCATCAGCACTACCTGGAAAAATAGTACCAACACCACCAACCATGATATCCCCCCAACAGTTGGAAAGCAAAGGCTTACGCTTTTGCGTAGGACAAACATTGTATGCCGGATGATCTGTGTTATACGTCTGCTTAGCGTGAGAATCTAAACCACTAAGACTTTCTAATACATTTTCAGCAGAAACAGGTTTGGGGCTTTGGCTTCCACCAACTAAATTAACATTATTACTGTCTTAGATGAATCAATAACATTTGTTGTATTAGAAATATCAAGTTGTTGATCCCGGTATAGTTTTTACCATTATGAACTTCGAGGTATTTTCCAATGTCAATTTCTTTTTAATTGTGTTTCGTTTTGCTCGATAATTGTATAACGATTTATTATTTTGTTGCTTTAGGTTTCGCATTAGTTGGGTTTTTTGGAATGGATTATTCGGTTATATTGAGCTTCAGATTTAATGGAGAGTGTAAATTGAAGGAGGTGGATTCATCGATGTCATATTCAGATATGATTGCATACATAATTTCTACGTGGTGTGATCTTAAATCAGAGTACATTTCCTGTCGATCTTCAGTTATTAATTTGTCTAACTTTGGTTTATCTTGCGAAGATGATTTACGGAATTTGATTGTTATATGTCAGCAACTGAAAGTTAAATTTTCGATGAATTCTTGAAAGCTGTGCGGATTGGACATCTGTCAGAGGGGGGGGTGGTAAAATCATTCAGAAGGTGGGCGATGTTGAGCGGGGTGGGGGAGGTACGACGAGGGTAGTATCAAGGTAGTGTAAGCTTCAATATCGACGTCGAAATTGAAGAACAGGAGATGAGGGCAAAATGGACGGAAATGGGCCAAACAGTATCAAATGCACAGTGAAGTGGGCTGATTGCACAAAGTGTACATAATATCGTATGACCCAGTAATTATCCCCCAAAAAAAAAAAGAGAAGAAAAGCGTAAATTTACCAGAGATGTGAGGGAGAAAGAGAGCGGGAGACGTAAGATAAAGTTACCAGAGATTAAGAGATCTTTAATGGGGAGAGAGGGAACAGATGTCAGAGGTGATCAGGTGGAAGATGGCGTGGGGGCGGACGGCGTGGAATTGAAGAAACTGAAATGAAAATGAAGGAATCGGGTCGGTGGTTAATCATTTTTTTTTCGCTTTTTTCAGCCCACCCCCAATATTTGGGTTGTCTATAATTTGTCTTGGACTCTTGGGCTAATAAAACTAATAATAATAAATAAATAAAAAAGAGCAGCCGAGCTGTAGGGCCAATCGATAAGCCTGCCGGGCCAAAACAACTCGATTTTAAATGGGCCAGAATTACCTAGCTTTAACCTTGAAAAAATCCCGAATAACTCGGTCCGCGGTCCGTTTAACATCTCTAGTCTAACTTCAGGAGATATTTGAATATAATTAAATTGTTGATTCAAAATATAAAATACTTTTCAAAAAGTTGCACTTTATATTACAACGTTGATTAATAAACCAATTCATAGATATAAAGTTATAAAAATATCTTTATAATTTAAAAAAAAAAATATATTTCATTATAAATTACATATACATCCTTATTTATACTTTATTTTAAAATTAAACACTTTAATTTGAACATAATTAAAAGTATAAAAATGATATTAATTACTACCAATCCCAATCAACAATATATTGAGAACTTTCTCAGGGTCATTCTTAATCGAATCTTAATTTTTTTTTAGCGAAATGACAATGGATAAAAAAAAAGTAGAACGATGAGATAATATGAGTGAGATTTTTCACCTACAATCAATGCACAAGATCTCTTAATGTATAGACTAATTAAACGTTATCATCTAAAACTAAGAATAGTATTTAATCAATTCTAATTAAAGTGCATGGATCTTTACGTTGGAGTTGCAGAAAACATAAATAAATTGAAGATTACATATCCTCGTTGTTAATATATCAGTTTTCTTTTTAAAAACTACCAAAAAAAATCTTGAGAGTCTTAGCTTCTTTACAAAGAAAATTTATATGCATGGTGAGGGGAGTGGGGGTGAGAACAATTCCAAAACATGTTGGGTGAAATAGAAAACAATTTGCAAGGTAATCTTTGGCGGATCTTGGGGTTCGGGATTTTGGGATGTTTGATAGGGATTTGTCAAAAAAATGGGTTTGAAGATTTTTTTGTTGAGGGTGAGAGTCTTTTGGGTGAGGGTGTATAAATCTTTATATGGTTCATTGGATGTGGGTGAAACGGGTATTATGATTAGGGGGCCTAATTGGTGGAAGGATACCATCGAAAATGTGTCGGAGCTGGGGAAAGTGGTTTTGGAGGAGTTTGGAGAGGTGTTTGGGGGGTGGGAAGGGTAAACTCTTTTGGGACAACTTGTGGGTTGGACAAAACAATTTAAAAAACTATTTCCCTAGGATGTTTCATTTGAGTTTGGAAAGGGAGTCGATGGTGAGTGAGATGGGGGTTTGGGGGAGCGGTGTATGGAAGTGGGAGTTGAAGTGGAGGATGGTTTTTATTTGATTGGGAACTAGCTGCCATTAACAACCTTTTATGCATCATAAACAAGTTTTCACTAAAAAAGAACGTACTAGATACTTGGAAATAGAGAGTGGCTCGTCGGATGGACGCTTCAAGACTAAGAAGACTTACAATCTTTTATGTGCCTCTCAATCTGGAATCTGCCCACCTTAAGGAGTGCGAAAAGAGTTTAGATGCATTTAGAGCAACATCACACCTATCAAAGTTTCGGCAATTGCTTGGAGATTATTATGAGATCGTTTACCTACCAAAATAAACCTGGTCAGCAAAAATATCATTAACAAAATAGTGAGTAAAACAATCTTTTTTGCAATATGGTCACGGAGACGGTCTTTCACCTTTTTTCGATTGTAACAAGTTGACACGAAATCTGGTATGCTTGTTATAATTTGATTTGAAGTTTTTTTGGCTTTCCAAAATCATATTCTAAAACATTTCAATCAAAATTCGGGCGTGCTCGTGGGTAAGAAATGGAGTAATTTTGCTATCTATTTGTGAATTTGTGTTGTTTGGATGATATGGAAGAGCATAAACAAATTTATTTTTGAGAGAGTTTGCTTTGTTGTGGAGAAATTTGTGAATAAGAAAGTTGGTGCTCAATAAAATTTCTATCACTTTGTAAATTTTCTCTCAATTGGATTGTGAATCGCAGATTAGTCTTAGATTATTGATAGCTTCATACACAATTTGTAATTATTTGTAATGAGTACTTCTTATACCCAACTTGATAAATTTTTAATGATTTTCTCTAATATTTAAATAAAAAGCTAAACTAATTCATAATAAAGTTAATGTTCTCTTTCCTTAAGCATCATTTTAAAGTGAACTTGGGTATACGACACTTGATTTTCCTCAGGAAGAAGATGATGATGGAGAGGGGGAAAACTAATTCATATAAGGGTAATTTCATAATTTGACAAAATCTTAGTCGTGCCCTAATTTTTTTTTATAATTAAATTATCATAAAACAGGAGAAGTTAAAGTTTGTATATTTATAAAATTTGTATTAAAAAAAAATTTAGAATAAGAACATTTCAATAATATTATAATTTTTTTTAAGAAAATTAATTATTTTATCTTATTGCAAAGATAGATCGCCTAGAGCGAATGAATTGAATTTTTATTGAATATCTAACATCAGGGAGAATGAATGTCCTTCCTAACCGTAGAAAAACCCAACTAACAATTGACGATCACATTCAAAATAAATTACAATTTAACTTAAGTTTTATAAATAAAATACTCATTATTTAAAAAGAATATAAAATTCATTATCTCGCGAATCGATTTGGGTGAAAATAAATTTAATTAGACTTTGCACCAAAGAGTCTATTTATGAAAATTAGTATACGCTTGAACTTTTAATTTTGATAGGCTTTCTTTATAGGCATGACTTGACCTTTATACTAAACACGTTGTAAACTTTGGGGACGTTTGGTTTACGGGGACGTGATTAATTAAGTATGATAAAATTGAGTGAAATTTAATAAGATTAGATTAATTGGATTGGATTGTTTGAATTAAAATATGCGTTTGTATTGTAGAATTGCATCTAATAATTCTGTATTGAAAAATTAATATTTATGTTTGGATTAAGAGATTGGATATGATAGCTATTAAAATATCATAAATACTCTTGGGAATCTATTCAAATAATAGAATGACAATATTGTAATATTGCACTTGAAATATATTCTATTCCACATTTCACTTGAAATTGACATATTCCTCTATGAAGAGATTTAATACATTTTGTATCCGGGCTTGAAATATATCCCGGACCCTTATCCCACAAACCAAACAATAGATTAGTTGAGATTAAAATCTTAATCCTGACCTATCCCAATCAATCTGCGAACCAAATGGGGCCTATAAGTGCACAATAATTGCATGGTTCAGTGTAAACAAATTATATATTTTAATTTAAGTTGTATATTTATAAAGTGCACTATAAGTTCACGGTGCACCTGAATGCACATGAGACCCACCCAAAACCTATTTGAATATAAACTTATGTTATCTAATACTTAAAAATGTATTTTCTAAATTAATTTATACAAATATATAATTATAATATGACACTAATAAACCGACCTATTAAGTTTTGAAGGAAATAAGAAACTAAACCTATCTTATTTAATTAATTGTAGATTGAAAAAAAGTCTTAGTCCCAACTCATTTGCTATTAACTTAAAATGAATCAAATCCTATTCAATTTGAAATTAATTAAAAATATATTTTCAAATAAAAAAATTGAAGTTTCATTACCAATCCAGCTAATAATATATCCCGCGCACTCCCACCACAGCGAAAACCAAAATTTTAAAACATTTCTGTTGCGAGCCAAACGAAGCCCAAGTGCCACGTCACCGATCCTCTCCTCAGAATAGAATCATCCGCACCGTCAATTGAAAGCAAATCAACGCTGAGAAACAAAATGACCAAAATCATTCGGATCCACCCCCTTCCCTTTTCCCCATTATAAATAAACCCTCGATTGACAATTAAAACCCATCTTCATCCCCTCAATTCAATCCACATTTCTCTACAATAGAAATCCCCAAATTTCAATTGCTGTGAATCGAAGATGTCAGGAAGAGGCAAAGGCGGCAAGGGTTTGGGAAAGGGCGGCGCAAAGCGTCATCGGAAAGTTCTCCGCGATAACATTCAGGGAATCACGAAGCCGGCGATCCGCCGTCTCGCCAGGAGGGGCGGCGTGAAGCGTATTTCGGGGCTGATCTACGAGGAGACTCGCGGAGTTCTGAAGATCTTTTTGGAGAACGTGATTCGTGATGCTGTTACCTACACTGAGCACGCCAGGAGGAAAACTGTTACCGCCATGGATGTGGTTTATGCTCTTAAGAGGCAGGGTAGGACTTTGTATGGTTTTGGGGGTTAGTTTGGAGTTTTATCTGTGTTATTTTGTGTTTTATTTTACTTTTGGGAATTAGAAGTCTTGCTGTCAAGAAAACTGAAATTGGGCATAAATGAAATGTGTTTTGTGATAGATGATGATTTGGTACACTACTGCTAATTTTTAGGATGCAGATTTGGTCCTATTTTATTACTGTTTGTTGCTGGTTTTAAACAAAAGTGGTTATTTGAACAATGTTATCAATTTTCAAGCAGATTACAATTTCATCTGGGCGCGAATATCTTATGTTTTTCAATTAACACATAAAATTCATGAGAAAACAGAGTGAAATCGTAATATCAAAACAAAGTTTATGCATTAAAATTGCAGTAAGAAGAAACGTATTAACAATGAGAATTCGATGAGAGGTGACTAGAAAAAGATTTAATAGTTTGGTGACTATATTTGGATTTACTGTTTGATTTGAAACTAGAAATTTCTTCCTGGATCATAAAATTGATTCCATTTCTTGGAAGAAAATTTAAAGATTAGCTTTGTAGCGGTCCTAATTTTAATTGTTAGTTCAAATTTGCATTCTTACTTGAGAATTTTAATACATACAATTGGTTTTTTTTTGGAAATAAATTTAAAATTAGCTTTGAAGCGGGCATTCAAATGTGAACACAAATGCTTACTAATCCAAAATGAATTACATGTTGGAATTTTGTGCACCAATGATGACTTACAATATGGATAGAAAATAAAATAAAGGAAAATAGGAAAGTGAAAAGCAAAAAGTTCACAACTAATACTTTTCAGTTCAAGAACTAATACTATTCCAAAACATGTTTTCCTTTATTTGGAGTACAATATTAGTTGGAGTACTTTTTCAGTTCAATATTTGGAGTACAATATTAGTTGGAGTACTTTTCAGTTCAATATTTGGAGTACCAAAACTAACTAATACTATTTGGAGTTTTGTGCACCAACTAATATTTTTCAGTTAAAAAACTAATACTATTCCAAAATAACATGTTTTCCCCTATAACAACTTTTCACAAACAACTTTTCACTTTAATGGCACCTCCAACAACATCCTTCATTTTGTAGTATTTATCTCCAATTTGGATTATATAGTACTCTATCAAAAAAAATTTCCCAACAATAATACCCCATATTATTATATTTTCTCCAACAATAATACTTTAGAAGGAAAAAGAAAAGAAGAAAGCAAAAGGAAATGACAATGTTGTAATTAAACCAACCCTCTAAAATGAGGATGGAGTACTCTAAATATGAAGGATCTTGTGCAATCCTTCATCCTTCATCCTTCATTTCATTTTTAGAGGATTGTTGGAGTGGTGAAATACTCTAAATGGTAGAGGATTCTCCATTTTGGAGGATTGTTGAAGATGCTCTAAGCAGGTGTGAGAACAACAACCCACACGCACGAAATAAAACAACAAGTGGAGTCAAGTGAAAAGCACCAATGCCCATATTATGTCCGTCTCATCATTAGATCGTCTCACACAAGTGTGCCTCCATCGATTAAGACCTAGCTGGAGTGTACGTTTTGACTTTTTATTTTTTATTTTAATTTCGAAATACCACCTAAATTTTTTAATCCTAATAATTTTATGTCGTGATTTTTTGCGTGTTTTTTTAAGCAGGTTTCTTAAATAGCAACGTAGTGATATATAAATATGACAAATCCTAAACTCCAGACGGAGGCAAAAAAGAAAAAAACAACTGAGCTCCAAACATTGAAGTTTATTTTTGGCATTTCTGAGATGAGTTAAAGAAATTAAGGATAACATTTTTAAAAACATTATATTTTTTTTGGGTTCAACTATTAATTTGGATCTTGACCAGATCTCCTCTTTTGTCTCATAATATGCGTATATGCAGCCCAACATATAAGGTAAAGCTACAAATGTACATGCAAATACATAAAGATATTCACTCAAGAACTAGCTAGGCTAGTTACTTCTTTTAAGAGATAATTCCGATCAAGATCAAGGTTTGTTTATTTAATTCATTATTTCTTATGGAAAAATTTAATGTAATATTAGGAAATAAATGGCAAAGTGTTATTTTTGAATGCACGCATTTGGCCGCAGTTGTTAGTTCTAAAATGTTCATCTTTCTAATTTTTCAAGATTTGTGAGGTTTGTTGCATGCAACATTTACGAAAACATGCACATTTTATTTTTATCAGTTTATAAAATTTATAACATGGTTAAGGATGTAGATCTATCGAGAATAACAAGAATGCAGGACCACATGCATTGAGAAAAACCGTACTACATTATACATATATAGCACCAGATCACTACAAAAAAATAGAGCATTACTTATTAAATTTTTTAACATTTTTTCTAACATGCCTACGAAATTTCTAACGAAAATAATTATCCTTAAATAGTAACGCTTGCCTACTTGTCTACAAAATTTTCATAATTATATAGACTATTTTTAAATTTACAAAATAATTGCCTACGAAAATATAATTGCCTAGAAAATTATTTGTGTAAGTAATTTGCCTATGATTATTACAAATATGTAGGTAGATTGATCGTAGGTAACTTGTTTGCCTGAGAAATTATTTGTGTAGATATTTTCTTCAAAGATTATTCTAAAAATTGGTAGGCAAATCGTAGGCAATCCTCATTTTTTAAGGACCAAATTATCTTTGTAGAAAAAGTTTGTAGCTATTTGAAGATTTTCGTAGGCAAATTTTCATTTCTTGTAGTGGATTATGTTCTCTTAACAAACTCTGGTTACACGAGTTAGAAACGTTTTTGGTCCCGTATTTTTCACATTTTTCGCAGATTGTTGCTAGATAGTAAAAATTTCACTTTAGTCCCATAATTTTTTACATTGCTCGCCCATATTTTCCCAAATATTTTGCAAATTGGCATTGTTTTGTGCTCCCTTTTTGTCCAATAACTTTCATTTTTCGCAAATCTTTCCAAGACATTTGCCAAAAACGAAATTAAACGTAAATTGAATAATGTACGTATAAATTCACGGGACTAAATTATTTATTTAACTATTATGAGACGGATTTGCAAAAAAAAAAAAAACTAATTACTGGACCAAAAATTTCTTTTAACTCTTTTTTTTTTCTGAGCGAAAAAATTTCTTCAACTCTATAGTGCACATTTATGCAATTCACAATAAATTAAAATACAGCGGCTGAAAGTTATTCTCTCATTTACGTTACAGACCTACATCGTTTTCATCTTAAATTAAGACATATATCATGCTTAACTTATTAGAAGGCTTAACTTATTAACGCTCTAATATTTTGGAAGAATATTCATTATTTGTGTTATAGATTATACCCTATATCATGGAATAAACGCAAATGTTATTTCTCCTTGTAAAAATCAACACTTTAAATAAAATGTTGATTTTTAGGTGAGAAAGGGGTAAAAAATAGAAAAAAGAATATGTATAATTCACATTTTCAATATACATATAAATGTATTCAAAGATGTTTAAATTAAATAATTTTTAAAATTTTCATCGCATCGTTTTCATCAATCATATCATGCTTAACTTATTGCGGCACTTATTTCAAGCCATTTTTTCGTAAATAACTCTAACCACTATTTCCGGGGCACTTAACTAAATTTATTCTATTGCACTTAATTCTATTGCGACACAAATTAGTTCTTCTACTTACAAAAATATTTCAGTTACGCTGAATTTTAATTAATCATATTTTGCATGTACAGAATGAAGACAGGTAGTTGGCTATATCTATTTGTTTTTGCACTTATTCTGACTAATGTTCAAGTCCGTGCTATCATTCCCATCGCCGTTACTGTTGTGGAAAGCGCACTTGAAAATGGAGCAGGTTCTTCATTAATATATATATATATATATATACACATCCACAATTGAATTAATAAAACAAATGTATATACTTTAATTTGTGTGTATATATATCTTATGTTTTTATTTTTCTCCAACAGGTTGCTTGGATGGGAGCCCACCTGCTTATTACTATTTTAATGGTATGGGAAATGGAGTTAATAATTGGATTATTTATTTGGAGGTAAATTTGTTAGAAATTATTTATCATCTTAATTTTGTTATTTATTGGAAAAAAAAACTAAAAAATCGTATATATTTTCTTGGGATTAAGTTTTCTGTACTCTAGTAACTTTGCATCGTTTTAAAATTGGTCCAAATTATTGTCTTTTTTTATTTTAATACTGTAAGTTAAATTTTTTTTTGAAATTGGTCCTTCAACCCGTTGCAGCAGGTTACCAAACAGGTAACTGCCACATGTGAATTTTTTTTTTCCAATAATTTTGAAGAGCCACTTGAACTTTTTTAATCCTATAATTTTGATCGGATTTTGGGTCGATTTAAATAACAATTTGTATATTAAAAGACAAAGTGAATCGACTATGTGTACTAGGTGTAAACTGACCAAAAATTAAAAAAATAAACCAAAATATGCAGAAAACCACTCTCCCTAAAAAAAAAAGCAGAAAAATTCCAACCCAAAATTATTAGGATTAAAAAAGTTTAGGTGTCATTTCGAAATTAAAGTAAAAAATAAATAATTACATAGGTGACGGTTACCTGTAGGGGTGTAAACGAGCTGAGTAGTGTTGAGCTCGAACTCGACTAGATTAGAATACTTGAAGCTCGACTCAAACTCGGTCAAGCCCGAATATTTGAAGCTAGACGCGAACTCGGCTCAAGCTCGACTCGATTGCCAGTATAATTTTATAAAATTAAATATAAAATATATTATTGAAGTATAATTATATATATTTAGTAAAATTTTGGCATATTTATATATATTTTTAGGCTCGCGAACCTCTCGAACTGAGTATTTATGAGCTCAAACTCGTTAGCAACTCGAGTAACTCGAACTCGACTACATTATGCTCGAGTACATTTCGATCTTTTTACGAGTCGAGCACGAGTTGCTCGCGAGCCAACTTGACTTACTTGCATCTCTAGTTACCTATTTGGTGACCTACTAAAGCAGGTTAAATGAACAATCTTTTTTTTAAAAAAATTGATAACTTACATGACCAAAATAAAAAAAATCAAAACAAATGAGATCAATTTCAAAACGAAGCAAAGTTACTGACTACACAAAAAATTTAGGCCCGTTTAATGGTAATGGTAATGTGTATCATTGAGTGATCAATCATTAAGGGTGTTTGATTGAATTGTTATTGCTTGACTTGAACACCAACAATATGTATCATGTGAGGTGGGTTGAGTGAGTGGGGTTTGCTTACTTCTATTTCTATTATGTGTGTATCAAAACTACCAAGCAACATTAATAAAAATGATTTTCATTACCCACATTACCCACAACCAAACGGGCTTTATTTTTAAGAACATTATATATCAAATAAACAAATAAATATTATATCTATTTTTTTATTTTTTCATTCTCTATAAATAGAGATAATATTAATATGTTTTAAATCATCAATAATATATTTTCTCATTTCTTCTAATTTCTATTATTAATTTAATTCCTACCATTTTTTTTAATTATAGATCAAACTCTAATTTTGAATATATAACTATTTAATATATCAGCTAATAAAATATAAATAGAAATTAGTTATAAACAAATGTAATTATTAAATAATAAAAAAATAAATATTATTTTATATTAGGTTGGATTGTTGATAAAGTATGGTAAATGAGAAGATTTGATTGAGTTTAATATTATATATATGAAGGAGAAATAAATAAATTATTTATTAACAGTTTGGACTGGATTGAACTGTCGATAAATATAGTCTTATACATAGTGTTTTCTTTTTTACTTCTTCATTTTGTGGATTAGTGTGGTGGATGGTGTACTTCAGAAGTAGACTGTCTCGACAAATCACATCGCTTTTCAGGGAGTAGTCGAGCACAACAACAATCTTATATGACTTTTTCAGGAATACTTGACAATGACTGTATATTTAATCCAGGTATATATATATTAAATATATATATTAAATCAATTAATATTTATTATCTTAATATTTTCCTAAAGAAATACTCTCTCCATTCCAATCTTAAGGGAATTCTTTTCATTTTTTTATCCCAATCTTAAGAGAGCCTTTCATAATTGGACATATTGACTTTATCACTTTATCACATAAAATACTACTCCCTCCATCCATCTTAAGAGAGCCTTATACTTATAATTAAGACATGTGATTTGGACTGACTTTATCTAATTTTTTGGAAGAATCACATAAAATTATACTATCTTGTATAAAACTATCTCCAATCCCAAGATAACTCGATGTTCATTTGAAATATTACAATCCTTGTAAAAATCAACACTCTATAAATAAAATGTTGATGTTTTAGGTGGTTTGAGTGGAAAATAAAAAAAGAATATGTATAATTCACATTTTCAATATACATATAAATGTATTAATATTATATTTGTTTAGTCCATTTTTTGGAGTGTTTAGCTACACACTATGTTATAAATTGGGCAAAGATAATGTTGTTAGTGGGTTTGACGTTTGAGTGGAATAAAATAAAAAAGTGTTGTGAGTTTCCATTTTTGGGAGTGTTCAAGAATGTTGTTCCAAATAATGTTGTTCAAGTAGTGTTGGGACGGAGGGAATAATAAACAACTCTTTTTACCCCCAACTACCCATCACTTTATCACATAAAATACTAATCCCTCCGTTCTATTTTTGATTATCCATTTACTGTAGACACGAAGATTAAAAAAAATAGAAGATAATAATATTAAATGGTGTAAAATGGGTAAAGTGAGTTTGGTGGAGGGAAATAATAGTATTAAATGATATAAAGTGGGTTTGGTGGAGAGAAATAATAATATTAAATTGTATTGAATGTTGTTTTATTGCCTTATTTGGAAATGGATAAACAAAATTAGGAAGACTATTTATGGAAAACGGATAATTAAAATCAGGACGGAGGGAGTAATAAACAACTCTTTCTACCTCCAACACTTTATCACTATTTTACTAAATTCTTATGAACAACAAGACTTCCCTTAAGATTGAGACAGAGGGAGTATAATATAAATTTACTGATTTCAGATTATACAATTGCATTTAGAGAAGATATTGTGTATACCACTTTCACTATACACCATTATTAGTATTATTGGTGAGAATTAATACTTTGATATTTTAGTTTTGATGAATTATGCCAAAACATTATCAACTTGTGTTTTTGAAGCTAATTTATAGATAACAAGTTGAGGGGGAACGAGAGAACAAGTTGAGGGGGAACTCACGAAATCAGACGAAGATGATCGAGATCAGACGAGGGTGCAGACGAGACTGATATAGATCAGATGAGTAAGATGAGTTCCGGAGTTAACTGATGTGCTGAGCAAAATCAAAAGAAAAGAAAAGCTAAAGCCGGTGATCGAAAGATCGGATGACCGGATCGAAGAGGAGGTTGCAGATCAGAAGAGGAGCAGATGAGACTAATCGAGATCAGACGTGATCGAGATCAGATAAGCTAACCTGATATGCTAACCTAATATGCTAACCTAATGTACTAATCTGATGCAGATAAACTGATATGCTGACTTGATGCTATCTTGATCGATTATGTGAGCCGATCGATCGGAGAAGAAATCGATATCGAAACCGAAATCGATACCGATCGGGAGAGAAGTCACCAAGAGAAGTCATCCAAGTCATGTTCATCGAGAATCGAACGCCATCGATGATCGCTTAGCTGAAAAAGCTTAGTGACTGAGGGTCGATGTCCAAGTCGGAAGAATCAACTCCGGTCGAAAGAGTGTCGATATGCCCGATCGTATAAGGTCCACCAAGAGAAGTCCGTTGAATCAAGAATCCCGAGACTCGGAAGAAAAACTCAAGGCTCGATATAAACTCAAGGCTCGAGATAAACTTGAAGGCTCGAGATAAACCTCAAGACTCGGATAGAACTCAAGATCCCGAGACTCGGAGAAATCAAGATTATAAATTATTAGAATTCAAATGACGTGGGACGAATGAGAGGAAGACAACAAGCCTGAAAAAGTCGCAAAAAGCTACAGAATAGTATGGATTTGAATGTGACTCCATCCAACGGTAACATTCAAATCCACACTACAAATACAAGTTCTTCCTTCATTATTCAAAGTGGAAGTGTGGAAAAATCGCGTGAAACACCCATCAAGCCAAATCATCTAAAGATTTCCACCATAGAACACCGAGCAAGAAATACACGCATATATTCAAGAGTGTTCTACCCTAGATCTAAGCACAAATGTAATATCCCAAGCTTAGAGAGATTTTCCCATCCTTAGCATTGAGGCTAAACAAATGTAAGGGAAAATCTCAACCTAGTTGGAAACCAAACAAACCTTACCCAAATCAGTTTGGTAGGATAAGTTTGTAGGTGAGTGTGAACTCGATAAACATCTAGCAATCCCGAAAGGGAGGGTAGGCGATCCCGTGAGGGTGATAAGTCCCGTTTGAGTGTGAACTCGGTAAATATCTGTTGGGTGTTGGACTAACAAGTTAAACTAAGTCCAGTCGGTTAAGTCGGTGCCCCTGATGATAGGGAAGAGTGGATGTAGGAGTTGGACTCCGAACCACTATAAAAATTGTGTGTTCTTTACTGCTTTATGTTCTTACTTGCCATATGCATTCGATTATAAGCAAAACACAACACATGAGCTTAAAACGCAAAAAAATGGAATCACTCTGCCCTCACCCCTGTTTTATATGCATTACATGGTATTTTCCGCGCACATGAGTTTTCCAAATCGGGACCAACAAGTATTATTGGTGAGAATTAATACTTTACAATTAAAGTATTAATCATCATCAATAATAGTAATAGTGGTGTACGGTGAAAGTGCTGCGTAAATATATTTTGCTAAACATTTAATATCTTAATAATTTCCTAAAAAATAGTATAATTTACATTTACTGATTTCAAATTATATATATATATATATATATATATATATACATACATAGCTAAACGGTGTAGAGTTATAAATAGCCAAATATAAAAATAAATATTCTTTTATATTATTAAATTTCAATTTATTCTTTTCTAGTCAAGAGAATTATTATTTAGACTCTTATATCCCTATTTAATTAATTAAAAAAATTAAAAAAAAAAAAAGTTGCAATTCTTAAAAAAATATCAGCGGCCTTTTCTCCTAAAAATTAGAACAACTTTCTCTTTCCTTCATCCGATCAACACTCTAATACTACACCAAATTCAAACATTAATTTATCCCGTACCACATTCTATTAAGCTCGTACTACCATTAATTCACCCTTTTCCACATTTTATTAAGGGTGTATCACCATTAATTTACTCCGTATACCACACATTATTGAAGTCGTACCACCATTAATTCACCTTGTACCATATCTTATTTATGCTACAACCATTTTTTTCACCTGTACCACACTTTATTAAAGCCCGTACCACCATTAGCTCACCTCGTACCATATTTTATTGAAGCTCGTACCACTGTTTTTTCACCCGTACCACACTTTATTGAAGCTCGTACCACCATTAATTCACCACTTACCACATTTTATTTAAGTCCATACCACTTTTTTAAAGATTGTATAATGATATTTTTAAGCTTTTTGTATAGTCATATAATTAATTATGCCCGTACCATCTTATATCCTAATCCCTAAAAATTAAATGGGAGAGTACTCGTTAATTTTGTCCAGAGTGAATCTCAAGTTAGAGGAATATGATAAATAATGGTTTTCTCTGAATTCAATACTCATAGAGAGATTAAGAATGATATTGACATCCAATTCAATTATTGAAAGCCGGTGGAAAAAAAATTATTTCAGAAAGCGATGGAACAAAATTGATGAGAAAAATAATACCTTGTTGAAGCCTTGAAAGGAAATAATGATTAATTTGTTCTCAAGGGATTGAAAGAAAAAAAGAGTGACTTGAGATGTAGTAGCGAAAAAAAAAATGAAAAATGAAAGAAGAAAAAATAAATAAAAGAATTGGTCTTTATAAAAAAGAGGGATGATCAACGAAATTATTATATTAAATTATTTTTCATTTTCCGTTGGTAATTCGTCGGTAGTTCATTAGTATTTATTACTGACGGACAGACATTCCGTTGTTATATATTACCGACGAGCAAAACACCGATGGAAAAAAAAATCCGTTTGGTAATCCATTAGGAAACATAAATTTATTGATTACCGACGGAAAAAATTTGTTGGTAAAAGGTGATTTTTTTGTAGTATGAGGGTATAGTTGATATAAAATATATTCTCTTGACTAAAAAAGAATAAAATTAAATCATTGACAAAAAAAAAAAAATTAAAATAAAATTGACAAAAAATTGGGGTTCCGTCTAACGAAATCAATATAACTTCATAAAAGTAATATAATTTACATTTACTGATTTCAGATTTTTGCACCTGGCACAAAGCATTTTTCCATTATTGTGATGGCGCATCATTTTTGTCAAATGTCGAAAGACCTTATCCCGTAAGTCTCGAATGTCTCCGCATCATATATGTATTATATATGTATTCGATTTCGATACAGAGTCAGATGGTGGGTTTCTTTTAAAATATAATACCTGCACATGCTACTTGTACCATGGTGTACAAATATTTTATGCATGTTGCTGGCTTCATAAGAAATTCATTCTCTGATTTTCTATCAGTTATATTATTTTTACTTCTAATATTTTATATATCGAGAGATTAACCTAATTAAAGTAATTATTATTTAAATTAATTTGTATGAAATTTAATCAACGGTGCATGCATTTGCAGGAGTCCAATCTTACGAAAAGAGGGGCCAAGAATTATGAAGTAATGATCGATGAAATGATGGCAAAAGGACTAGGGGATGCACAAAACGTATGATTAATTATTTCCAATAAAATTATTATTCTATGTTCGTTTGTACTATAATTAATTTTAATTTACTCAATTGAGTTTTGAGGATATTATTAATTGTTCACAGGTTATATTAGCGGGTAGTTCTGCAGGAGGATTAGCGACTATCTTGCACTGTGATAAATTTCGAGCACTCCTTCCTAATGCTAACAAAGTAAAATGCATTGCTGATTCCGGATTTTTCATTCATGGGTATAATTCACAATCTAAATATGTGTTGATTTTTATATATTATAAATGATTCAATCTCCTGTGCATCCCATGCACCAATTCAAATTGGTGCACTCAAAACTCTAATCATTAAACAATGAATCCTAAATCATATATGAACCATTCGGGTCGGGTGAACCAAACCACCACTTGGGCAATGAACCAACCCATGAACCACTGGGGGTCGGGGTATTAAAAAATTTAAAAAAATAATATCTAAAACTGAAATTAAAGTTAAAAAAACCTAAAATTAAAAAAAAAAAAGAAAAAAAAGTTAAAACTAAAAAAATTTAGAAAAAGAGTTTTTAAAATTAAATTACACCAATTTTATTGGTGCATGTAGTGCACATGAGAATTTGTCATTATAAATATATATATATATATATATATATATATATATATATATATATATATTTTTATTTTTTTTTTTGATTTAGTGACAAAAAGGGTCTCCCGGGCCTCGATCTCAGAGAGAAATTCGGTCTTGGTGTGGTTAAAACACATGTATTGTTTAATTCTTCTCTCATACTACTTTTTCACATACATAGTTGCAATTCCGGCCGCCCAACACACATCGGACAATTGATGTTCTTGGGCTGAGTCGGGTTGGTTCAAATCTCATTGGACCTATAAAAATGTAGCCCAATCCAGCCTTACATGTGCTAACGGCCAGCCCGACCCAATATCCAAAGTTTATTTTTTTAATAAATAAATATATGTGATTAAATCTAATTTTTTGAAGACAAAGATTAGCATAAAAAAATATTATAGACATGTGAAGTCCTTGATAATATCATAATATAAAAAAATTGAGGACAAATGAATATTTTTCTTAATCACAAGAATTGTGTTGAATCAAAACACATAATTTAAATTTAATTTTCAAATGCTTCATATTTATAATCTATATTTGAAAATATATATTCCAAATTAATATCCAATTAGATCAAATCTTTTAACAAGAGCACAATTTTATAAAATACAAAGTCTAATTCTCAGTAAGAACAATAAATTATTTCTTAAAAAATTAGAATATCAATAAATTATTTCTTTTTTTTGGGTCTAAAAAAATAAGAATATCGGGTTTGCACATATTTTTTCAATTAACCAACCCATATACTTACCTTCGGGTTGGCTATTAGCCTGGTTTGTTTGGCTCAATTTACCGGCTCTACACACATACTATTATATATTTGTTAGTTTTAAAATAGATAATCACGTTTAAATGGAAAGAAGTTTTACTCCAGATTTAAGAATGATAAAATAAAATAAGGGTAAAATGATTTAAAATGGAAAGAGTTAGCTCAAGATTGAGACAACTAAAATAAGAAGAATTACATCAAGATTGGGGCGGACGGAATAACATGTTTTTATCAATAAATTTGTGGCATGCAGGCATTATCTAATGATGTGCCAACTTCATGCACTATTACAATAAATCCGATAATGGTGAGGAGTTGAAAATGCATCAATTTTCGTATATATATATATATATATTTCATGTATTAATATAGAGCTACATATACATGTGTCAAGATTAAATTCTTACTCTATGTTATCTTTTTTTTTTAGTGTCTTTTTCCCGAGTTTTTGGTGGACGAAATTCAGACACCGCTTTTTATAATAGAATCCGCTTTTGATAGCTATCAGGTAAAGTTACTCTAGCTTTCGTGAAGATATTATAATTCTAATAGAATATAAACAAGTGAGCAATTAAAACTACTTTCTTATTTTGATAAACTTAATTTGGGCTGTCATACTTTGAAAATTAATTTGTTCGAATAATTAATGATCAAGTTAAATTTATTTAAATTTTTATTCTTTGTGTTGGATGTTTACTTTACTTTTAACTAATTAATTAATTTGTCACAGATCTCTACCAACGTACTCCCTGCTGTTATTTCAGATGGTCACCAATTAGAAAACTGCAAGAACAAATTAAAGGATTGTAACACGACTCAAATAATAAGTGTAATGAAAGGTACTCAAATACATTATATTTTTTTATTATTATATAAGGAGAAAATGCATTGCAGAATATATTTATATATATATAAACATTAAAACAAAATTAGTCCGTTAATCAACATGTCATTAGGTCCAAGACCGGAAAAAATGTTTATTTAAGGGTAATAATTTTTTAGTTTGACAAAAGTAGGCTAAACGTTGCTAATTTTCTCCACGATGGGTAAATTTGCCAAAAAATTGAACTCAGTCCCTACATTTGGGGAATAATTTTTTTTAAGGACAGTAGTTTGGGAGGAGTTGTGTTTTAAAGACAACAATTTTATGAACTTTGAAATGTTAGACAATATATTCTAAAAATCTATAAATTTAGAACAATTGAGCCCGAATAAGCCCAAATTTACCTGAAATATCATGTGAGATTTGGGCTCAATTGTCCTACATATATATTGTCCAATATTTCAGTCCAATTTGGGCTTATTCGGACCCAATTATCCTACATTTACAGTATATTATCCTATATTTATATATTTTAAAATATATTGTCTTACATTTCCAAATCAGTAAAGTTGTTGTCTTTAAAATTAAACCCCTCAAAAGTTATTGACCTATAATAACATTTTCCCCCTACACTTGCATGCATGATTTCAGATTTTGGATGTTGGTCATTATATTAATTGAATGCATGATTTCAGATTTTCGAGTTGCTTTCATCGAGACTTTGAAGAAACTTAAGAAGAACCCAACTAGAGGAATGTCTGTTCACTCTTGCTATCGTCATGTACACATCACCGGACGTGATGGGTGGACTTGCTCGAATGTTGGTAAAAATATACTCGTAGATAAAGTAAGTAATTTGAATTTTTTACATCAGAAGAAAGAAATTCATCTTTTTTTGAAATAGCTATTACTCTCCGTCCAACAAATTTATGAACACTTTTATTCATCCGTCCACCAAATGTATGCACATTTCCTTTATGAAAAAATAATTACTTTATCTTTATCCCTTAATCATCACTTAATTACTTCAAATGTCATTGTATTTTAGTTACAAACAATCACTCTATTTATAAATGGACCCCACAATACCCCTACTTTATCTATTTTTTTCTTAAAATTTGTGCCTAACTATTCAGACATAAATCTGATGAACAGAGGGAGTAATTAATTTCACTAAATATGGAAATTATAAATAATCTTATTACAATATGTTTGTGTTTAATATGAGACAATATTATCTATTGATGTTGCAGACAATTGGACAGGCGGTGAGTGATTGGTACTTTGATCGAAGTCCTTTTTATAAGATAGATCAAAAGAGGGACAAGCCCTTCGATTGTCTCCTTAATAGCGAGGCTACGCCATCTTCTAACACAGATTGCCTTGCTTTGCATGATGAATTTTAATTAATATGTATTCGCTCCAAATGTAGTCGAAATTAATAATTAATAACTTCAGATCGACTATGAAAATATTTATATTTATGCCCCGTTTGGTTCGGTTGATTAGACAGTCTAATTTCGAGTAATCGATTGTTTGAATTGTAATTTAAATCGATACAGGTCCCGAACGAGTTTCGTGAGGTGGAAGTTTAGAGGGGAGAGGTGAATAGACTTCCAAAACTTTTTGGTGATCAGCGTGTAAGGTCAGATAAGTGCTGATAGAGTGCGTGTGATAATCAGTACGATCTGATATCCAACTTACTGATTGCTGTGAAGCAAATCAGTTCGGTGTCTATCAGGTCAACTGATGTGCGGAAGCTTGTTTTAACCCGTGTAGAAAAAAACAATTTAGATAAATCATATCCTAAGTATTTTGAATCAGATCAGGTGACAACAGGTCAAACTGATCAAATCAGCTGCTTGGTGCAGAACTGATCTATACTTAGAAAATGCATGTTTGCTTAAATATCAAGTGTGTGTATAGAGTGTAAAACAGATAAATCACACAAGATTTATAGTGGTTCAGACAACTTGTCCTACATCCACTCTTCCCTATCATGGGGCACTCACTTAACCAACTGACTTAGTTTAATGTGTTAGTCCAACACAGTATAAACATATGTTTATAGAGTTCTCATTCAACAATCCCATAAATCAAGACTAGAAACCCTAACTTGAAATCTTGCAAAACAAACTTATCCTAACCCTTGGTTTGGGGTAAAATTTGTATGATTTCCAACTAGAAATCTATCATAGTATTTGAGTAGCCTAAAACAAAAAGATGAGATTTCTTGCTAAGAACCTATGAGATGAACACTTAGAATATTTACTTGATCTTGGTGTTCTTGAGGAAATTGCTTGTTGTTTGAGCTTGTGTATTATTTCGTAACCTTACTCTGAAGGTATGATCCCATATATATAGACCTTGAAATCAAAGAGCCGTTGAAGAGCAATTTGAATCTCAGGCTATTTTAGGTAGCTTCTAGGTCTGAATTGACGTGCTCAGGAAGGCCATACCGTCTTCGTGCAATTTTGTCCTTTCTAGTCGTTTGCATGATACGCCATATCCTGCATCGTGTTTTTCGAGACCAACAATTGATATCAGAACAAGAGTTCAAAAGATCACTAGCTTTTAATGTGACCACCTGAATAGATCTTTTTTTTTAAAAAAACCCATTTGGTTAAAATGCATTACTTTTATAAAATTCATGGAGGTTGACAATCATCTTCTCATCATTTTTTTAAAAATGCATACACCATTCTTCATCATTTCACTTGTTTAATTAACATTATTTTTCTCGTATGTTTTTTTTTTTTATTAGTTTTGGCATCATGATCAAATGGGGGAAATTGTTAAGATAATTTTAGTTTTGATTATTATGTCAAACCACATTGTAATAGGACAAACTAAGTTGTATAGAAAACTTGTGTTTCTAGACTTAGTTGTATTGTTACAAGAAACAAGTTGAGGAGAACTCATCAAGAGAAGACGAGGCTGATCAGAACAAAACGAGACTGATGAGTTCCATGTACACTAATGAGCTAAACAAGAAGAAGCATGTTGATTTGTGAAGAAGAAAAACAAATGTAATCTTTGTCATGCGAAATCGTAAATCGGTGAGAAAGAAATTAGAAATCGAAGAAGAATCTAGAAAATCAAATAAGCGTCTAATCAATGCTTGAATCGGGGACGAATCGAAGAGATGAAAAATGTCGAATACCAGAATCGAGAAGAGATGAACGATGTCGAAAAATCGATCCGTTAGACACACAAAAAGATGGCCAATGAGAAGATGACAACACATATATGGATGTGACATAAAGATGCAAACAACGGTCTGAAATGACAAAGAAAAAAGCTAGAAGACTATTAGTATGGATTTGAATTTACTCTCCAACAGTAATATTCAAATCCACACTATAAATACACTGCACTATCTTCAAAAGAAGATAATGGAGGATGCTGCAAAGTAAAGATTAAAGCCAAATATTCAAGCATCTCCATTCAAGAACACAGAGCATTAAATATTCAAATTTACCCAAGAGTGTTCTTCATTATATCTAAGCATAAATGTCATATCCTAAGCTTAGAAAGATTTTTCCAACCTTAGCTTAAAGGCTAAAACAATGTAAAGAAAATCTCACATAGTTGGAAATAACACCAAACCCAAACCCTTTCTTCATAGAGATAATTAGTGGTTAAGTGAGGTAGTTAATTGACTTGATCGGATTTTAGCAAGCAAAACAAAATAATTCTTGCTACTCCCCCGCAAGTGCACGGGATCGTCGTAGTAGAAAATGGAGTATAGGGACCAAGTAGTATCGAACCATGGAATTTAGGAGTACGGTGTGGCCCTAGTGCTATGTGTCATCATGTTATTGTAGTTGCGAATCAAGAATGCAAAGAAAAATAAAAACAAACAAGTAAACAAACAAACTAAAACAATAAAAGGGGGCACCCGACTAAGTAGGATAAAGAAAAGAGGAACGTGAACTTAGGTGATGATCAAATTGAAAAAAATTAAACAAATGAACCAATAAAACTATCCTAATTTATTTCTCAATGGCATGATAGAGATTCAATACGCAAGCCTAGTAATAAGCACGATAGAGGACAACCGTTTCCCTTCAGGTAATATAGTCTTGCAATAAGGTGTTCCCAAGCCCGATAGTAAAGTCTCCCTCCTATCCCTCACTTTTCTCTCTTAATTTTAAGCTCAAGTGTTTAGTTATGGGGGTTTTAACACTAAATATCCTCTCTCGAATGGATAAGAAGTGTAATTAACGCATTTAATCAATTCTCAACTCACAAATTTGCACTAATCGCACTCACGCAATTCTCGTTTGTAGCAAGTATGATTTCACACAAAAATTAATAGAAGACAATCAATCAAAGCACCGTAAAGCCCATAATAGAATCAACATCAACCAAGAAATAAACTAAAAATAACTAAATCAAAACATAAGTTCAATATTCACAATCATCTCAACATCAAAAGACAACTAAGAGTACTAGCCCATCAATTTACATCTCAAAATCTTGCAAGATAAAGCTCAATAAACAAATGGGACTATTAATTAAAATTCAAAAATAAAAGAAAATCAAACCCTAGAAAATATCTAGTGATGACAATTTGCCCGTCCCCCGCTGTAAATCCGCTTGCCCCCTTGATCGGCAGTTATTTTGAATATTTTCGGGTTTCGGTTCGATTTCGGGGAAAACCGATAAAATTTAAATCGGGGACGGGGCGGGGACGGTATTTATATACCCCGGCCCGCGCCCCGCACCGATACATATTATATTGATATTTTTTATATTTATATATGTATATATCACTATATATATAAATATTTGTTTGATTATTTCTTTTAAGTTAGTTTATAAAAAAAATAATTTTATAACATAATTGACTCTTCATTATTTTTAGGGAGATAAAATAATTATGATAATAAAAATTAAATATGTTAGTCGGTTTTCGGGTCGGGTTCGGAGATACCCGAAAACGTTAGGGGCGGGGATGGGGACAAAAAAAATTCTCCGTCGGGGCCGGGGCCAAGGGAGGCATAAACCGGCCCCGACCCGCCCCGTTACCACTCCTAAAAATATCTTGAAGTTAAATCCTTGAATCTTGAATCCCAAAAATACTCATTCCTCATTCCCCCACCTAGTGGATGGGAATTACCCTATTTCTAAGAAAAACTCTCCCAAAAAAAAAAAAATGAAATCTCAGAATCTGGAATGTGGCGTGTTGCTTCTGGTGGAATAGAATGGCCAAATTGGCCGCTGAAATTGATAAGTGTGGGCTGAAAATAAATAGAAATTGGGCCCAGTATTCTTTCCCTTCAATTAATCCACTCAGCAGCATGCTTGCTTTAATGAATTGAAAAAGTGCTCCTATTAATTAAATAGAGATAGCAACTTTTATCTTTTTGAAATAAGCCACATGCGACTTTTATGCAGAAATGGGATGATGATGGCTTGTTCATTGGGCCTTCCATGTTTTGGGCTTCGAGGCTTTTCTTTTCTTTTTCTTTTTTTTTTCCAAGCCCATCTCTCGATTTTTATCTTTGATTGACCTCAATAAATAATAGGCACATGCTTTGCTCCAAAAATCCTCAATTTCTTACAAAATAACAAAACACTATCTTTCTCGACAATTAAGTACAATTAATCAATTTAGTATAAAAAAATGCATGAAATCCTATCAAAATAGGCAAATAAAGAACACAATTTTTCGAGCAATTTTCACACTAATCATTAATAGGCAATCCAGTAAAGGAGATAAGTCTCGAGAGTGAGAACTCATTAAACATCTATAGGCGATCCCGTGAGGGAGATAAGTCCCGTTAAGTGAGAACTCCATAAATATCTGTTGGTGGTGTGCCTAACACCGTAAATTAAGGTTTCATTTGGATTAAGAAAGTGTCTCATGAAGGGAAGAGTGGATGTAAGAGTTGGACTCTGAACCACTATAAAAATATGTGTGTTCTTATTTTCTTTCATATTAACTGTCATACATATTTTAACAAATATGCATAACACATTCGCAAAAATTTTAAAGCCACCTCCCGCTGAGATTTTACGAGTTTTAAATCGAATTTTTCGGGACCAACACTCAATTAAATAAATGGCTCATTTAATGAATGTTTTGAAGCAGAACCAACAAGTAGGCATGCTAAAAAAAAACCGGAACCGGCGGTTCGAACCTAAACCGCCGGTTTTTGAACCGCCAGTTCCACGGTTCCGCGGTTCCGGTTCCTGAACCGAACCGAAACCGTAAAATACACGGTTCGGTTCCGGTTCCATCATTTCTAGAACCGCGAACCGTCGGTTCCGGTTCGAATCGCCGGTTCTCATGTTTGTTTTTTGTTTTTTTTTAATTTCAATGGTTTAGATCTCCTTCAACTCAATCCAATGACTATAATAATTTATAGTGTACTACTAGCCTTCTACTAGTTTTACTAATTTACTATTGTTGCATTTTAATATTGTTCTAATGTAGAATTATTTGATGATGTATCAATTAGACAATTATCATGTATTTATAATTATCTAATTAAAAAATTATGTATTTTTAACTATTGTAATCTTCCATTTAAATTCCCATAACAATAATTTGTCATCTACATGTATATTTCTTCAAATTTTAGATCCAAAAATTAAAAAACTTAAAAAAAAAAAAGGGGGGGAGGAACCGCCGGAACCGTAACCGAAACCGCCTTGGACACGGTTCGGTTCCGGTTCCACCCTCAAAAATTTTGGAACCGGCGGTTCCGGAACCGTGAGCATCCCTACCAACAAGTTGCAAAAACCTAAATATCAACCCGTTACCCATGTGAGCAGTGATACAACTATTGTAGGAAAAGTAGCCAACTACAACTCATGGGAATGCTTGTCCTGTAAAGGATTTCCGCTTAAATCTAAGCATATTCGACATGAAAAGCAGAGGATGATTTATCATCATCAGTTATAATTTCACCACATAACTTAATTGAGAAATAATTTTGAACATAGGCGAATTGTATTCATTAATAGTTATGTAGTCATAGATGGAGTTAATTGTACATGACTTTTGGAAGAACGACCATCTTCAAGTGGTCGCATCTTTTTTTTTTAAACCACTCACAATACTTAATGGATCTTTCATTATACTCAAATAAATTTTAGTGGATTCCGTGAAGGAGATAATTTTGAATTGACTAGACTCAAATACTCACTTTACAAGACTGAATTGATTGGACTCAAAATTTTTAAAACACTCAAATTCACTTTTAAAAACACACTCTATTGAAGACACACACCTCATGTCACTCTATTTTACTCTAATGAACACTTGCTTCCTCACACACACTACAACTTAGGTGACTGCCTAAATAGGTACAAAGTTAACCAATACTTTAGTTATTAGGTGGACAGTGGGTCATGATCCCACAAATTAATCGATCTTTGTGTTGGATATCAAATTATCAAAAAATACTTTAGTTACTAGAACACTCTAGCTTGTCCTATAAAGCTTTACTTTGCATGCTTGGTGAATGATGTACTAAACTCTAGAGTAATCCATGAATTTGTGGCCACAAAAATCTACCGCCTTAGAAATTAAATATGTAAGCAAGTTGTTAATCTTGCACTTCCTTGAAAATTTTAGAGAATCTATATATGCATGAACACGTCTACTTTGCACATTACCATGTTAATATTAAGTTTTTTGTAAATGCGGAGAGTATATTCTTCTAGTTTAAAAGAAGATTAATTAACCGCAAAAGCACAATTCTAGTTTCATTGAATCACACCCTGGTAGTCTAGATAAGGCAACATAAGATAAAAGATACACATCCAAATTAAGTTGCAAGGTTTTAGAGTTGGCAAAATAAACATGTGATTGAAGGATTAGAGCTTCCTAATTAGGTGCATCGCGTACTAGGGCCAAGATGGAGATTTCAATTTGGAGATTTCAATTTCCAGAGAGCAGCTGTCGTCAACCACGAAACCTTTCTCGGGGTCTTGCAAATCACCAATCCGCATGAATTCAGGAAACCCCACATTACTGTTGGTAGATGAAAACCATTCAGAAACTGCACGCAATAAACAAACAGACTGATTAAATGAACTGTGGAAAACAATCTTTAATGAAGTTGTATTTAAAATCATTTCCAATATTAATGAAATCATATTTACAGTTTTTGCTCAACAAGGTGTTCTTGTTGCTTTTGATGCACATGCAAATACTGGCCATCACTTTTTCATGCGGAGCACATCTCCCGCAATCAACGAACTCGATATGCAGAGAGAAGCAACGCCCTTTTGAACTTCCATTTCCATTTGGATATAACTTAACTTTCCTAAATTTACAAACATAATTAGTTAGCATCACTTCATTTTTAAACGGTATTAGTTGTTTTTACTGAAAAGTATTAGATGTTTTCAGTTAGTTGTGTAGAATTGCAATGTGAAAGAAATTAAAGATACCAAAGGCGATCTCCAGCAGTGAATTCTTGAGAGTTCCAAACATGTTCCACTTTGGACAAGTTTGAAACCACCAAAGCGTGCTTATATTTAGGTGTGGATTTCAGAAGAGAGACTCGCTCGATGACTCGGGGGCTTTTGATGACAAAAACTTCAGCACCAAACACGCACTTGTTATTGGCAACGAATCCATTAGACGGGTCCTTAAAAACTCGGCTGGAAATCAATTTGGAAAATTCCCACTTGGAATTCATTGCGACGCATTTTTTTCCCTACAGATTACAATTTACAACAGCAAGCTAGTTCATGAATTGTTGACAAAAGCAGTACTATAGTAATAATGTTGAAATGAATTAGTATTACCTCGAAAACAAACATAGTGGTCTCGGAGCTGATTATACAAAAAAAGAAGGTGAACATGGCATTAACCTCCCAATCCACAGGCAGAGAATGAGTTTCAACACAAGACAAGTGTACAGAAACCCAATCCATAGACGAGTAAGAGACTGAAACCGAAGAACAACTTCGAGAAACGCGGCTCGTCTTTTCTACATTAGGATGGATTGTGACTTTCCTGCTCATGTACCACATTAATTAATCAACACTAACATTTTGTATTCCCCTGAAACGATGTGATGTAATTGTTTTTTTTTTCTTTCTTTTCAAATCAATGAGAAAATACCATTTGTGGTCTCCAGCAACAAATTCCCTTGATTTGTATTTCTCAATCCCATTCGCAGAAAGTGAGGAAAACGACTCGATTCTGATCAGCAAATGTTCTGGCTCTACGTTTCTTGTCTCCACACTAAATTCTGTCCATTTAAAAATAAAATAAAAATATGAAGTTGAGAATTTTGAGTCTAAAATTCAATGTACACGTAAGTAAAATAAAGCAAAACATGATTTTTCGACCAATCCAAAACAGATGAGAGAAAATAAGCGAGACAAACCCTGCTCGGACTTGTCGGAAGTTGGTGTTCCTCTCCAGCAAGATAGCATCTCTACCCTCTGTCTCTGTGAGTAGAATTACACTATAGCCCCTTCCCATTTATACACACGTCTACTGGACTTTTCATGTAGATTAAAAAATTCTTGTAGGAATTTGGAAATGTCAATTAAATAAGTTATACTAGTACATTCTTTCCATATCTATATTTAACTATCAAGTTTATAGATTTAAGCCAAAAAATAATACATTATTTTTATCAATTAAAAAAAAAACTTTGCTGTAAAATTTGTTCATATTATAAATTTAATATTATATTTTTTATAAATTAATATTTATAATATTTAATGATATGATCTTAATTTATAATTGTTATAATTTTAATTTATAAATATTGTGATATAAATTTATAAGTATTGTGGTATATGTTCCACAATTATTTTTGTGTAATCTCTTGTGTCATGTTAGTTTCATATTCATCTGGCCACAAAAACTAAAAAATGGAGTTCTTTTATTTTATTAAAATGATAAAGAAAATTATTTAAGATCTTTCTAGTTTCTTTGATATTTGAGAAAATTAGTTAGTTTAAATTAATTGGGTAAGTAAAAGTAACGACGAAACGTGTAAATAAGTTAATTGTGCCCATTTTGAACCACAATTGTTACAATTAGAAGTATTTTTTTAAAAGCTACTGAGATCCAAATTTTTTTAAAAAATAAATGTTTTTTGAGTATTGTAAGTGATATTTCAAAAAACCATCATAGTGATTATAAGTAAATTTTTTATTTTTGAGTGTGAAAACTGATATGAAATGTAAATACAAAAATGTGAAAACTAATTTGCAACCGACATAATTTTATAATATAACCTTTGATCACATATCATTTTCCATATAAAATATGACAAAGTACAAAGTAAACAAGTTTCATACAAAAATCTATGAAATTGGTTAAAAGATGTGATTTATATTATTAAATAATATTAATTATGATAATTGAAGGTATGTCTTTTTACTACATAATCGGTATTACTCGTAACATTGAAGAGTATGACTTATATTAATTATAACATGAGTATTACTGAAGAGTGTGACCTTATATTAAAAAATGATATTAGTCGTGATAATGACTTATTTAATTACTCCATTTTCTTAAGGTCCAGTTTGTATAACTTGGGAATGATAATGATTATGTGTATCATTGCGGGTCAATCACTATGATGTTATTGAATGCATTATTATTGATTGATTAGAAAATCAACAATAAATATTATGTAAGGAAGGTTGAGTGAATGATGAAAGTAGGGTAACCAATTATTTACTTCTATTTTCATTACAAACACATTAAAACTCAAACAATATTATTATAAATAATTCTCATTACTCCCTTCTATTACCCTCAATTAAGCGGACTCTTAATTTGTGTATCCACTAAAAAGTACAAATTAATTGGGGGAGTACTATATAATTGTGGTTCTCCAATGCTCCATCCGTCCCAACTCTTTCTTCAAACTATTTTTACCGTGTTTTAGTGAACACGTTATTTATTAGTATTTAAAATAATAAATTAACTTTTAAAAAGAGATATGATAGATTTATCTTTCCTTTATTATATAGACCCATGTTCGATTCTCTTTGAGAACAAATTTGAGTTATAGGAATTATAAGGTGAATTTGTGATTTCGTGAAGTATTTATTAACAACTAACTTCGCCCGATCAAGAAAAAAAATCTCTCCTCCATTATATGTCTTCTTAAAAATTATTTTATTATTTTAAATATTATTCACTAAAACACGAGAAAACAACAACATTGAAAAATAAGAAAGAACTGAGAAGGAGGCAGTAATTCTTTTTACATGTTTATTGATAAATGCTTGGAAAGTGTTCACACTTCGACAAAGTTCCATGCATAAATTAATAAATAAATGAAGCCATATTTAATATTTTTCATAATCAATAAGCAAGCTATTCCTCCCGTTTCATCATTTCAAATTCCAATATTTTTAGGCTGCGTTTGTTTTAAAATTTAAGTGTGCGAAACAAATTAAAATTTTAGAATTAAGAGATTTAAAATTCTTGATGAATAGTAAATGTATGTGTTTGTTTTAAAATTTGAGTAGGGTGAGATTTAACTTTATGTCAAATTAATGTTTAATAATGATTAATATTGTATTATTATTATATTATATTGAAAAGAGTAATAAAGTGTATAAAGTGTGATATATTGGAAAAAGTAATAATAGATTTTATAGGTATTTGTAGATGTAGATAGAATGTGGGATTTGAAAATCAGACTCTAAATCTCAAACTCATATAAGACGAGGAACGCAAAGTCCTAAATTTATCCGTGTGAATCCCAAAACTAAAAAACAGCCTTATAATTTGGAGTCATTAATCAAGTTTGCTGAATTATTTAGTGAAAGAGTTGTTCTCGTCTCGAGCCCTGGACTCTGCTTTCTTCGTACTTGTGCAGACAATATAATATTATTCGTCCCCCACCCTTCTCTTCCATCTCTGTGTTTTGCTTTATTTCATACGTTTTGCAGAGTTGGGATGAGATTCGCGTACTTGATTGATACTAAAAATATCACGAGAATTTCTGTACATATATTCTTTTTACTGTTTCTATATTCCTTCTCTGAGTTTGTTTCTTTAAGTTGAGAAACATCATGTCAATTTAATTACCGAAACCCCCACTAACTGAGGTAAACAATGTAAAAAAATTGTTATATATAAAAATTATTTTTTTTTAAAAAAATACAATAATAATTTTTATTTATAATAATAATAATTTTTATGTATAATAATGATATTAAAAAATTAGATTTCACCTACTAGAGTTCACACAAATTTTTATCCTTTAAGTTTTATGAAAGTCGCACAACTAGAAAAATTGGTTTGACGAAAGACATACACACTCAATAAGTATTACTCTCTCTGTCTCGAAATCGTTGACACATTTACTGTTTAAGTGTAGTTTAATGTGAGAATTGTTTATTACTCCCTCCGTCCTGAATTTAATGACGCACTTACTGTTTGCTCGGAGTTTAATGAGAGAGTTGTTTATTAGCATAAGTTACTCCCTCCGTCCAGGAAAGACTGCAACACTAAAATTGAACATCAAATCAAGAAAAAATGTGAAAAGTGAGTTTGAATGTGATAAAAAAGGAGTATTGTGTGTAATTAAAGATGTAAATGTTGACTTTTAGTGGATATTTTAGGAATGTTGCAGTAATGTTGGGACGTCCAAATAAGACAAGTGTTGCAGTAATCATGGGACGGAGGGAGATTTTTTATGGAGGGTGTAAATGATAAAGTAATGACATATGATGTAAATAAAAGAGAATAAAATTTACTTTAGTATTAGAAAATAATGACATTGTGTGTAATTTTTTAAATATTTTGAGGTAAAGTTTTAAGTAATTGAATTGCTTTATTTTTTTTTTAGGAAATGTGTCAATGAATTTGAGACGGACCATTTCGACAAATGTGCCATTAAATCCGGGACAGATGGAGTAGTATAAGTTGTTTTTTTATGAGGGGTAAATGGTAAAGTAATGACATGTGGTGTAAATAAAAGATAATAAATTTGATTTTAATGTGGAAAAAATAATGACATTGTGTAATTTTTAGATGTTTTGAGGGTAGAGTTTAAAGTGATATAGTTGTTTTATTTCTTATTTTAGAAATGTGCTAACGAATTCGGGACGAACCTTTTTGAAAAATGTGCCAATGATTCCGAGACGGAGGGAGTACTTTATAACATAATATAATTTAGGAGTGTACAACAATCGGTTCAATTACTCGATCAAACCGGAATACAAAAATTTGAATGGATCAGATCTTTTTAAATCCAAATACGAACCAAATTTTATTAAAATAGAACAATAATCAAAATAATCAACTTGGTTCGATCGGTAGTCTAAATATTCAAATTACAAATTTTTGTTTCATCATTTGCATAAAAAATAAGTAGTCTCATCTAAGAAGGACTTATGGATCTCATTAATTCCACGGCATGAAATCCATGAGACCGTCATGATTCTCTATTTTTTATGCAAATTATACAACAAAAAGCTGTGTATATAATATATTGGTAGATAGAATATTTCTCTCTCTCATTCGTCGAGAATTAAAAGATGTAATGTTTAAGTGAAAGGTAATAGTTTTCTTATTTTAAAAGATGGATCTGGGCGAACACGTGTAGGGATCTGGCCGAGCTCCCGAACGGATCTTCCTTTTGCTCGCATCGTGTTCGCCCAACGTGGCGAACACGTGTATGGCCCTGGGCTGGGCCCACTCTTGGGTGCGCCTCATGTTTGCCTGACATGGCGAATAAGAGTAAGGTCCGAGCTACTCTCCAAAGATCTCGACTATGTGGCGAGCAAATGGGGGTCACGAATAGGTTTTGCAACGAGGCGGGGCGGGACCGGGGGACAACTCCCCATCCCCGTCCTTGCGAAATTCGGGGCGGGGAATCCCTGCGAACCATTCGGGAAAAAAATCGGCCCCATTCCCAACCCCGCCGGGGAATTTCATCCCCGCGGGGATCCCCGCCTTTTTCTTTTTAAATCTAATTTTCACAATTTTAATACGAATATATAAATTTCAAAATATAAATTAAACAACATCAATAAAAATTAAAAAATAGTTCAACATCAACATCAACAAAAATTCAAAATATAAAATTAAGCATACAACATAAATAAAAATTAAATGTAGTTTATTGTTCATCTCATTTGTTCTCTCCCATAATTAAACAACTTCAAATCTCCATTTCATGTGCATCCATATCAAGCTCCTCCTCAAAAAATATAAATAATATATATATTAGTAAAATATAATTTCAAGATTAGGATTTAGAATTTTAAAACATACTGTATTATTTAATTATATATATATATATTAATTTAAATTATAAAAATTCGGGGCCCCGCGGGGAACGGGGCGGAATGCTATCCCCGGTCCCTCCCCGCCCCGACCTGTTGGGGAATGGATTGCCCGGATCTATTCGGGATGAATATTTAAATACAAATTTAATTCTAACAATTATTACTAGCATGATATAATCTTATATTAATTCAAATAATAATTCAAAAACAAATCAAGCATACAATTTCGTCACATAAATCCTACGCATGCAGAATTGCTAGGAGTTTACGTGAACTAACCTCTCGGAGTGACAACCGTTGAGAAGATGGATCCCGTTCACACGAACACACCAAAAGACCTATTCAAGTATTCCCTCGTCCGTGTCCAACAATCCGGTGGTAGGATGCTCGCGAACAATTAACAAAAGGGAAAAAAATAAAATTATGTTGCACCACCTTTGTGGATTTTTAATTTTTCCAACACATGGAATTGCCTTGGGGATGAAAAATTCATCCCCTATTTATAATACTAGGTGGTGGCCGATTTTTGCCCTAGGAATAAGATGTGAAAATTTTTTTCTTGTTCTCTAAGAAATCTTGAATATATCCAATATATTCATTTCCCCATAATTAAAATATTCCACAAAAATCTCACCTCCTTATATTAAGGAGATTTTCGAGTATCTCAATTAAATAGGGAAGAAATAGGATCTTTGACTTTTCTTGAATTTATGGGATAATCTTGTATTCCAAGAATACATATTCCATAAAATCTTTCCAAGAAAATCAAGAAAATCTTTTCTCTTTCTTCCTTTAATTTTTTTTCGAAAATTTTGGAAAAATATGCAACAATAATTTATTTTATTTTAAACACCCTTTTCAGTTATTGGACTTTATCTTTGAGCTACTTGAGGGGCCTTTAGGAGAATTAAGATTGAACCTTCCAATGGATCTTGAATTTCCAATAATGAGCCACAGTATTATTCAAGCCCATAAATATTAATTAATCCCACTACATAATTAATATTGCACTATCCATCTTAACCCATATTACTGTTAATATGACTCCCGATTATTATTTCCCGTGTTTAAGATTATCCAGTCCATTAATTAATTTAGGCCACTGAAATAACTTCATATTAATTAACATCATTTTCCTTGGTCAAGAAACGGCTCAACATTATTATCCATACCGGAAACTAATTCCACTTGCAAGATTTGGTATGATAAATCTTCTGAGTCTCCCAAGGGGACAAATCAAACAAGGCGCACTTGCACACGTTTCACCGTATTAAATCTTAGCAATCGTCGTGTAACCAATAACATTGCCCAAGATACAAGGTATTGAATCTCACTGATTCTCTTCCCATCATAAGTCAAAGCAATGGTTAGTGATTCCACACGATCCTATTTAAGGGATGGAGATTAAGAAATAATGAACCACTGAGGTCTAATTCTTCTATATTCAGTACTGAAGAATTTATCCTCCTGTAGGTCCCATTCAGTGCATCATAATGCACTAGTGCAATCTCTTGGTCAAGACAAGCCAATCTGAGCCTTACACTTCAACCTTTCACGATGGTTTGTTCATTTCCATCTGGGTCGTGAATCCTGTACTTTTAGTTACAAGGGACTGTTAATTTAATCTTTTGTGATATGGTATCACTAAATTAACTACAATGTAACACGTATTATTTATTGAACAGTTATGCAGTAAATATATGTAACATTCAATGATATTTAAAGCATCAGTGATAAATAATTTATTTCAGCAAATAAGACAGAAATTCAGTCTGGTTATACAAAGTAAAAACATATTTTCCAGTATAACCCCAACAATCTTCCACTTATACTCAAAGTCTGCTTTTAAGTATACTACAACATGTCTCGTGTAGAATCTATGTGACATCTAATGTCACCTAATAATATCTCTCCCACTTATACTCAAAGCAGATTGGCAACGGTCTTGACACCCATTCCTTCCACATGTCTCTCGAATGTATTCTGAGGCAGACCCTTTGTGAATGAATCTGCTAGGTTGTCCTCTCTTAACGATTTCTCGTATAAGATGGTATTTCCTTTCAATGTGTTTGCTGGCCTTGTGGGCTCTTGGTTCCCTTGAATTTGCAACTGATCCGGCATTATCACAATAGATCGTGATGGTGCTGGGAAAATTTGGAACTACGTCCAAGTCCACTAGGAAGTTCTTGAGTCAAACCTCTTCCTTCGCTGCTTCACAAGCAGCTACATATTCGACTTCCATGGTAGAATCTGCGATAAATTTATGCTTAACGCTTCTCCATGTCATGACTCTTCCCCCATGCAAAACACACTACCTGAGGTAGATTTTCTGGAATTTAGGTCTGATTGGAAATCCGAGTTCGTGTATCCAATGGGAATCAGACTGTTTACTGATAAACCAACATTCTATCGCGAGTTCTCTTCAGATACTTCAGAATGTTTTTAACTGTAGTCCAATGTTCTTTCCCCGGATTACTCTGATATCTTGTTACCATGCCAACGACAAAGCAGATTTCTGGCCTCGTGCACAACATAGCATACATGAGGCTTCCCACAGCCGAAGTATAAGGAACGTCTTTCATGTCATCTATCTCCCTTTGCGTCTTCGGACACATTTCTTTGGATAGATGTATTCCATGTCTGAAAGGCACAAAGCCCTTCTTGGAATCTTGCATGCTGAATCGCTTCAAGACAGTGTCTATGTATGAAGCTTGCGATAAGCCTATCATCCTTTTCTTACGATCTCGAGTGATCTTGATCCCAAGGATGTGACCGGCTTCCCCTAAGTCCTTCATATCAAACTGTTTTGACAGCCATGCCCTTATGTCTGACAAAACCTTTACATCATCTCCGATGAGCAGAATATCATCTACGTATAGTACTAAGAATACCAATGCAGTTCCAACACGCTTTTTATACACACAACTTTCAAACTCGTTTTGATCGAACCCGTAATACATTATAACCTGATCAAAACATTGGTTCCAAGCACGCGATGCTTGCTTTAGTCCGAAGATGAACTTCTTGAGCTTGCAAACTAGATGTTCTTGGTCTTTTTCAATGAAGCCTTTGGGTTGTTGCATATAGATATCTTCCTCAAGACTTCCATTTAGGAAAGCTGTCTTGACATCCATTTGTCAGATCTCAAAATCGAGATGCGCAGCTATCGACAAGAGAATACGGATGAACTTAAGCATAGCTACAGGCGAAAAGGTTTCCTCATAGTCGATCCCTTCTTTCTGAGTGTAACCTTTTGCCACAAGTCTAGCCTTGAAGGTCTCTACCTTCCCGTCCGGTCCTCTTTTTCTCTTGTATACCCACTTGCAACCAATGGGTTTGATCCCATTAAGTGGTTCGACTAGCTCCCACACCTTATTATGATTCATAGAACCCATCTCGGCTTCCATTGCTATTTGCCAAGAATCTGCATCCTTGTCGTGGATTGCCTCATTGTATGTCCATGGGTCTGATTCATTCTCACCAGGTACCAAGTTTGACGACTCTCCTATCCCCATGAATCTCTCGGGCTGTCTGACAACCCTCTGTTGGGGTTATACTGAAAAGTATGTTTTTACTTTGTATAACCAAACTGATTTTTCTTATTTATCTACTAAAATAATATATTAATCACTGTTGCATTAAATATGAATGAATGTTATATATATTTATTGCAAACCCATTCAATAAGTTAAGTACGTATTACGTTGTAGTTAATTTGGTGATACCAGATCACAGAAGATCAAATTAACAGCTCCTCGTAATTAAGTACAAATTCACAACCTAGATGGAAATGAAAAAAACCATCATGAAAGGTTGAAGTATAAGGCTCAGATTGGCTTGTCTTGACCAAGAGATTATACTAGTGCATTTAGATGCATTGAATAAGGACCTACATGAGGATAAATTCTTCGGTACTGAATATACAAGAATTAGACCTCAGTGGTATGTTATTTCTTAATCTCCGTCCCTTAAATAGGATCCTGTGGAATTAATAACTATTGCTTTGACTTATGATAGGAAGAGAGTCAATGTGATTCGATACCTTATATCATGAGCAATATTATTAATTACATGACCATTGCTGACATTTAATATGGAGAATCGTGTGCAAGTACGTCTTGCTTGATTTGTCCCCTTGGTGGGCTCAGAATCTTTATCATACCAAATCTTGCAAGTGAAAATTTATTTCCGGTATGGATAATAACGTTGAGCTGTCTTTACTCCAAGGACAAAGATATTAATTAATATAAAGCTTGTTCAGTGGCTTAATTAATTAATGGACTAAGATAATCTTAAACACGGGAAATAACGACCGGGAGCCATATTATAGTAAAGTCGTAATATGGGTTAAGATGGATAGTTCAATATTAATTTTATAGTGGAGTAAATTAATATTAATGGACTTGAATAATATTTGGCCCAATATTATAGCTTCATAGTCCATTGAAGGTCCAATCTTAATTCTCCTAAAGGCCCCTCAAATAGCCCAATTAATGAAAAGGAGAAGAAAATATTATTGCCTAATATTTCTTATTATTTTTGAAAATTTTGTAGGAAAAGGAAGAAAAGATTTTCTTGATTTTCTTGTAGATATTTTATGGAAAGAGATGAGTATTCTTGGAATACATAATTATCCCATAAATTCAAGAAATCAAATCTTGATTCTTTTTCCTTGTAAATTTCGAAATTTATGGGATAAGAAGGGGAAGAGATTTTTATGGAAAATTTAATTAAGGAGAAAAGAATATAGGAGATATATTCAAGATTTCTTGGAGACCAAGAAAAAAATTTCTTCCTTATTTTTTACACAAAAAAATCAGCCACCCCTGTCCCTATAAATAGGGGATGAATTTTTCATTCCCAAGTGCAATTCCATGTGTTGGAAATATTAGAAATCCACAAAGGTAAAAAAAAAAAATTTTTGGTTTTCTCTCTTATTAAAATCGTTCGTGTGAATCCTCCCACCAGATTACGTTCGTGGACTTGGGACATATTTGGGAAGGCTCTTTGGGTTGATCAATCGTCTCAACGGTTGTCTCTGCAAGAGGTATGTAATCTCGTAACTCCTAGATTCCGCATGCTTAGGATTTACGTGGATTACGTGTACGCATGATGCTTATTGCTTGTTTAACTATTATGTTGAATTGATTTAGGATTAATTCATGTTAGTAATTAATTGATAAATTTAAATATGTATTTAAAATCATCTCGAATAGATCCGGGCACCCATGATTTTCCCAACAACTGGTATCAGAGCTCTGGTTTCGAGCTCTGACTTTTAAATTGTTATTTAAATTATGTTAGATATTAAATTAAAAATTGGATCGTAGAATTGTTAGATCTGTTTTGCAGGTATCCAATTGTCATGGTATTTAATGTGTTTAATTTTCATGCGTATGAATGTTGGTTTTAATTCGACTCGTTTGGATTTATTTTTCTCGTGAGAAAATCCACGAGTAAATTAGGTTATTTGATTTGTTCAATGTAATAGACTAGTCTAGATTTAAGGTGTATTTATTTTTCGTTAAATAAATTGTAACCTGATCAAAGACGAAGACAGAGACGAGGAATTGAAACACACTGAACGAAGATGTAGGCGGCGTGCATTGCGCCAAACGTGCGAGGAGGCATGTCGTGGCGTGGGACGTCGCCCAGCGAACAGGCGTGGGCTTGCGGAAACCCGAAGCGGGTTTGCTCGACCTGGGCCGTTCACCCGAAGCGCCACGATGAAAGCGAAGCCTTGAGACTCCGAAAGACGACGAAAAGCGAAAACCGTACGCGAGACGTCTGTAATCTTTGCCAGCTCGGCGCGATGGTAGAAGGATGTGGTAGCGACGGGCGTCTGGTACGCCTTGTGCGCGAGGGGAAATGCTGTTGAGGCTGAGAAAGGCGTGTGGGGCGATCGCTATGCCTAAGCGCCTGGCACTATCACTTTCGGCCAAGTGGCCGTAACGGCCTTGATGGCATCCCATGCGAGCTATTTGCATGGCGATTCGAGATTTAATTTTTTTTTTTCGAGACGAACGAGTGGGAGAAATTCAAGACATCATTTCTTCAAGGTCAAGCCATGGAAAATCAAACTATGACAATTGGATAATTTGTGCCCAATATATTTATTTTCTGTTTTGCTTGATTTATTGTTGTTTTTCTTATGCTTTATTTAATTTGTTTAAATGTGTTTGCATGAGAATTGCCCAACGAAAAATCTCAAACTCAAAAAAATTACTAAGTATGTTTTAATAATTAATTTGGTTTTGAATCAAATTAATTTTGACCTCCATGATTTATTTATTTGTGAAATCTTTTGGAGAAATTCCCTGCGGAGACGAAAAAGATAGCTTTCACATGAATAAATTCTCAAAAGGATGATTGTGAATTATTATTAGTGGCGACGATGACCCTCCCAAGAGGCTCGATCAAAACGAAGTAGTAATTCTGTATTTAATCATGGTTATTACTTAGGTATAAAATTGATATGCATATACTTCACCGAAGTCTCTGTCAATTTTATATTGGTCAAGTGGGAGCCGACTATTAATTTTTGAAATTAAAAGTTTGTAACTGTTCTTGTTTGTAACCTGCTTGAATGTGATTTAAATGATGACCCTCCCAAGAGGCTCATTTAAATCTGTTTTGAGATGTTGGCTGATGCATGTTCATATTTTTTTTTAGATTTGAATATGAATCATGTGATCGAATTGTGTGATTTTCTTTGTGTTGATCCGGACATTGACACAAGATGTATGTTTATTTCAGTTCAGTATGTCGTAATCTTTTAATCCACTGTTATTATACTTAAAGTCAATAGAATTGTCTGGGAAACTATGTTGATTGGAAACAAAAAATTATAATTGTCCTAACTGCACAAAAGCACAAGTGGATTCTTGACACACCAAATCAGATGAGCCAACTGACGAGTCAAAAATGCGAGGCTCCTCAGATCACCATGCGAAAGATATTGTCGCTAAAAATGGTGGAGGGCAACCCCGTATGGGATTACTGTTGGGGTTATACGTGAAAGTATGCTTTTACTTTGTATAACCTATGTATTAAACACTTATTTACTGAAATAAATTATTTATCACTGTTGCTTTAAATATGATTGAATGTTATATATATTTATTGCAAACCGTTCATATAATAGCACATGTTACATTGTAGTTAACGTGGTGATACCAGATCACAGAAGATCACGTTAACAGTCCATTGTAAACTAGTGCGTGTTTCACAACTTAGATAGACCCGAACAGTCTATTGGTAGAAGTTGATGTGTAAGGCTCAGATTGACTTGTCTTGACCAAGAGATTACATTAGTGCATTCGATGCGCTGAAGCGGACCTGCAGAGAGGATAAACTCATTCGCACTGACTTATGGGATGAAGAGTTAGACCTCAGTGGTTGTTGATTTCTTAATCTCTGTCACTTAATAAGGACCGTGTGCGATTAGTAATTATTGCTTTGACTTATAAATGGGAAGAGAATCATTGAGACTTCGATACCCTATATCTTGGGCAATAATATAATTGTATGACAGTTGCTAAGATTAATACAGAGAATCGTGTGCTTTCAAAGTCTTGCGTGATTGGTTCCCTTGGTGGGCTCGGAACCTATATCATACCAAATCTTGCAAGTGGAATTAATTTTCCGGTATGGATAATAAAGCTGAGCTGTCCTTACTCCAAGGATCAAGATATTAATTAATATAAAGCTTTTCAGTGGCTTAATTAATTAATGGACTAAATAATCTTAAACACGGAAAATAATGACCGGGAGCCATATTATCGTAATATGGGTTAAAGTTGGATAGTGCAATATTAATTATATAGTGGTATTAATTAATATTAATGAGCTGAATTATATTGTGGCTCAATATTGGAATTCAGAAGCCCATTGGAAGGTCCATCTTAATTCTCCTAAAGGCCCCTTAAGTAGCCCAAATTAAAGTCAAATAAATGAAAGGTGCTTAAAATAAAATAAATTATTGTTGCATTATTTTTCCTTAAATTTCGAAATTATTGAAGAAAAAGAGGGAGAAGAATTTTCTTGAAAAGATTTTAAAGAAAGGAGATAAGTATTCTTGGAATACAAGATTATCCCATAAATTCAAACTGGTGATTTTCGAAATATATAGAGCAATAATAGGAAGAATGATTTTCTTGAAAAGATTTTATGGAAAAAGATATGTATTCTAGGAATACAAGAATATCTCATAAATTCAAGAAAGATCCAATCTTGAAAAACCTCTTATTATTTTCGAAATATTAGGCTAAATAAGGGTGTAAGATTTTTGTGGAAAAATACACATGGAAAGAAGAATATATGGGATATATTCAAGATTTCTTGGAGATCAAGAAAAGTATATTTCCTAACCCTATTTTGAGCCCTAATTTTCGTCCCCCTCTCTATTATAAATAGGGTATGGATGTTTCATTCCCAAAACACAGGAATTGATCTTTTTTCGGAAAAATATCAGTGTCTATAAAATATCAAATATTTTTGAAACGTCGACAATTTGTGTTTTTTCGAAAAATTTCAATTGTGTGCAAGATAGTTCCATGTGTTGGAAATATTAGAAATCCACAAAGGTGGTGCAACAATTTTATTTTCCTTTGTTTTATAAATCGTTCATCGGAGAACCTCCCACCGGGTTATTGAGCGAGGACTTGAGAATACTTGAGAAGGACTTTTGGTTGGTAGCCGCCATTTTGATCCCGTCCCATCTCGGATTGTCACTCCAACGGGTATGCGTTCGTAAACTCCTAGAAATTCCGCATGCTAGGATCTTTTACGTGAATTTTATTTGCATGTCGTTGTTGGTGTAATTATTATTTGAATTCACTTAGGTAAATTCATGCTAGTAATAATTGATAATTTAAATTTGTGTTTATGAGGTCATCCCGATAGATCCTGGACAAATGTTATCCCAACAAGCTCGGTATCGAGCCTGGCCTGCTCGATCTTTTAAACTTCATAATTTAAATTGTTGTTCATTAAAATTTGAAATTGGATAGTAGAACTCGCTAGATCTATTTTGCGGTATCCAATTTTCATGGTATTTTAATTTAATGTGCTTGTTTTACATGCAAAAAAATAAATTATTGGTTTTATTTGATTTATTCAATTAATGCATCGAATTAAGTTTATTTATTTTGTAAATAAATTGTAACCTGAAATCCAAAGAGCGAGATTAAGTATTTATTTGATTTATTCAATGTAATAGACTAGTCTAGATCTAAGTTTATTTATTTTGTAAATAAATTGATGCGACGGCCACGGACGGCGATTGAGAACGGGAGAAGGATCGAGATGAAGAATTAAAACGGGGTCGCGCAAAGTGACCGGACGCGGGCGCGTCTGAGCCAACGCGAGCACGAGGCAAGGGCAAGATGGCGGCTTGGGCCGATCGTGCTCCCAAAGCACGCGGACTTTGCGCGTCATGAGCTACTCATTTTCCGGACGTCATCCTAACCCAAAATGGAGGATACTCGTTAAAGAATTATTGCGATTCAATTGGGAGCTTTTCTGGGATGAAGGGAAAAAGAAGAGACAATTTCTCAAGATCAAGATATGGAATTTAAACCATGTCGTTGGATATATGTGCCCAACTTGATTTATTTTATCTTGATGCTTGTTTTAAATTCATATTTTTTTTGTTAAATGTGTTTGCATGATTTAAAAAATTGTCTAAAAAAAAAATCTCACTTTCAAAAATTACTAAGTATGTTTTAATTGACAAATTTTATTCTGGATAATAAAATTGCGTCAATATTGACCTCCATGATTTATTTATTTGTGAATTCTTTTGGAGAAATTTTCCCAACGGAACGGCAAAAGATGGTTTTCACATGAATAAATTCCCAAAAGGATGATTGTGAATTATTATTAGTGGCGACGATGACCAAACGAGGCTCGCTTCAAAGCGGAAGTAATAATTACATATTTTAATCATGGTTATTACTTAGGTATAAAATTGATATGCATATACTTCTCCCAAGTCTCTCACAATTTTATATTGGTCAAGTGGAGGAGAATTAATTTTGAATTAAAGGTTTGTAAATCGATGTTTGTAACTTTCTTGAATGTGTTTAAATAGACGAGATCACCCAACGTGACCTATTTAAACTTTTTTGAGATGTCGGATGCAAGTTCATATTGTTTTGAATTTTGATAAATAATGTGATCGAATTATGGATATTTTGTACTTGTACAAATTGATTTATTTTATTTCAATTGATGCTTCCTTTTAATCCAAATTTAATATACTTAAAGTCAATATTTTATTTGTTAAATGAAAAATTTGATTGTCATGATTTAAAAGTTGATTCTTGAAACCAAAATCTCAAATTTCGAAATTACTAAGAGATGTTTTAATTGACAAATTTTCAAAATTGATGGCCTGATTTTGAACAAACTTGAGGGTCTAGGTGCAATTATGATCTGAGACCCAGATCGATTTGTACTCCTCCATGATTTATTTATTGTTTGAATTTGGTTTTGATGGACCAAACTTTTTGATGGCAGTCCATCTTCTAGGCCAAGGGAAGGCAAAAAAGATGGTTTTCCATAATCAATAAATTCCCAAAAGATGATGATTGTGAATTCAATTAAATTCAAAGGAAGTGTTTCAACCGTGGTGAAGAAGGACAATGGAGGTTTGCTTGTTCCAACCCCAAAAAGGGCGGAAAAGAAAGGTAATTATCACGCACTAGTTGTTGAAACTTGTTTAGCGGCGTATACTTCTCATTCGAGGGTAGTTGATGACGGGATCCACTGATCATGTTTGCTTCAAGGGTTCACGATGACCCGACAACTTAGTGGAAGTGAGATCCTCATCACACTGGGCGATGCTACGAGAGTGGCAGCTAAAGCAGTGGGAGGCGTGCACCTGTCTTTTGAAGACAAGATTTTAGTTTTGAGAGATGTTTTTTACGTTCTAGTTTTTCGCAAAAACCTTATTTCAGTTTCAAAACTATTTAATGATGGATATTCAGTTCGTTTTTTCTAAGCAAGTTCTTTTTCATCAGTAATGATGTGTTTATCTGTCATGGAACTTTAATGAACAATCTCTATACTATTAACTGTGCACACCACTTACAAAATTCATCTTTTAACACATCGATTGTTTCAAGCAATAAGAGAAAATCCTGACAAATGTTATCCCAACAATTACGTCCTCAAAATTGATGTCCCATCTGAACAAACTTGAGGATCTGGGTGTAGATTATGATCTAGAGACCCAGATCGATTTGCTACTCCACTCTCTGCCCAAAAGTTTTTGAGCACTTTGGCCTCGCTAGCTGATTTGTTGCAAGCTTTTGTCGCGGCACAGACGTTGATGGGGCACAAAACTCAAGCTTTGACGGCAAGTGGTCCATCTTCATCTTCTAGGCCAAGGGAAGATAAGAAGAAGAAGAAGACCAAAAGCCAAAAGCAATCAAACTCAACTGTTGCCAAGGGCAATGGTAAGATGAGGGATGCTGGTGGTGTCAAGGAAATCCAAAGGGGAAGTGCTTCAACTGCGGTAAGGACAATGGAGGTTGGCCTGTTCCATTCCCAAGCGGAGTGGAAAGAAAGGTAATTCTCATACACTAGTTGTTGAAACTTGTTTAGTGGCGTATATTTCTCATTTGTGGGTAGTTGATACGGGATCCACTGATCATGTTTGCTTAACGGGTTCAAGCTGACCCAAAAACTTAGTGAAAGTGAGATACTCATCACGCTAGGCGATGCTACGAGAGTGGCAGCTGAAGCAGTGGGAGACGTACACCTGTCTTTTGAAGATGAGAGTTTAATTTTAAGAGATGTTCTTTATGTTCCTGTTTTTCGGAAAAACCTTATTTCAGTTTCTAAACTATTTGTTGATGGATATTCTATTCGTTTTAGTAAGCATGTTACTATTTTGCATAACGATGTGATTATCTGTCGTGGAACTTTACGGAACAATCTCTATATTATTAACTGTGCACATCACTCACATAATGCATCATATAACACATCTACTATTTCATGTAAAAGAAAGCGTTTGGCTGAAGTGAACGAAACACTTCTTTGGTACCTAAGATTAGGTCACATTAACCCAAAAAGGTTTCAAAGGTTGGTTCAAGATGGTTCATTGGGGTCTCTCCAGATTGAACCATTTCCAATTTGCGAATCGTGCTTAGAGGGTAAAATGACCAAGAGGGCATTTGGAGCCAAAGGGCTTAAAGCTAAAGAAGTGTTAGAAATTGTTCACACCGACGTGTGTGGTCCAATGCAAATCAAAGCTAGAGGTGGCTACAAGTATTTTGTTAGGTTTATCGATGATTACTCACGCTACGGATACATTTTCCTAATGAAGCATAAATTTGAGACCTTTGATAAATTCAAAGAATTTAAGGCTCAAGCAGAGAATCACAAGGAAAAGACTATTAAGTTTCTACGATTTGATCTTGGAGGCGAATACCTCAGCGATGAATTTTTGAACTACCTGTCGGAAGAGAGTCAATGTGATTCGATACCTTATATCTTGGGCAATATTATTAATTACATGACAATTGCTGACATTTAATATGGAGAATCGTGTGCAAGTATGTCTTGCTTGATTTGTCCCCTTGGTGGGCTCAGAATCTTTATCATACCAAATCTTGCAAGTGGAAATTTATTTCCGGTATGGATAATAACGTTGAGCTGTCTTTACTCCAAGGACAAAGATTAATTAATATAAAGCTTATTCAGTGGCTTAATTAATTAATGGACTAAGATAATCTTAAACACAAAAAATAACGACCGGGAGCCATATTATAGTAAAGTCGTAATATGGGTTAAGATGGATAGTTCAATATTAATTTTATGGTGGAGTAAATTAATATTAATGGACTTGAATAATATTTGACCCAATATTATAGCTTCATAGTCCATTGAAGGTTCAATCTTAATTCTCCTAAAGGCCCCTCAAATAGCCCAATTAAAGTCCAATTAATGAAAATGAGAAGAAAATATTATTGCCTATTATTTCTTATTATTTTCGAAAATTTTGTAGGAAAATGAAGAAAAGATTTTCTTGTAGATATTTTATGGAAAGAGATAAGTATTCTTGGAATACATAATTATCCCATAAATTCAAGAAATCAAATCTTGATTCTTTTTCCTTGTAAATTTCGAAATTTATGGGATAAGAAGGGGAAAAGATTTTTATGGAAAATTTAATTAAGGAGAAAAGAATATAGGAGATACATTCAAGATTTCTTGGAGACCAAGAAAAAGATTTTCTTTCTTATTTTTTACACAAAAAAATCGGCCACCCCTGTCCCTATAAATAGGGGATGAATTTTTCATTCCCAAGTGCAATTCCATGTGTTGGAAATATTAGAAATCCACAAAGGTGGCGGCAAAATATTTTTAGTTTTCTCTCTTATTAAAATCGTTCGTGTGAATCCTCCCACCGGATTACGTTTGTGGACTTGGGACATATTTGGGAAGGCTCTTTGGGTTGATCCATCGCCTCAACGGTTGTCTCTACAAGAGGTATGTAATCTCGTAACTCCTATATTCCGCATGCTTAGGATTTACATGGATTACGTGTGCGCATGATGCTTATTGCTTGTTTAATTATTATGTTGAATTGATTTAGGATTAATTCATGTTAGTAATTAATTGATAAATTTAAATATGTATTTAAAATCATCTCGAATAGATCCGGGCACCCATGATTTCCCCAACACCCTCCCACTACGATGAGGTTCCGGTTGTGTAAGTGTGTTGTTTGGTATATCGACTTGTACAGTTGGCATTGAGGTAAGCCCATTTAGCTCATCTAAGGTAATCTCACTTCTGGGCTTTTTATCGTTCATATAGTCCTCTTCCAAAAATCTAAAGTGCGTACTGATTACCACTTTTTGATCTTCGGGACCATAGAACATGCACCCCTTCGTTCCCTCGGGGTACCCTATAAACAGCCTTAATTCTGATCTTGGATCCAATTTATCGGCCTCCTTGTCCAATACGTATGCCGGACACCCCCAGATTCTCATGTGTCCTAAACTGGGCTTGCGCCCAGTCCACAACTCTTTAGAGGTTTTGGGAACCGATTTGGATGGCACCAAGTTTAGAATGTAAGCCGTTGTTTCTAAGGCGCGACCCCAAAAAGATTTGGGTAGATCCGCATAACTCATCATTGACCTGACCATTTCTAAAAGAGTCATGTTTCTTCATTATGCAACTCTGTTTTGTTGAGGGGTTCCGGGTGCAGTCAATTGGGATACAATCACTTCATCTGACAAGTAGTTCAAAAATCATCACTGAGGTATTCGCCTCCACGATCAGATCGGAGATACTTGATACATTTTTCCCTATGATTCTCTGCTTGAGCCTTAAATTCTTTAAATTTATCAAAGGTCTCAGATTTATGCTTCATATGGTAAATGTATCCATATCTTGAGTAATCATCGATGAAAGTAACGAAATACTCATAGCCTCCTCTTGCTTTGATTGACATTGGACCACATACATCGGTGTGAACGATTTCTAACACTTCTTTGGCTATATTCCCCTTGGCTCCAAATGCCCTCGACATTGGACCACATACATTGGACCACATACATCGGTGTGAACGATTTCTAACACTTCTTTAACTCTATTCCCCTTGGCTCCAAATGCCCTCTTGGTCATTTTACCCTCCAAACATGATTCGCAGGTTGGAAATGGTTCAACCCGGAAAGACTCCAATGAACCATCTTGAACCAACATTTGGATCCTCTTTGGATTAATATTACCTAGTCTTAGATGCCATAGAAGTGTTTCGTTCACGTCTGATGAACGTTTTCTTTTATCCGAAACAGTCGATGTGTTATAGGATGCATTTTGTGAGTGGTGTGCACAGTTAATTGTGTAGAGATTATTCGACAATGTTCCATGACAAATAAACTCATTATTTAGAGCAATGGTAACAACTTTATTAAAAGTAACCGAATATCCATCAAGAAAAAGTTTAGAAACTAAAATCAAATTCTTTCTAAAACTTGGAACGTAAAGAACATCTCTCAAAATTAAAACTTTTTCTTCAAAAGACAATCGAACTTCTCCCATCTGCTTGGTGCCCACTCAGCATCGCCGATTAGTGATGAGGATCTCCTCTCACTAAGTTATTCGGGTCGGCTGAACCCCAGTAAAGTGAAACAAACATGATCGATGGATCCCAGATCCACTACTCTGAAAAGGGGAAGCATCGCCCATTAAACAAGTTTCAACAACTAGTGCGTGAGAATTACCTTTCTTTCCATTCGCTTTTGGGTTTGGAACAAATTGACCTCCAGTGTCCTTTCTCCGCCTTGATTAAAACATTTCCCCTCGGCCGTTTTCTTAACTCCTCCATCTCCCTTCACCTTCTCTTTGCCCGCCCGCATGAGTTCACTTCTTCCCGCCGTCGCTCGCGAATCTCGGCAATTCGTGCAATTGTAGCACCAAATTTCGCCCGCCCTTGCGCGTCACTTTCGTGACCGCCTGATTTAATTCTAGCGCCCCTCGCCATACTGCTTTGCCAGCGTCGCCCTCGGCGACATCGCCCTCCGCGTCGCGTCTTTGACGCGCGTCGCGCCCGTCTCATCCATGTCCGTCGGCCCATGCGTTACCCACAAGACACCTATCTCACGTCGGGCCTAAGTTCCGCCCAGCTGTGTCTTGCGCTTAGATGCCTCTCCGCCTCTCCAAACCCAGGCGCGACCGCCTAGAACCTTGTGCTTTGGCTCACGTACGTCCGGGCACTTGGTCGCCTGTTTTTAATTCTTCATCTTCGTTCTCGATCCGGTTGTAATTTATTTACAAAATAATAAATAAACCTAGATCTAGACTAGTCTATTACATTGATCAAATCAAATAAATCCTAATCTACTCGTGGATTTTCTCATTAGGCAAAATGAATTCGAACGAATCGAATTAAAAACCACAATTTATATGTATGCATAAATAAACATTCATCAAATACCATGACAATTGGATACCTGCAAAAAAGATCTAGCAATTCTACTATCCAATTTCAAATTTAATGAACAACGAATTAAATTACAATTTAAAATTTCAGAGCCCGAAACCGAGGCTCTGATACCAGTTGCTGGGGAATGGATTGCCCGATCTATTCGGGATGAATATTTAAATACAAATTTAATTCTAACAATTATTACTAGCATGAATTAATCCTATATTAATTCAAATAATAATTCAACAACAAATCATGCATACAAATTTATCACATAAATCCTACGCATGCGGAATTGCTAGGAGTTTACCTGAACTAACCTCTCGGAGTGACAACCGTTGAGAAGATGGATCCCGGTCACACGAACACACCAAAAGACCTTCTCAAGTATTCCCTCGTCCTTGTCCAACAATCCGGTGGTAGGATGCTCCCGAACAATTAACAAAAGGGAAAAATAAAATTATGTTGCACCACCTTTGTGGGTTTCTAATTTTTCCAACACATGAAATTTCCTTGGGGATGAAAAATTCATCCCCTATTTATAATACTAGGAGGTGGCCAATTTTTTCCCTAGGAAGAAGATGGAAAAATATTTTCTTCCTCTCCAAGAAATCTTGAATATATCCAATATATTCTTTTCTCCATAATTAAAATATTCCACAAAAATCCTACCTCCTTATATTAAGGAGATTTTCAAAAATCTCAATTAAATAGGGAAGAAATAGGATCTTTGACTTTTCTTGAATTTATGGGATAATCTTGTATTCCAAGAATACATATTCCATAAAATCTTTCCAAGAAAATCTTTTCTCTTTCTTCCTTTAATTTTTTTTCAAAAATTTTGGAAAAATATGCAACAATAATTTATTTTATTTTAAACACCTTTTTCAGTTATTGGACTTTATCTTTGGGCTACTTGTGGGGCCTTTAGGAGAATTAAGATTGAACATTCCAATGGATCTTGAATTTCCAATATTGAGCCACAATATTATTCAAGCCCATAAATATTAATTAATCTCACTACATAATTAATATTGCACTATCCATCTTAACCCATATTACTATTAATATGGCTCCCGGTTATTATTTTCCGTGTTTAAGATTATCCAGTCCATTAATTAATTTAGGCCACTGAAATAACTTCATATTAATTAACATCTTTTTCCTTGGTCAAGGAACGGCTCAACATTATTATCCATACCGAAAACTAATTCCACTTGAAAGATTTGGTATGATAAATCTTCTGAGCCTCCCAAGGGGACAAATCAAACAAGGCGCACTTGCACACGTTTCACCGTATAACCAATAACATTGCCCAAGATACAAGGTATTGAATCTCACTGATTCTCTTCCCATCATAAGTCAAAGAAATGGTTAGTGATTCCACACGATCCTATTTAAGGGACGGAGATTAAGAAATAATGAACCACTGAGGTCTAATTCTTCTATATTCAGTACTGAAGAATTTATCCTCCTGTAGGTCTCATTTATTGCGTCATAATGCACTAGTGCAATCTCTTGGTCAAGACAAGTCAATCTGAGCCTTACACTTCAACCTTTCACGATGGTTTGTTCATTTCCATCTGGGTCGTGAATTATGTACTTTTAGTTACAAGGGACTGTTAATTTAATCTTCTGTGATCTGGTATCACTAAATTAACTACAATGTAACTCATATTATTTATTGAACAATTATGCAGTAAATATATGTAACATTCAATGATATTTAAAGCATCAATGATAAATAATTTATTTCAGCAAATAAGACAGAAATTCAGTCTGGTTATACAAAGTAAAAACATACTTTCCAGTATAACCCCAACACGACCTTCGGGGGAAAAAAATTCCCCATCCCCGCCCCACGGGGAATTTTCGTGGGGATTCCCCGCCCCGATTGGGGCGGATCCCCGCGGGGAACGGGGATTCCCCGTCCCGCTGCCAAGCCTAGTCACAGAGGTTGACTTTAGTGGTCATTGGACCACGTGTGTGTTTGGCGAACACATGACCTTACAAGTTTGACCGGTTGCGAATCGGGTACAACACCACCCACAAGCTACAGCCCCAACCGCCCAATCGAATTGAAAAGTGACCTTCCCAACCTATATACAGACATATAACCAACTCCCCCAAATGTAGTTACTTCAATTTTGTGTAACATATACATATATAATATAAAAAAAACCAGGTGCCCTCGTCGGGGTGAGGTTCTGTGTCGTCGCACAGGTCGCGCCATCCCAGGGCGCGCTTTGACACAAATAAAAAGAAAAAACAAATCGAGTCAAGAATAAATCTTTTAATTACCCGCAAAACAAATACATTTCTGTAAGTGCTCGCGAGTAGGGGTGACATACCGTACCGTACCGTATCGGTCATACCATATACCGTACCATAATTTATGGTATGTGAAAATTCATACCGCATCGTACCAAAAATTACGGTATACCGAAGTTCGGTATACCGTAATTTCGGTATGCTAAAATCACATACCGTATACCGTACCAAAATTTTCGGTATATACAGAATTAACAGTATACCGTTTCATACCGAATTAACGGTATACCATTCATACCTTAATTATATATTTAAAAAAACCTATATTTTATGAATAATAATCTCTTAACAACATATATCTCCCTTAAAGACTGATATTTAACTATAGGAACACTCAAAAAAATTCTACGAATTCCAATTTTCAGCTTGAATCAGGAAACCCACAAAGACAATTCAAAATAAAAGGATAGATTTTCAATGTACGGTATATCCAATGTATTAATTAAATAAAAAATAAAATATATTATATATTTTTCTAAATGTGGTACACGTATATATCCAATGTATCGGTATACTGGTATACCAAAAAATATTTCGGTATATCGGTATACCAAGACTTTTGAAAATTTATACCGTTACTGTACCGAAAATTCGGGTATGGTACCATATCGTACCGAAAATTCCGATAAATTCGGTATATTTTCGGTACGGTAAGCCGGTATACCGATATTTTCGATAAATTTTCCACCCCTACTCGCGAGTGCTCACGGTGACGTAATATTTCCAAAAGTAAAATATTTTATTTTCATTGACGAGCAACACCGCAACGTCAAAGATCTCAGGACTAACTAAAAATAATGTAGACCCTGTATGAATATGCAAGCGAGTATAAATGGATGCATGCACTTTATAAATTTTCTCGTACATTCATTCGATTGTCCAATAAAAATCAACAAATACCTACCGTCTATACATTTGGTTCACCGGGAACCCCTACAAATGGAAGGAGGTTAAGATTTTGTTGAAGACTAGTTTCTTGCCCGTGCAAATGCACGAGCCTTTTGAAAATTTGTTTTTTGTAGTTAGTAGAAATAAGTAAATACACACATATGTAGATATTAAAACACTCTCACAAAAAGATAGTATGAGCAAGTCAGAAGCATGTCTCCTGGAAAATGACTAAGGAATATTAAATTAACTATGGTAAAATAAATGTCTCATTTGAGATTGATTTAAAAATTTACTGCGATGAGACAACTCACATTATAATACAATAAACAGTAAATATAAATAGTACAAAATATAAATCAATTCCTAAAAACAATATCAAACTTTTAAAAATAAAATAAAATGCACCTTTTGTTTAATTACAACTTACAATAATAGCTTTCTTCCACCACAATAGCTGCTGACAAACTATTTGATTACTTTTCCTTTTCACTTAATTAGAAAAAATAATATAAAACATCAAATATAACATTGAGAACTTTGGCTGAATTCTCAAGTACACTAAATGGATCATACCCATTGCCACATAAACCAAATGCGTCCATTCAATTTCCTACCCAGAAGGATCACCTGCAAATTGCAAATCATCCTATTTTTAATAATTTTACCAACAATTGAAAGCCCAATTTGACATTATGCACAATTGCAAAATTTAAGTCCCACTTCTACGAAAATTTCAAACTCATCACAACTCTAAAACCCTCTTCATCCATCGGTAAGAAAACAACATAAAACACAAATTTTGATTGTTCTTCCTCATCATTTCCTTGAACAAATTGAGAAATGCAGGGTACCTCCACCTTTAAAAACTGAGTCTCACCAATGTATATCTTAACAATACATTCCCATCCACTGAGTCGTCTACCATAACTTGAATCGATAAAGACATAAAATTCTCAATCCCCTACAAATTTAAAAGCCTTCGGAAACCGGTTCCATCGTGAAGAACGCACAACCCTCTATAACTAAACCAACAATTTATTCTGCTATCTACAAAGAATTCGGGATTCAAAATTAGAATCAACTTTTTTTTTCCCATCAGGAAAGATCACGCGACTACCACGCTGATCAGAATTGACACCAATGAAAGTGCTGGTAGAGCTATTTGATGGTGTTAGGAAAATATAGTCATGAATATCGGTGAGAATGCAGTTTCCACACACTCTCAGCTCTCCATTAGTAAAACTAATGCATCAATACTTTAATTACCCTTAACTGTATAAAACTTTTTGAGCATTGTTGCATAACTAAATGATAAAGCAGATGCTACACATCTTAAGAGAAGAACAAAACTCAATAATATTTCAATAAACGCTCTCACTTGATAAAGAATAGATTCTACACCTTCAAAAAGCCACCTCTAGCCATAATCTTTTGCCTATTGGTGGAAATCTAGTTAAATCATACATCTGGCACTTGAATAAATAGGTTAGTGTCTTCTTTTACAGTGGAGAACAACTCTTTTTGCCCCTTTACACCAACTGCAATATTAGTTAAAGCATGATTAGTTGCAGTAAGTAGGTTTTATACCGTGGAACACTTTTCAAATTTAGCGACTAAGAAACATATGTTTATTTTCAACAGATTGTGGTTGTGAAATCTCTATGTTGATTAACAAATTTCAGCACTCTAATATGACTATTTTGCCTATCAAGGCATATGCTGATCAATCATGTTCGTAGTGATATGAACAACTTTATAACATTACAACTTCTACGACATAAATATGATGACTAAGCATCAACTTCTGTTAGAAACTTCTAAATCTAGATTAGGTTTCCATGATCTATTTCATTATTCTAGAGGCTTCAGTCAAGGTCATCTATTCTTGGTGTTTTTCATGAGAAAAGTTGATTGTAAGATCTGTATTTTAGCAAACATCCACTTAAAACAACCAACTGTTCCACATCATTTATATCGGCAAATAATTCATATATTTACTTTACACCTTTGTGAACATTGATTATCATTGCAATACTTTTTATTAGTATCAGATATATGCTTATTCCAGGCAAACTCGTTTATATCTACAAATTTAATATAAATGCAATAAGTGTCCTTTAGATTTTTAAAGAAAGAAAATTACCATAGCCTCTGATATCTTTCTAGCAGCCGCCAAATCTTTTATCTACTTCACCATATGAAAATACTTTTAGATGATAATTCTCCATTTCCACTTGACCTACATAATCAGTCTTGCACTTCGAGCATCAGATGTAAACAGTTGATTCAATTTCTAAAAAGAGAGATTTTTCAGTTGGTCTCCTCATTCCGTCATTCTCAAATCATTATACCATAATATTCTGAAAAAGAAAGGTATCTCATGTCCTAAAATTCACTAAACAATTAAAAAATATATATATATTGGGATGAAGTCAACTTACTATTCTACTCAAGCACGGCCCGGAGTCAATCCAAATCCAAAACCATTTGGAATTAAATGCAGCGCGTTCAGTCTACGCAGGAAACTACACATATGAACAGGAAATACCAAAACCCATTTGCAAAATCGGAAGACGAAATAAAACCTGAAATCTGATTTAAATTTCCAAGAAGAATGACAGAAAATGACTCACCGAACCCTCTCGGTTCAGACATGAAATTATCGTATATGACAGCCACATAACAACATCGCTCAGAAAGGCGGGGCAGAGTCTATTCTGCTTTCTGACCACAACAGAACTTTCACAAGTAAACATTTCATCAAAGTGCAAATTAAAAATTAGGAATAAATGTGAATCGGTCAAAAATATCATAAACAGAAGGATTTCTTTAATTCTCATCAAGCATTTGAAACTATTAAAGTGTAATAACAAAATTGCAGTTATGAGGAAGAAGCACACGTTTTTGCGAGGATTCCATGAATTTCTCATCAGCATATCCGAATAGTAAAGATAAGCTAAAATATAATGATCTTTATCTTTTAAACTCAATTCAGTAATTATCCATCGACCGTCGTTGTTCCTGGCCGATCAACTTTTCACAACTCAAACTTCCATCAAAATGTAGGATAAAAAAAGTATGGATTAAGTGAATCAATCAAAAAAATCATATACAGGATGTAAATTCGAATGATTATACAGAGACTTCAATGACCTGTCATCTCATAGAAGAACCCACACAATAGCTCAAAGGAAACTACGAACACATAAAATGATAGAAGTTCCTCGATAACCCAAAAATAAAAAATCATCACCATGTAATCAAATCCTAGATCTGAATTACTATGCCGCCTTTCTCAATCCTCCCACCCACCCACACAACCCAAACAATTTATCTTTACAATTGGATCTTCTACCTCACCCTCAAGTTCAAGACCCCCACTCAGATATATTCTCATATGCATAATCTACTTGGTCTATTTTTTAATTGGAAAAATCCGAGCAGAAATCACTTTATTTTTTATAATTAAATCCAAATTAGCAACTCAAAGCAACCCCATGAAAGTAATGAGCACAATTAAATGCAAAGAATTTTTTTTTATCAGAAAAAGGGGATTTCATTGAATAAAATGGACATGAGAAGTACACAATGAGTTGGGTATAAAATTCCCGAAGAATGTTTCAAGTCCAGCGACAGTCTAAAAATTTAACTCACAGATTCTTCTAAAAGGGCTCTAGGCCTGTGCACCATTCACTAGACTTGACTTTAGTTCTCCAAGATCCTCTAGCATTCAACCAGCTCCAAAGCCTCATTTTGATGTCGTTCACAATATCCTTGCATTCCGGTCTCTCGTTTCGGAAGATGATAGCTTTCCGAGCTTTCCAAATGGTCCATGCAATGCATTCCCGCAGTCCAACCATGAGTTTCTTCCCATCCTTTCCCTTGATAAGTCTACTCAAATGGAGTAGATTTATCATCGGATTGGATGTTAAGACGGTGTTTAACCTAAACCACTTAACACACTCCATCCAAATAGAGTAAGCATAGGAACATTCAATTAAATGCAAAGAATAAATCCTCTCCGAAACCAAAATGAATATGTTTAAACACGAAATTAGTTAACAATGTGGGTGAAGAAACAAAAAAGGATAAAAAGAATAGATTGTGTATTAGAATGCACCTTTGCAAGGCCAAGCAGGAAAGCACTTGACCTTGGCCAAAAAGAGATCGCCTAATCACAATTCGCTCTTTCTTTTGACACCTATCTCCCATGCTTGAAACTGTGATCAACAGATTGAAGAAGTCAAATGATATTTGGAACAATTAAAGCCAAAACTGATGGAAGTCCTTCAACTTTATCACTTCCGGTGAGTATTAATCTATCCATTGACAATATTTTTGGCGGACACAGACCACAAAATCTATTAACCCCAGGAACATAAATTGATTCCAGGAAAAAAAAATTACTTAAATAAAATTGTCCGTAACAACAAAATTTCATCAAATTTCCAACACAATGATGATTTAGAGAAGCAGAGAAGAATTAGACCTTACCTGATACCATAATCTGGCAATCGCCATGGCAGCGGAGGAGTTGAGTTGAACCGCGTATTTGAAATAAATCGCTGATCCATTAGGCTTCGTTTCAGCTTTGGCTTCTGCTACAGTATTGAAAACAGGGAGTTCCAAGTGCTCTGTGCCGCCCTTTTTAGGGGTAACCCCTCCAACCTGTACAAACAAACACAATTTTCAGAAGAAAAGTGTAGAGCTCAAATAAACCCCAACTTACTGCATCTGATCTATATCAGAAGCAAATAGCTATACCATTATTTAAGATCACCCTAAATACCGTTGTGCAACAACGCAAAGACGGCGTCGACAGATCACCATACTTGCAAACGGTGAGTATTCATAACATCGATTAGAACCTGAATTTTTCTAAATCAAATCATGAAACCCAATTGATTCTGACGGTAGGTGGTTGAATATTAACAGGATCCGCATTCGATTTTTTTTTTCCTGAAAGATCGTTTGAGAAAACTGAAACTTTGCACATCCACAATAAATAATTCAAATAATGAAAATGAAATATGTTATGCACTCTCCCCTCCTGCTTTAGAAGATTTAGAGCCACAATGACAGGAAACCGAAAGACCAACCGTGAGGGTGACCATTGGCATTTAGCCATTTACTGAAAGAAAATAGGTTAAAAACTGATTAAAAAAATTACGGAAAAAATTATTTAAAGATTAGAGAGATGACATGTGGCAGCGCAGTAGATACGACACTTGGCGGCATTTTAAAAGTGCAATCCTCTTATTATAAAATAAGATTGTCCATTTACCGAAAAAAAATAAGTTAAAAACTTATTAAAAAAATTACAGAAAAAATTATTTAAAGATTAAAGAGACATGTGGCAGCGCGGTGTACTTGACGTCATTTTGAATGTGCAATCCTCCTATTATAAAATATAAGATTTTCAGGTTCTTTAATTTCCATTAGAGAAAGTCAAAAGTTTGGGATCTATGAGTTAGATTTTAGGTATTTATAGAAATTAAATGATGATTTCATTACAAGGCTACAATAATGATTTCATTTCAAATAAAAAAAATGACGATTTCATCCTACAAGGCTACAATATAAATTTAAATTAAATAGGATTCAATTACACCTGACCTAAGTAGGACAATGGGACGTGATGGGATTTAAATCGATTTGATCCCGTAACTTTGGATCTTTATTGAAAAGATCTCATATATATTATATGTTTTAATTTAGTCCTCAGATGTATTGATTTGTCTTGGGTTAGTCCCCAAATCATTTGGAGACCGGTCAAACTAGTCTAAAACGACGTCGTTTTTTTTTGGGTGTGTGATACGCCCCTTTCTTTCGATCAAAAAAGCCGATCGATATCGATTTTGGACACGTGGCCTTTGGCACTGTGATATACCGATTTAAAAAAATAAAAAACAAAAATAAAAATAACACATCATTAAATAATAATAAAATAAATCAAAATTAAAATAAATATATATTCAAATTTCAGATTTAATTTTAAATAAAAAAAATGTTTAAAATAAAAATAAAATCACATTTAAAGTAATCAAATGAAAATTAAAATAAAACCCTTCTCATCATCTTCTTCACGTTTGCAACAGGATGAAGATGATTTATGAAGAATTTGCTATTTAATTTTGTTCGAATTAGAAAACTAGAATGAAATTTGATAAAGAATAAGAAGAAACAAACACTTTGGCTAATTGATTGTGAGGTGAAATTGTACAGATAAGGTTTAAGGTTTAAAATTTAGATCCAGGATAATCAATTTCATAAGACGGAAATCCATCAACAACAGGGTATATGGGGTCACCGGATTTCAAATCTAGATCGAAAAAAAATAATACTCGGCAGATATGTACTCAAGCGACCCGGTCTCCTCCACCTTACTGTTCGGGTTGGGGAGGAGCCACGACGCCTCCTCCTCGGCGGCAGACGTCGGCTTTGCCGGTGAAGGCGGCTCACAGACCTCACAGATCCAGACGCGCGGCGCGACGCGAACTTGTTGTCGGCGTGGATTTTAGGGTTACGGGCTACACAGAGAAGGCGAAGATGGTAGCCGGCGTCGCTTTGCAAGAGTCGTAGGGCTTCGCCGTTAAGCTTCAGGTTTCGGCGTTTCGCCCCATTTTCTTGTGGCAGACGTGAAGAAGATGATGAGGTGGGTTTTATTTTTTGTTTTAATTTTAATTTGGTTTAATTTAAATGTGATTTTGTTTTTCATTTAATTTTATTTTATTGTATTCTGTAATTTTAATATATATTTAATTTAAATTTGATTTATTTTATTTCTAATTAATGATGTGTAATTTTTATTTTCGTTTTTCATTTTTTTTAATCGATAAAATACACATGTGGAGTGTCACGTGTCCAAATCGATGCAAGTCAGCATTTCCGGCCAGAAATTAGGGGCACGTGTGATACACGCCACTAAAACGACGCCGTTTTAGTGTAGTTTGACCGGTCTCCAGCGTCTTAGGACTAAATCGGCACAAATTAAAAATATACGAGACTAAATTGAAACATGTGATATATACTGGATCATTTTAATAAAGGTCCAAAGTTATGAGACCAAATTAATTTAAAGCCCGGGACGTGATTGAAATAGAGGTGCGTAGAAGTAGAAGTGCGTTTGTTTACAACTTAGGTTTCACCTTCTAATGTATATTAAATTAGTATTTTAAGCATGTTATCTAATTTGATATCTATATTTTCTTCCTCAAATTCCCAAGTTCCAAAGTTTGGACTTGTTTGTTGTATTTAAATATTTTGTAGTACTAAATTTGCTAATTTTAATGAATTTTATCTGTAGTATATGAAAATTATAATAATAAGTTAACGAATTTAATATATTAAAAAAACAAGATTTAGTAACCGCAAAAGCGCAGTTCTAATTTCGTTCATTAAATTACATACTGGCAGCTTAGAGTAGGCACAAGAAAAAAGACACACATCCAAATTAAATTGCAAAAGTAAAAGGTTTTTCAGAGTTAGAAGAGAATTAAACACGCGACTGAACGAGTAGAGCCTAATTAGATGCATCGCGCAGGCACTACAGCTAAGATGGAGATTTCAATTTCCAGAAAGCAGCTGTCATCAACCACGTAACCTTTTTTGGGGTCTTTGAGATCACCAATTGGCATGAATTCAGGAAATCCCACCCCACTTTTGGTAGACGAAAACCATACAGAAACTGCACATATGAATTGTGGAACACAACATTCTGATAAGATGTACTAGTAATTGTATAATACTAATTTTCAATAAATTAAAATCACTCAATAGAAAAGCTTGAAAATATATAGAAATTTTACAGTTGTGGGTGCGGCTCGAGGTTTGGATCTTGTTCTTGATGCACATGGAAATCGTGGCCATTGCGGGTTTATTGCCTGCCAATTACACCATGAGTCAGACATAGTTGGGACGGAGGGAGTATACTATTTGAAATGAATTAGTATTACCTCGAAAACAGACATAGTTGTCTAGGATGTGATGGTGAACATGGCATTCACTTCCCAATCCACACGCAAAGAACAAGTCTCAACCGAAGACAAGTATACAGAAACCCAATGGGAAGTCCAAACATGATTTCGTCGAGAAACACTGCGAACGCTCTCCTTTCGTACATTAGGATATATTGTGAGTTTCCTCTTCATTGTACCACATTAATAAGTAAATTAAGGGCTATACATAAATTCAACCAAAATGGTGCAATTGCATTGTTTTCCTTTCTTTTCTGATTATAGCTAGCTCTCTGCAGGGTTAAATTAAAACAATGAGAAACATACCATTTGTGGCCTCCAGCAACAAATTCCCTGTATACGTATTTCTGAATCCCATTCACAGAAAGTGAGGAAAAAGACTCGATTTTGATCAGCAAGTGTTGTGGCGCAACGTTTCTTGTTTCCACGCTAAAATCTGTCCATTTTCAAAACATATATATAGCCATCCGGGAATGGAAGTGAGAATTTACCTATTTTAAAAAATGAAGCTTTGAAACTTTAGTCTCCAAATGTACAGTACTTAAGTAAATAAAGCAAAACATGATTTTTACGAATTAAAGAATTCCAAAAACTTGAACAGATAAAATAAGCAAGAAAGCCATACAATATAGATAAAAAAAACTTGAACAGACCCTCGTCATCATGACGCAAGGACTCGTCGGAAGTTGGTCTTCCTCTCCAGCAACCTAGCATCTCTACCCTTTGTGACAAGAATTAATTAATTCTCAAAATATTACTTGTAATTATGCGCTACCTCCGTCCCATTTATACAGATTTATTAGACTTTTCATAGAGATTAAAATTTAAAAAACATAATTAAATAACTTATACTAGTACTCCCATCATCCAAAGAGATTTTGTCAAAAACTCATATGAGACGTCTTATACATGAGACAGGATACAACATAGCACAAATCACACACACCATTCCCAAAATCATTAAAGCGTCAATGTTCAACTTATGCCCCGTCCCACTATAATTGTCTCATGCAAGTGTACCTCAAAGATTTTACATATGTTTGGACACACAAGATAAGAAAACATGGTAATAAGTAGTACTCTCCGTCCCACTATAATTGTCTCGTTTTTTTTTATGCACGCCCTACTATAACTTTCTCATTTCATAAAAGGAAAATTTTAACTCAACTACCAATAATTTTTATTCTCACTTTTCACACAATATTACAAAAAAATCACTCTCCACATACATTTTTCCTCTCTCCCAATACCCAAAACTACCCTTCATTTTTTTTATTATTTTAATATTATTCCTTAAACAAAACAACAAAAAGAAGCGGGACAATTACACTGGGACTAAGAGAGTACTTTTTTTGTCTCATATTTGTTTGAACATTTTACATTTTTATCCGGCCCACACTTATTTGGGCATTTCTTTAAATGACAATAAAATAATCTTATTATTTACAATTATATCCTCTCAATATTTAAAAAATTACACCTCATGTCATTACTTTATACACACTAAAAATCACTTTATTCTCTCATTTAGTTTAATAATAAAATAGAAAGATCTATAACACCCTCAATTAAAAATTAATTTACCACATTAAATAATAATAAACAATTCATACACTAAATATTGTGTAAATCTCCCATAAAGTGCATGATGGAAGGAGTATTTTTTTAGGAGTAATTCTTTTAAATCTTTATATCAGTGTTTTCAAAAACCGGTTGAACCGCCCGGTTGAACCGGTCGAACCGTGAACTGCTCATATCGCCGGTCCAATTACTCCTTAAAACGGTTAATTCGATTTTATTATTTTTATTATTTATTAAATCACTTTTTTTATTTTTTTATTATTTTTTTCTAAACCTCTCTATATAATGTTATTGTTTTTATCTCAATATCATTTTCTCTCAAATAAATTCATTCACAAGTCATTAATTTCATTTAATCTCTTTATCGTCGTCGCATATTGTGTGGAATTAATCCACAACGTCATCATCTCTGGTCTACAAACTCTATTGTATTTATTTTAATATAAGATTTATAAGTTATAAATTAGTATAATTTTAATATTTTATAAATAAATATTTATTTTTTAATGTAACATACAAAATATAAAAGAAATATGCATAAATCAATTTAACGGTTGAACCGTCGGTTCAACCGGTCCAACCGGTTGGACCGGCAACCGATGCCTAGACCGGTTTGATCACCGGTTCGATTATGAAAACACTGCTTTATATATAAAATAAAATAAGTTCGTTGGATTGTCCACATGTGCAGATCCAAGAATAACAATATTTTTTGTAAAATTATTTATATTATGAGGATATAATATGTGGAGGCTTTTTAAAAAAAATATATATATGTAGAGGATTTTCTATTTTTGAATGTGAAAAATATTGTGGGACGTGAAAAAAAAAGTGTGAAACCTTTTATTGGATGGGAAAAGTATATTGGACAAAAAAGAAAAGTGTAAAACCTTTTATTGGATGGGGGATGTATGTTGAACAGGGGGAGTACATTTTCTATATCAATCCAAAGAAAAAATCACTTTTGTGTAATCCCTTCACCCTAAATCAGTTCCATATATGTGCATTGAAATTAAGAAAATTGAAGGCAGCATTTGAATGAATGGATTTGATATTTATGGATTTCACACATAAATCATCACACTCTTTAATGAATTTATAAATACTTAAATTAGAGAGTGAATTGTGGAGAGGGAGGAAAGAGATAGAGATTGAAGGATTTCAAATGACTAGGTTTTGATGAGAATTTGAAATCCCTCCATATTAAATTAAACTCTCAAATCTAAATATTTGTAAATTCATTGGAGGGTGAGTTTTATACTCGAAATCCATAGATTTCAAATTCATCCATCTAAAAGAAGTCTAAGACCTTTCTACTTATTAAAAAATGAGTATGTTTAGTGTGAAAATTTTCATATATGAAAATCTATAAAATTGTCCTAAATCAACTATATACACCCTAAACATTAAATAATGAACCCTAAATTATGACATATTCGGGTCGGGTGAACCATGAATCACTTTGGCCGAGTGAACCATGAACTACTCAATTTTGTCTTACCTTCACCAATTATAAAACTTGATTGTAAATTAAAAATTTTTAATGTGTAAAAATTTTCATACTAGACTTTGTCTTAAAAAATATAGTAAAAAATATGCAAAAAAAAGGAAACAAACTAATAGAAGGAATATAGAAACAGTAAAAAGAAGAATATATGTACAGAAATTCTCGTGATATTTTTAGTATCAATCAAGTACGCGAATCTCATCCCAACTCTGCAAAACGTATGAAATAAAAGGAATAGGGCATGTTTGTTTAGGGACGAATAATACTATATTGTCTGCACAAGTACGAAGAAAGCGGGGCATGTTTGTTTCGGGATTCAGCAGAATAGACTTAAGACTTTAAAAATTACGTCCCATTATAGTTTGAGATATGAAATTAAATTTTAAATTTCTCTCCTATAAAATATACTTACACCCCTATTTTTCACAAAATTTAATACAATCACATTACTACTTTTTTTTACTCTCAACACAATATAATAATACCATATCAATTATTATTAAACATTGATTTGCCATAAAGTAAAATATCATCCTGTCAAAATCTCAAAACAAACACATATTTTTTACTATTCATCAAAACTTTCAAATCCATAAAATTTCAAAGTCATGACTTCCCACACACACCTAAATCCCAAAACAAACACACCCTCAGAGTCTAGGGCTCGAGACGAGAACAACTCTTTCACTAAATAATTCAGCAAACTTGATTAATGACTCCAAACTATAAATATATTGGAATTTGAAATGATGAAACGAGAGGAATAGCTTGCTTATTGATGATGAAAAATATGCTTATTTATTAATTTATGCATAATTGGCGCAGAGAAAACCTTGACAAAGTGTGGCCACTTTCAAAAAATAAAAAATTGGAGAATTACAGTTATATATACTCTCTCTGTCTTAAAAAAAATTGTTCACTTTTTTTATTAGGACATCTTACAAAAATTTGCACACAAAAAATAAAATAAAACCCCATACTAAACTATATAATCACAATATTCATATATTTACATAAAATGTTATTATTTTTGGAGCACATGCATATACTCAATCAAATTAATTCCTTTACTTTATATATAAAGGTTTACTACATTACCTCTAAACACTTTATTTATTCATATGTGCCCCCAAAAGTTGGGGCAAATTTTATAGGGACGGAAGAATTATTATTTGGTAAATTTTACCCAATGATAAGACATTTCAAAATAATATGGCATTCTAGTGCTCCGTCAGTCCCGTTCTTATTTGAACATTTATTATTTGTACGAAATTTAATGTAGAAGTTATTTATTATTATTAAAAATGATAAAATTATTTTTGATGAGGTTAAATAATAAAGAAAGAACATTTATGTAAATTAAAGGAGATAAAATTGACTTTAATGTGAGAAAAATAATGACGTTGAAATGTTATTTTATTGCTATTTATATAAATGCTTAATTAAATTTGGGACGGAACATTTGGACAAATGATCAAATAAGAATGAGACGGAGAGAGAATTAGTTTATTACAAGTCAAAAACCAGTTGTTGTTGCTAGTGATTTCATTATTCCTTTTAGGAATTAATATTTTATATAGTCTAGTAATTTTGCAATTTTTTGAAATTGATTCCCATTGTTTTGAACTTTTTATTTTGATTCTTAAAGTTTTCAAAAATTTTGAAATTGATATTATTTAATTTGCTGCAGCAGGTTACTAAGCAGGTAATCGTCACATTGATCCGGTGCAACTTGAGTATATTTTCAGTGAAGACAGCCTATAAATATAATTGAATTGCATGGTGCACCTGATATATACAAGACATATTTATTTTAAATTTATGAAAATAATTCAAAATAAAAGTGAATTGCAGAGAGTTTATTAAATCATAATCGACCCATATTATTTATCATCGGGAATGATATAGAGCCCACTGGTGGACACTATATTTGTGCCCCCACCTCCTACGTGATTGCCTAGGTGGCAAAGCCCCATAAGAATCTTTATTTTTTTCTTTTATTATTATAATATATTTTTCTACATATTTTCAAATTTATACCATAAATTTAATATCTATTTTCCGAATTAAATCCTGGAATCATTTCATATATCTTCTCCTCTCTTTTGTGTAAGAATCATTTTCGTTTATCATTCTTCGTCGGAATCTTCAACAGAGTCGCTTTAACGCCTTAACCATTTTTGTAAGTTCGTAGTGCTTCTCCATTTACAAAAAATAATTAAAACTCATGGAGTCAAATATGAAGTATCCACAGGGTTTACCAACAAATTGCATATGCAATAACAAAATAATGAACTATGAGAATTAGGCTGAATAAAAGGGAAGCATATTATATTAAAATCGTTTAAAGTTCATGACATTTTCTTTTGGATAAACTTCAATTTATAAAAAAGTATTCTCTTATTATATTTGTGCACATGTTTTTCTTGTTTTATTTCAAACAAGAGAGAAGAATTGGGAATAAAAAGTAGGGATTATTTTTTTTGTAGCTCAATAACTTTGTGTCAATTTGAAATTAGTCATGTACGTATTAAATTATAATATTTTTCCTGTATGTTTTTACTATTTTTTATTTTAGCTTTCAAAATCGGTCAACCGGTAAATGCCTACGTGACATTTAATTTTTCATTCACCTTTATTTTTTATCCGCTACGTCTGTATTTTCTATTTTCATTATATACTTATTTTTAATCAATAATTTAAATAGGTTCCTGGGTCGGTTCGGTTTCTGGGTCGGGTCGGGTCGGGTCAAGTCAAATGGGCCAGGTTCATGTCAATTTTTTTTTAGGTCAAGGTGGGTCGGGTTTAGGATTATAACCGACCCGATTCTAACTCTTTCATTCAAATTCTTCATCCCCTTTCCCCAAAATCGAATCTTTTACTTCTTCACCTTCATCTAATTGCCAAGAACATGAAATAAAATCTTTAAATTCGGCCTTGTTTGAATTCTGCCAGAGCGTACAGCGTTGCAGAGGGTGATTAGAAGAGTTTCATTCTAGGATTTATCAAAATCTTGAAATACGAAAGTAGAAATGAGTTCGTTGGCGTTTATGAATGATAGGGTTTTATCAAATTCTCACATGGGTCTTCAATGGGGCCTTCAAGATTGCAGCTTATATCCGGGTGGTGGCTTGTTTGCCTCTGTGCAAATGGGGAACAACGAAAATGGGGGCCTCAAATTACCATACGCGGATTTGCTTGTGAAGTATGTCACATTGCCTGAGGGGTTTAAGAATTTTGGTGATGCAGAGGGGGAAAAGAGTTTGATTAGTAAGAAGAAAGAGGGTGGGCTCAAACATAAGATTAAGATCTCTAATCCTTCATTAAGAAGGCTTGTCAGCGGTGGAATTGCAGGGGCTGTTTCAAGAACTGCAGTTGCTCCGTTGGAGACGATTATGACTCATTTGATGGTGGGAAGCAGTGGGTACAAGCACTTCTTCCGGGTTCCAAGCATTTTCCCTTTGTATTTCCCAAAATCGACGAATCTATCTCTCGCCAGAGTACCTGGATGACTGGATCGAGACGATGGTGGATTTGGTCGATTCGCAGACCGATTCCCCCTTCTTAATCAACGCCTATCCATTCTTCGCTTACAAGGACAATCCCGACCAGATCTCTCTCAATTACTCGCTTTTTCAGTTCAAATGTGTTGTGTTAATTTGCAGGAATGAATATTATTGATTTTACAAGACAGAATCTGAAGAGTTAGAATACAAACCGTTGTAAAATCTGGACACGATTTTGGGTCGGTTATAATCCTAAACCCTCCCCGCCTGTATTAATTAATAATAATAAAAAAGACATGAACTCGACCGTTTGACTTGACCCGACCCGACCCAAAAACCTATTCAAATTATTGATTAAAAATAAATATATAATAAAAATAGAAAATACACATGTGGCGGACAAAAAATAAAGGAGAATGAAAAATTAAATGTCACATAGGCATTTACCGGTTGACCGATTTTGAGGGCTAAAATAAAAAATAGTGGAAACATACAAGAAAAATATTATAATCTGGTACGTATTAGACTAATTTCAAATCGACCCAAAGTTATTGGACTACAAAAAATTTAATTCTTAAAAAGAATTAAAAGAAAACATAATACACAATGAATGGTAAACAAGAATCAAACTTCATTGCATTTCCTTTTTTTCTTATTTAGAATAAATTATACTTATCTTTTTTTTTTTGTTTGGCTCAATTAAAAAAACAACGACGATGACTTTATATTGCAGATTGGCAGATTCTAGGGATGAATGTGAGCGGGACTGAGTGTTGTAAGAGAGAGAAGAGAAGATACAATTTCAGGATTTATAATTTGGAAAAAAGATATTTTATTTGTGGTATAAATTCTAGAGAGTAACACTCATGTGAATCAGGTTCACACATAAACTCTATCACTGTTATGCACAAAAACTTTCACTATTTAAAAATATAAAACATTTTCTAAACAGTGATTGTTTTTGTTCATAACAGTGATAGTTTTTATACATAACAATGAGAGTTTTTGTATGTAACAATGATACTTAAATAATCGAGTTCATAACATGAACCAAATCTATATAAATTTTTCTCATTTCTAAAATATATAATTAAATTTAAAAATATATATGATGAAAAAAAAATAAAGATTGTTATGTGGCATTGCAAAGTAGGCAACCACGTAGTCGGTGAACATAAATATAACGCCTACCGGTGAACTCTATATCATTCCCGCATTTACCATATTTACTACACTCAAAAAAGTAAAACATGCCAACAAAATTAATTAAATTCAAAATACACAAAATTATATGAAAATCGGATTAATAACTTCCGTAATTTCAATTAGATAAAGAACACAATCGGAAGCCAACAAAATCAGAATACACATGATAATATCAAAATCAGATTAATAAATCCAGTAATTTCAATTAGATTAAGAATACAATATAGTGAAATTAATAAATTAATCATTAAATAAACAAGAGTTTATTGAATTACAGTTAATTTATTAGAGTATCATCTAATTGAATCAGATCAGGTAGCTAGGTGGACCTTTCACTTCATAGTGTATTTTAGAGTAATGCAATTTATTTACACTAAATCATGTAATTAATTTTTATATTAATTATTATATATTTTAGTTCAATAAATTGCATATTTCAGTGCGTGCAAAAGTTGAATGGTTGTAAAATATTATAATCTACGTGCTTAGCCTTAATGAAGGTAAAAGAATTGAAGGTAAATTTACTATATTTTTTGATGGGACTAAAAGAAAGAGTGCTCTAATAATTAATATACAAAAAATAAAAACAAAAACAAATTATAACAAAATTTGTACAATTCGAACAGGATTTTTGAAGTTTTGTAAAATTACTTCAAACCTCCAAGAATTAATTCCCCCGGATATATAAAATATGATACCAAACCATCAATCGAGAACATCAATCTTGGTGATGCAAGTTACCAACCGCCGCAAAATAGAGTCGCCCTCCGGCGACTTGCAATGACACCTGGTCTTTATCTTATCTTTGATCCGGCGAAGGGATTTCATGGCCGAATGGTCCTTTTTGGTTGTAAAAGTGTAGCTTCTCAAATACAACTGTCTGCGTGAAAATTCAGTCTCATGCAGCACGGGTTGGAGGCTGCTCCGCCCATCGCCGCCGTGAAGGATTATCGACTCGATGAACTTAGCGTCGGATTCCGGCCACTTAAAAGACGTCGCAAACTTGAAATACGTGTTTCTCACCGGAATAGATCCGTCGCAAACTTAAATATATAGAATTGGTTTATTAATTTCTTGTCATAATATATCAAAAAGCCCATAAATTATTAATTTTTATTTTGAAAGATCCTTAAATATTTTTTTATGACAAAAACGCATATGAAACGGTCTTATGCATTAGACGGGTACAACTTAACACAAATCAAATTCATTTCTTTCAAAGTGTTAAAGTGTTGATGCCCAATTTATGTCCTGTCTTACCTTGAGACCGTCTCATGCAAGTATGCCTTATTTTTTTATTTTGAAAGACTCTTAAACAACATAATTCATGTTTTATAAGCCCATTTGTGAGTTAGAGACATTTGTTGTTGGAGTTTGATCTAAAATATAATAACATTGGAATTAGGTTGATGTTCCATATCTTAATGGAAAATATTAAACTAGCTTAGCGAAAAAGACAATCTTGGGTGAATTCGAGTTCACCATGAACTCAATTTTTTTAGTATTATTGTTATGTATAAAAATATTATAATTGTTATGCATATAAACCATCACCGTTAACAATGATAATTTTTGTGCTTAACAATGATAATTTTTACTCATAACAGGGGATTTAAATCGAAATGGTCTCATAACTTTGCACCTTTATTAAAAAGGTCCTGTATATATCACATGTTTCAATTTAGTCCCGTATATTTTCAATTTGTATCGATTTAGTCTCAAATAGCCGGAAACCGGTCAAACTACCCAAAAACGACGTCGTTTTAGAGGCGTGTGATACACGCGCCCCTAATTTCGATCGAGAATTTATCATAAAACGACGACGTTTTTGGGTAGTTTGACCGGTCTCCTGCGATTTGGGACTAAATCAGCACAAATTGAAAACATACGGGACTAAATTGAAACATGTGATATATACGTGACTTTTTCAATAAATGTGCAAAGTTACGGGACCATTTCGATTTAAATCCCCACATAACAGTGATAGAGTTCATTTATACACCAAGTTTATAGGAGTGTTACTTAATTAATTTATGAATCTTTCAAAATAAAAAATAATAATTTAAAAGTTTATTAAAACAAAAAATAATTTAGGAGCTTTCGATACAAAAATTAATAATTCAAGAGCTTTTGATGCATTATACTACTCCCTCCGTCCCAAACTTAATTTTCACATTTTCGTTTCGGGCGTCCCATACTTGATTTCCACTTTCCTTAAATGAAAATATCTATTTTACCACTTTATCACATAAAATACTAATAAATAACTTTTTTTACTCCCAACTACCCATCACTTTATCACATAAAATACTACTCCCTCCGTCCCATAGTTAACCTTACAGTTACTGTGTGCTCGAGTTTTAAGAAAAAGTGATAAAATGCTGGGGGTAGAAAGAATTGTTTATTAGTAATTTATGTGATAAAGTGATAAAGTGATGAACAATTGGGGATAGAAAGAGTTTTTTATTAGTATTTTATGTGATAAAGTGAGTATTTCCATTTAAGGGAAGTGTCAGTTTAGTTTGGGACAGAGATAGTATATAAATAACTATTTTCACCCCGAACACTTTATCATTTTTTCTTAAAAAACTCGAGCACACAATAAATAAGAAATCAACTATGGGACAGAGATAGTATATCTAACTTCTTTTTCAGTTACGCGCCACAGGTGCCTTACTTTACAAGTTACTACGTCCTTTTACCTCTAGCAGAGTACTGTTGATTTTTGCTGCCATCAATTTCAACATATGTTAAATTTTAATTTTATTTCGATCTAATATATTTTATATCATCTTAATTTTTTGAATCATAATCCAGGAAAAACATATATTATGAAATAAAATATAGTATTTAAATTTATTCATTGTCATTATTTGAAAATTTTTAATATAAAATACTATAATTGATTTGAAATCAGAATGCGTATGAATTTATTAAGATTAACAAAACGACGTTTTAATATGTTTGAAGATACGCTTTGATATATTAAAAATATACACAACTAATATGACATTTGCGACATCTTGTGCAATTCGAGAGAAAAAATATTAGTACTAAGCTGTGTAAGAGAAATTAATTTTAACACGAACTTATTCTCTCATCAATTTCAACACGTATATGTATGTTATCTCTCATCATGAATTGCTTTTCAAAATTAATTTTCACTATTAGGTAGTGATTGAAAACACCACCTTATTCTCCTTTAGAAATTAGAATAATTATGTTTAAGTAAGTATAACAAGGTGTTAATTCAATCGGAATTTGAAGAAAGTAGGCCGTGCGGTAATTGGCCAAAAATAATTTATTATGTGTTACCATGTAGACACTGCCCAGTTGTTCTTTAATGTGTGGTATTGTATAACACATTATAACATATGATAGTGATACAATACATTAATTAAAGCAGAACTGGAGAGTGTCCTTCAGGTAACCTAGAAAATTTACAAAGAACACCAATATTCCTACTTTCTACAAGGAACATACCTAGCCCCCATTCCATTAAAATGGTAGGCGAAGGCCATTCAAGTTCGAAGTATTTTGGATAAAATCGAGGGATTGTGAAAATATCATTAAAGGCCATTGGTATAATCAACACTTACTGCCTTCATTGAACACATCAAATACTATAGACATGCATATCTATAAGAAAATCTGCCAAAACAAGGAGCTCCTGTTCAAACACATCAAATTTCCAGATACATACATGCATCTATAAAGAATATCTGTCAAAACCAAGGAGCTACAGACCAGTGAAATGTGATAGTTATATATGTATCCAAATTAAACATACCTTAATTAGGTGCATCACGTACTAGAGCTGTGACCAAGATTTCAATTTCCATAAAGCAGCAATCATCAACCAAGAAACCTTTGCTGGGGTCTTGTATTTCAGCAATCCGCATGAATTTAGTACATCCCCGGCTAGTCGAACAAGACGAAAACCAGCAAGGGACTGCAACAAAGAAAAGGATAAGACATTCGGAGCACACAATGGATTGAAGAGAGAGATTTTAGGAAATAGACACGTTTACTTGCATGATTTCCATTAAAATTGAGTTCTAAATTGAGATACTTATAAAATGGAAACCCATATTGAGACTCAACCTGAAAATTGAGTCTTGATATGAAATTCTTCCATCAAAGTTGTATATTAAAGGTTAAAAACCTGGGATAAATGATTTTTTTATGGAAACAAACTTTAAAGACTGGAGCATGCAAAATAGACATCATATATCTTTTACAATATGAATCCAATTCCAAAGCGGTTGAAAATAGAAACCTTACACTTTTTAGTACAGTGCTCATCATGGATCTTGCTTTTGATGCGCATCGAAATGTTCGTCATCATTTTCTCATGCGTAGCAAAACTCTTGCAATCAACAGAATGCAAATAGACAGAGACATAACAACCTTTTCCCCTTCCGTTTCCATTTGGATATAGTTTAAGCGTCCTAAATTTACAAAGCAAAAGTGCATTCATATTTATTTACACAAGGAAAAGAATTGAGAATTGGGAAAGATAAGATACCATTGGTGATCCCCAGCAGTGAAAACTTCAGATTCCCAAACATCTTTAAATTTGGAGTTGTGTGAAATCACCAAACTACGCTTATCTGAATTTGTGACTTTCTGAACGGACAGATGGTCGATGACTAGTTGGCTTTTGATGACAAAAAACTTCAGCTCCAAACACACACTTATCATCAACAAGGTATCCATTAGATGGGTCAGTCAAGCTATTTTTGGAGATCAAATTGGGAAATCCCCACTTTGTATTCATTGCGTAGAAGCGCCACAGTTTTCCTGTTCCGGTTGCAATAAGATAGCAGGAGCTAATTTTAATGACAAGAACAACAAAAGACAACTTGTTCTAGTTGACAGAAAATTGTATACCTCGAAAACAGGTGTAGTTATCTAAAATGTGATTAAACAAAAAGACGGTGAACATGGCATTGACCTCCCAGTCCACAGGCAGAGAGCTTGTCTCAACCATACACAAGTACACAGAAACGTGGTCACCTTGTTTGTTGATATCGTCTCCATCGGGATAGATTACGAGTGTCCTGTTCAGTTACCACATTAATTAAGGCAAAATCCACATGATGTTAATGGAATAATATCTTACAAACACCACATTTTACAGGAGCTAGAAACACATTCATTCCAAAAATTTGAGACTATTATGATCAAGAATTAATATTCCTATTCGAGCTAGGAATGAGCTCCAGAAATTAAGAGAGACATTTTTTGTCAACAAAGAAATTCCGCCGTTTTCATTAATATAAAAATAAATGCCAAGACTAAAATAGTAAATGAATAACTTGAAAATAACCGATGCACTCACCCATGACCACACTGGTCTAGGTAAGGTGCTTTTAGCAATTGAGTTATCCCACTTTGTCTATTATACATCAAAACTTGATAAATTCAAAAGAATGTCTAAAGAATAGTAACTTATTTTTAATTGACTCAACAGAGTGCTTGATAAATGACTTGATGCATAAAGACTTAGATTTGGGCCTATTTCCAGGTTTACATGAGATAGTCCTTAGCCAATTTAGCTTGTTGGATAGATCTCATGTTCAATTACTTTAAGTTGTTAGTTTCATGCCATTTTTTAGCCAAATACTTATATGCACTAGTTGTCCCGTGCAAGTCAAGTGCATTTTTATTGGTATTAGATGTTTTATTAAAAAGTATTAGTTGAATAGTATTAGTGGTTTTGATTGAACAATATTAGATGTTTTCATTGAACAATAATAATTGTGCTCCAACCGCACAGTGCAACTCATCTAATTTGCTTAATGCTGTACATAAATTTCACATAATCTTGAAAAAAGAAGAAACTGCAATTTTGTGGAATAATCGCTCTCAAGCAACATAAACTAAAACAACTAGAAACATAAAAAGAGAATTAATATACCATTTTTTGCCTCCCGACACAAATTCCCTCGATTCGTATCTCCAAATTCCATTCTCAGAAAGTAACGAAAAAGATTCGATTTGGACCAGCAAATGTTGAGGCGAAACGTTTCTTGTTTCAACACTAAAACCTGTCCATTTTTTAAAGAAATAATCAACCAACAGGGAACTGGAAATTAAAATTTAAAAAATAAAATAAGTTGGCAAGTTTCAGTAAATGTACACAAATAAATCAAGGAAGGAAATAAATAGATGTATAGTTGAAATTGAGAGGATTTTGATCACAAACCCTCGTCGACCGCTGAAAGGGACACCATTGGTCTTGGACAGTCTTGCTGTGCGTATTTGATATGAAATTGGTCTTTATGTTAATTATTGAATTTGAAAAGAGAAAATCATAATCCAAGAGTTTGCTTAGAGGTAACTTTGTCACGGTGATATAAATGGATGATCTTCAATACTTACTCATATTTTATTTATAATAACTCTTTTGATTGATCAAATATAGAGTGAACAAGTTTCACACAAGAATTTATGAAATTGATTATGGGGTGTGATTTATATTACTAATAAATATTAATTGTAATAACTGAAGGGTATGACTTTTTACTATAAAGGATATTACTTATAATATTGAAGGGTGTAACTTATATTACAGGAGGAACTATTAGTAATGATAACTGAAGGGTGTAACTTATATTACAAAAAAATATTAATCGTGATAACTGAAGGGTCATGCCTGTAAAAAAAAAAAATCACGCTTAACAAGTATCACAACATATCAACTCATTTAGATTTAGATATTTATGTTTAAAATTTAGTTTGATTTTATTATATTTAGGATTTATTTGTCTTTCTTGTTTTCTAAGTTGGTTTAGTATTATAAATAAGTGTTCTTATTATTATAAAAGAGAGTTAAATTTAATTAGTGAAAACGTGAATTTTATCTCATATATCTCTTTTACGATATTCTTGTGAGAATCAATGTAATTTGAGTTAATCACTTTTTCGGTATTCATAGAATAAACATAATTAATGTGGTCTTAAGTTCTCGTATTTATTCATCTTTATTATATGCTCTCGCTGTCTACATCACTTTGTTTTTTCATTTTTTTTTATTTTATGAAAATTATTTTTATGAATGAATAGTTATGAAAAATGAAGGCATAATAGAATGTGAAAAAAGTGTGATGATTATAACCGGTGTGATATGTCTTCTGAAAACAAGAGTGTGATTGGATGTGAACCTTTTTTTTCCTTTTTAATAGTTAATAGAGTGGGTCTCACGTGCATCCAAGTGCATCATGCATTTATAATGCATTTTAGAAACATGCAACTTGTTTACATTGAACCATGCAACTATTTTTTCATATTAATAGTTGCACGGTTCAGTGTAAACAAATTGCATCTTTCAATATAATAAGTTGCATGCTTCTAAAATGCATTATGAGTGCAAGGTGCACCTGGATGCATACAAGACTTTTTTTTTTGACGGGAAGAAGAAATATTTCATTCAAGAGATTGAAACAGCAGGCTCACGCCTTACATCATTGATAACAAAAATGTTGCAGCTAACTGGTACCTCCCTAATCCAAATATTCTCAAATCCTAAGCAAGTACCAAGATGTAAGAGGTAGCGTGCTACACGGTTTGCACTCCTCCTAACAAAAAGAAACTCAGTGCAATTTATACCCTTTGCCATATGTAAAATGTCTTCAACAATTATCATTGTTATAGGGTCAACAAGCAGCTCTCCATTAAGTGCCTGAGCCAGATTCAATGAGTCTGTTTCCAGCTTCAAAGAACAGAGACCCCTCTCAATTGCAATTTCTAAGCTATATCTCATGGCGAGGGCCTCGAGAAGCGTGCTACTGCCCATTGCAGTGCACCGCTTTGATCCAGCCAGCTCTACACTACCATTCACATCTCGAACAACAAAGCCAAAGCCCACAGATTTATCCGCAAAAACCACCACATCCGAGTTGAGTTTCATGGGTTGGGAATGGGGGCGACTCCAACGCATCACTTGATCCCCCTGCTTTATCGTCTTCTTTGCTCTCGCCCTCGACGACTCCATCTCCGAAGCCAGATTTAAAGATTTGCATAGAGTCAAGGCCGGGTCCGGAGTCACTTGCTCAAAACAAAAGGAGTTACGGGCGTTCCATAGATTCCAGGCGATAATACCAAACATCGTTATACATGGGTCATTTCTAATACTCATAAAATCCCAAAAGAAGAGTTTGAACTGTTTGATGAAGGGCGAGTGGAAGTTCAGTTTCAACGGGCTTTGTCCCCAAGTATGGATCGCCGAAGGGCATTCGAGGATGACATGGGAAATTATCTCCCGAGTCTCCCCACAAAGAGGGCACAGAGGGTCGAGTTGAAGTCCGCATCTTATAAGATTATCCCGGGTTAGTAGGGAGTAGTTACACGCTTGCCACAGAAAGTGACACACCTTTGGGGGAACTCTGCATTTCCAGACAAATTTCCACTCCATAGGGTTGGAGCTTGGCGACGGAACATTGTGACCCTGCTTGGAAAATGAGTTAATTGCCAAGTAATAAGCCGAACAAACCGTGAATTTACCGTTCCTCTAGCGTTCCAAATCCTCTTATCAGATGGGGCTCTTCAACTAAGAGGGATCTCCAGAATCTTCCCAGCCTCGGTTTGGTCAAAGTGCTAAAAAATACGGTCCTGGAGCCATGAGTTTGTCGCCTCGTCGATGAAGTTCGAGACAAGAGATGGGGCTTCCACCCCAACCGGTACCGTCAATTTATCCACCCCAACCCACCTGTCTTTCCAACATTGAATTTTTTTCCATCCCCAACCCTCCAAGTTGTTCCCTCCCTCACCAAAGGTCTAGCATTGAGAATACTCCGCCGCAAATAGCTTGGATTGAAGCCCAACTGGGCTGTTTCAATAGTGCCTCTCAGAAAATACCTCGCTTTCAAGATTTGTGCAACGAGCATATGCTCATTATGAAGGAGACTCCAATATTGCTTCACCACCATCGCCAAGTTGAAGAAAAACATATCCCTAAAGCCCAAACCACCCCTCTCTTTTGATCTTGCAATTTTTTCCCAGCTTAACCAATGAGTCTTTCTCTCTCCCGGTGTTGCCCCCCAATAGAAATTTGCGACCGCCTTTTCGATGTCTTCGCACAGAGAAAGGGGGAAGAGAAAGCAACTCATCGCGTAATTAGGAATTGCTTGGACCACTGACTTTATCAACACCTCCCTACCGGCTTTTGTGAGAGTTTTTTCTTTCCACCCCTTCAACCGACTAACCACTCTATCTGTCACAGTTTGAAAGACTTGTTTCTTCCCACACCCGACGATTGTGGGGAGACCCAAGTATTTTGAGTATTGTGTAACGGTTTTTGCCCCCAACATGTTTCCAAGATCAAAACGCTGTGCATGAAGCGCACTTACATGATGTTGTCTATGTTGATATTAGGACCCAAACAACCTGGTAACGACATAGATGTATATCTGACTCCTTTGATAGAGGACTTGAAGCTCCTGTGGGATGAGGGTGTCGATGTGTACGATGCTTGTAGAAAGGAGAATTTCAAGTTGAAGGTCATGCTGTTTGGAACTATCAATGACTTTCCCGCTTACGGGAATCTATCTGGATATAGTGTGAAGGGGATTGATGCATGTCCTTGTTGTACCAAGCAGACACATTATATTCGCTTGAGTCACTGTAGGAAGACTGTTTATATGGGACAAAGGAGGTGGTTGGACCCAACGCATAAGTACAGAACAATGGCCGATGCATTCGATGGCACAATCGAGACAAGTGAAGCACCACGTTTATTGTCAGGTTCGGATGTATTGAATGAGATGAAGAATATCGACACACAGTACGGAAAGAGCTTCGCAAAGAGTGTCCCCACTAGCGGTTGGAAGAAGGAATCAATTTTATTTCAATTACCCTATTGGAAAGAGTTGTATGTTAGACACTTCATTGATCTAATGCACGTTGAGAAGAACGTTTGTGCCAGCTTGCTCAATACTCTCATAGCTGATAAGATGTCCAAGTATGGTTACAATGTAAGAATGGATATGATTGATATGAGAATAAGAGTAGAACTAAAACCTGTGCCTAGAGAAAGGGGTCAACCGTTCTTAACTCATGCTGCACACACCTTGTCCAAGAATGAGAGAAAAGAGTTACTTCAGACGCTAAAGGATGTGAAAGTTCCAGAGGGTTATTCGTCCAACCTACAGAGACTTGTATCAGATGATGACGTGAGACTGATGAATCTGAAATCGCATGACTATCATGTCATCATGGAGACTTTCTTGCCCATTGCAATACGTTCTATCTTGCCTGAAAATGTGCGCATAACCATAACAAAGTTATGTTGGTTCTTCAAGGCAATGAGTAGCAAGGTCATAGATCCTAGAAAATTTCTTGGTTTTCAGAGACAGATTGTGGGGATGCTCTGTGAGCTTGAGATGTATTTCCCTCCATCATTTTTCGATATAATGGTTCACCTAACCGTTCATTTGGTACACGAGACAAGGATGTGTGGTCCTGCTCGTATGCGATGGATGTATGGTGTAGAGAGATATATGAAAGTGCTCAAAGGATATGTGATGAATATGTCCAGGCCGGAGGGATGCATTGCAGAACACTATTTAGTAGAAGAAGCAGTCGAGTACTGGTCTGAATTCATTCCGAATGTCGATGCAATTGGACTTTCAATTACTCGGTACACCAATAGGATGGATGGTGAAGGCTTTACCGGTGGTCAATCTGTAAGTGTTAGTATGGAGGAACTAACATGGATGCACTTGTGCGTACTTCACAACACGATCGACGTGCTTCCTTTTATTGACCTGCACATGCAAGCACTTGTTGAGACATTTCCCGCCAGAGATAGATCATGAATTGAAGTTGAGCACAATCGCACGTTTGTTGACTGGTTCAATGGTTATGTAGCAAATATGCTGTCACGGGATAAAGAATCAGTGAATGAAAGAGTTAAGTGGTTATCCAGAATGCCTGATAGACATGTGTATTCGTATAAGTGTTATCTTATTAACGGATACACATTTTATACCAGAGATCATGATGCCACAAGTACAATTCAGAATAGTGGGGTGTCCATTACTGCAACTGCAGAGAATCAATCGAATACTACTTACTTTGGACAAATTGTCAACATTTGGGAACTCGACTATGTTGTTCACCGACAACCAATCTTCGAGTGCAGTTGGGTGAGGATCCCTAACGGGGTCCAAGTTGAAAGATCTGGGTTCGTACGCGTTGAATTGAAGAATGTGGGATACAAAGATGACCCTTACATAATGGTCAGTCAAGCTCAACAAATTTTCTATGTCCCCGACCCAGTTAATAAGAAATGGTCCATCGTGGTTCTGTCAAACAAATTTAACAGTAGTTACCAGATTAACGATGAAGATGTTGACCCAATCGATGATCCTTTTCAGAAATTCACTCATTCTGTACCCTCTTTCGATGATCTAGCAAATCCACACCCGTACCAGAGAATAATTATCGATGAGGATGAATATGGCAATCCCGATCTTGTTAACATTTATGGTCATGAACGAGAAAAGTCAATCAAAAAATGTAAAAGAAAAACAAGTGTTAAAAGAAATGTACGACTTTATTGAATGTTGTTTCTCTTGCTTTATTGAATGTTATTTCTTCTGCGTCCTTAAATATTGTTTGTTTTTTGTTTATTAAATGTTGTTTCTTCTGCTTTACAGGATCAAGTCTTATCTGCCACATCCCGGAGATGATGGAGATGATGATGGAGTACATTTAGGAGATCATGGTGGAGATTATGATGGAGATCATGGTGCTGATGATCGACATGATACTGATGACTTGAGACAGAGTGACACTTCTGCTCCCACCACTAGCAGCTCTGGGGATAAGCGCGCAGAGGTATAGTCACGATGGCTTCTATTAAGAGGGCTCGTAGCAAGGGGAAACAAGTGCAGGTAATTTTATTACAATTGAACAATTAAAATTGTAATTATATTGATTGATCGTTGAATCTAATTAAATAATATGTTATTGTAGTTTGGGCAGGCAATCGGTAAACAGAGTGAGAGGTTGTCTTTCTACCTTGGAGCTACAGTCAGACGTATAATCCCTATCGTGCTGCCATCCAAGGACTGGCGTAGAGACAAATTGACTTCTTTGAAGGAAAGATTATGGGATGAACTTTCGGTATGTTAATTATATATATGCTTATTGAAAGTTGTTGTATGATTACTAAATTTACTACATTGTTATGTTATATGCGTACATAGTACATTTCTCAGCCTTGATTATTCAAAGAAGAAGCAAATACTGTCGCAAGCTGGAGTATTGGCCAAGAATTTTCGGGCTTGGCTGAGAAGTCAATCACGAGATCCGGATACTGGTCTTTACTCGGCTAGTCCGCCTGAGGCGTATCAGAATTGCCCTACGGTGGCCCCATACTGGGAGGAGTTTGTGCGACGATCTTTGGAGGATGAGTTCCAGGTAAAATTGATCAATATCATTTAATGCCCTATGCTTTTCAGTGTTTATCGTATTTCTATTACACTGTAGTCACGAAGTGAGAAAAATCGCAAACAAGCCAAGTCGATGGAGGCGCGATATCGTGGATCGAACAAAGGTTATGCACGCATAAGAGAAAATCTAGTGAGATCAAAATCCTAACATTTAATTTTATTTATATATTCACTTTTAATATATCTAATAAGGGGGCACGTTAATGACTATCGTAGAAAGAATAAAAGAAGAAAAAAAGAAAGCTGGAGATCGTGAGCCTGTTGTTACCCGTTTCGAGTTATTTCAAACTACTAGAAAGACTCGATTCGGGGATATTCTCGATTCCACTGCACAGCGTATCATCGAAGATAGGGTAAGTTATCCATTAATTTGTCTTTGAATTAGAAACTATTATTTCTAAACAAATGATTAAATAATAAACTTTTGTAATTCAGGAGCGTATGTCTCAGACCATGACGCCCAAAGACGTTCGCTTTGTCGGTCCTGATGATCTACTTAGACGGGCTATAGGTCGCCAGGAGCATCCCGGCCGCTTACGAAGTGTTGGATATGGCGTGACGAAGTCATCATTGGCCATGTTACCTGCTCTTCAAGCCATGAATATGGTGGGTATACTTTCGGAACAGGTTGCCCAGATGGCTAAAGAGTTGGAACAGATGAAGTCCGAGAGACGGTCGCATCACGGAATGTCCTCGAGTGGAGCAAGCTGTGAAAATAGTGTCGCTGATGCTATGTTTTCGGTTAATGCTAGGGATGATTTTATTGAGGCACTTCGAAACGACGTCCCGCAGGTATCAGATGTGTCTCACATTTATTTTAATTAAAGACTAGTATATATATTAAAAATTTCTAACTAAATATCTTATTTGAACAGTCATCGACCCCATGCTTCCTTTATTTGGAGGATCCTACTCGGATGGTGGCTACATGAACGTTGCTCAATAACTCCGATGGAGTTATTCATGGTAGTCCCATCACTCCTGGTTTCATGAGGGTCACGCTCGATGTACCCGTAATCGGAGAAGAGGATTCACCAGTGCCTAAATCAATTGATGATGATGTCACAGTCGGAACAGCTGTCGGACACTTCATCGAATGGCCGACCAACTTGGCCTCTCTCACCATGAAGGTAAATTTAATATATATTATTAAAGTTCATTATCTTATTTGTCGTTCTAAATAATGTTGCAAATTGATTGTAGAAACTGCCGATACCACAAAAGCCTAAACAGAAATCAAAGGGTGTCGCAGCCAGTCAGAGGGAGATACCGAGGGACTCCACTATTGGTGGTCGCAGACTAATTGGTTATCCATTGCCTGGAGACTTAGATCACGACTACGCCATACAACATACGGTGCAAGTGATAGTGGAGTCCTCTGATTTCGATATGGTCACAGTTTCGATGAATGCTTACTTTCATCGGAATTCTATTGAAGAATACATCGCTCGGGAGCATGTGATTGAAGTCGTGAACGACCAGTGGTTGAGTGCAACGAGCATAGCCTTTTATCTCAGGTATGTGTTTACTAATTAATTCTCAATATTTACTTTCTATATATAGTTTAATTTTCAAATTAAATATTAATTAGCGTATATATGTTGGTTAAAGGTATTTGGGTGAGGTATATCTCTACAGAGATCCTAGAGCAGGTGGAATGTATTCTTTCGTATCCCCCCCAAATGTCTTGCTTAATGACTGATAGGCCACATACCATGGAGTGGTTAGTTTCTCATATGCTGAGTTATACTGACAGAGACCATCTCATTTTTTGGCCAACAAATGTGGGGTGATTACAATAAACATTTCGTTAAAATTTATATTCATAATATATATGATATTTGCACATATGCTAAATTTACAGTTAATTTTAATATTCTTAATATAATATAGGAATCATTGGGTGCTGGTCGCCATAAATATGAGCACATTAAGTGTATATTTTATGGATCCAGCTGCGAATGGGTTGACTTCAAATCGGCCTGATCTCACTTCGTACATGGAAGCGTAAGTTCATTTTTAATATTATAATATAATGATTTGTTTTACTTATTAAAATTATGCATATTTAATCTAACTTTATTTTTTAATTCTAATAATAATAGTGTGATGATGATGTATCGAGATCGCCTTTCCTAATCAAGGCTCAAGAGCTAACTTCAATAAAGTGAACTGGAATAATGTTAAGGTAAATTTAATTTATTAAGTTATCAAATTAATATAAAATAATTATAATTGTAATATGTGATTATAATTGCTAATCCACAGTCTGCAGAGGCAAATTGAGATAGCGATCACTTGACATTTTGTGTCTTTGTTATATTGAAGATATAATATAAACTTCTCAAACGTCGATTCCTATCAACGTAAGTCAATTTATCGATTTATTTAAATTATTATTAATTGAATAAAAATTCATACTATATATATCTAACTATATTGATTAATTGATCGTTGTTTGCAGTTTGTATATGATCGTCCGGTCAAATCTTACTCCAAACAAAGAATGAACAAATGAAAAATGGATTGGACAGGGTACCTTTACAATCGATTCTTGTATAATTATAGATAGAGTGGGATAACTTTTGGTAGCATATTACTATATATATATATTTGTATTGATATACTTCATGCATGTTTTAATTTATTGTATTGGACGGATATTTATTTCATGATATGTGTATGTGTTTATTAATTTATTTGATGTTTTCGTATTAATTGGACATACGTATATATATTATCGTGTGGTATAAAATTTGGTTTTTAGTTTTGGTTTTGGTTTTGGTTTTATATAAACAGGATTTTAAAAATATAAATTAAAATAAAAAAATATATATATTGGACAACGATTTTTAACCGATGTCCAAGTGTATTAATATATATATATATATATATATATATATAAAAGGTTAGGAGAGCGGTTTGTAAATCATTTGTCCAAAATGAATATTCTTGGACAAATGATTTTAAAAACCGCTATCTAAGTTGTAACTTGCAATGCGGTTGAAAACCGCTGTCCAAGTGCAATATCTTGGACAACGGTTTTTTATCAGCTGTCCAAGCTTGGACAGCTGTTACTTGGAGAGCTGTTATAACCGCTCTCCAAGGTCATTTTTAACAGCTCTCCAAGCCCAAATCTGTATTAGTGATATTATTGGGAGACAAATTATTTAACCCACTTTCACAAATCTAAAATTTATTTACCCACATCAAGTATAAAAAATTTATTCTACCTATTTTAACATAAAAATACCATATTAACCTTGTTAAAATAAATTTATTTTACCCACATAGCCCATCATTATCTCAAAAGGCTATATATTTGATCTTACCCACCCAAATGAATATTTATAATTTTTAGATTATAATAAAATATTTTATGATCATAAGAGAAAAATATGGTACTAAAATAATTAAATTAATTAATAAATTAATATCCTTAAAAAAGAAATGGGTACTGAATGGTACATAATCATTAGTTTCGATACCAGTCAGTACAAATTTTTTTAAGAAAAATAATAAAAGACGTACCAAATGGTACCGAAATCGAGAATTTGTTACCGAATTCTTTTTTCCAGTATCACTCGGTATGAATATTTTTAAAAAGAACTAATAAAAGATGTACCAAATGGTATCGAAAACAAGAGTTTGGTACTGTTTTTTTTTTTCAGTATCACTCCGTACCAAATAAAAAAATCAAAAAAATATTAGTTAATTAATAAAAAGTTATTAATCTATTTATGTGCATTGATATTAAATTAAATATAATTCATTATATCCATCAATAATAATCAAAATAATTATATAATTAACAATATTCATCAATAGTTAACATAATAATTAATAAAATAAATTGATATAGGGGTTGTTTATGACCAAGTGAGTCCTACTTTCACCCCACCCTCTTGGTCATAAACAATTTAAAACATAATTTTCCAACTACATTCCCCCTATTAAGAATTGCAAATTTCTATGCAAATAAATGACACTTCTCAATATTAGATATATTCGATTACAAAAATACACTATTAGGGCATGGTGCACGCGGGGGCATACGTGTATACAATTATAGTACATATCCTTTAATGTGATATGAGATATTCATTATTTAAAGTTTTTTTTTAAAAAGTCATTAATGTTTTAAAAATGTGATTATATCATATTGGAAGCATTCAATAATAACACTAGATATGTGCAACAATTTAAAACATAATTTTTTAACTACATTCCCCCTATTAACAATTTCAAATTTCTATGTAAATAAATGACACTTCTCAATAGTAGACGTATTCGATTACAAAAATACTTTATTAGGGCATGGTGCACGCGGGGGCATACGTGTATACAATTACAGTGCATATCCTTTAATGTGATATGTGATATTCATTATTTACAGATTTTTTTTAAACGATAGATAAGTGAAAGAAAAAACGTTAAATAATGTATAATAAATATATATAGATAAAAGTAAATATATTTATTCTTCCAGCCCTTATTTGTCGCCGTTATCAGGAGATGGGTGGATATTATATTTAAACAAATGGACACAACTTTTGATACCAGCACGACTGCAAGAGTGAATTCGAAAGCGTCGCCTATCTTTGTAGAGTCAAATTCATCATTATATATAACAAAGGTTCATAAAATGATTGCTATTACTAAAAATTCCTAATATTGAAAAACCTAATCCATACACTCTCTCAAAAATTTACAGAATGGAAGGGTTTCAGAAAAATTTGACCGAAAGACATATTACCCAACTTAACGACGAGACGATTGAAGATATATTATCAAGATTACCTCTGAAGGATGTTGTGAAGTGCAAAATTCTAAACAATAATTGGAATGAGAGAGTTTCTTCGGATTACTTCACCAAGGAATTAAATGTACCACATAACTACAAGAATAACAGAGTTGGCTTCATCATGAAGAAATTTGGGCCGAGGCAACGAGGTTATGAACCTGTTGTGTACGAAAATGGTAGTATTGTGAGAACTAATCACAATAGGCGTGTGACTGATAAAGATTATAACATGGTGATAGCTGATGCTGATGAGTACATCAATATATTGGGGTGCTGCGGACATTTGGTTTGCCTTTCAAACAAGGGAAAGGGTATATACTTTTGGAATCCAACAACTAATGAAAATTTTAAGGTATCTATCCCAACAACAATTAATTTTCCTATAGGTACAAATAGAGCAGAAATTAACTATGGATTAGGCTATGACATTAAGAATGATGATTATAAGTTAGTAAAAACTACTTTGTTCAATGGAATGGAGAAGAAGACAGATGTTAAATGTTTTTCTTTAACAGATGGATTGTGGGTAAATGTTGGTGAATTCCCCTATGAAATATATATGGGAATGGTCTGTGTTTATGGTAATGGGCATTTACACTGGCAGGTATTTGTGGATAAAAACAATGACGGGATTTGTAGTCTAAATTTGAATACTATGACATTTACAACTAAATGTATATGGGATCCCAGTTGCATATTTAACAACAAAACAACAACTAAATATGAACACAACTTGAGGAGATCGATAGAATTAGCTAAATAATTCTCAAGGAACGTACCAAATCCAGTAATCCGACAATATTCACTATTGTGACATGTGGTCAAGTTATCTTCTACGACAAAAGGCCTCTCTCTAATCATGATAAATAAATTAACACACAAATTCCAGGGGACCGTCGATTCATTAAAGGTCATGAAGACACATGTTCTGCTGTGATTTGTAAAAGAAAGAGATTTTACCTAAGTGCTCGCCCAAGATGATTCTCAACACTTAGTGATCTAGTAACTTAATTGCTAAAAAAAGAAGAATAGTTTTCTACAGCAGGTAATCTGAGAATCATCTGATTTCTTCTGCTAAGTAAAGTGAGACAAAAATTTCAAGAACTCATGAAGACATTTCACAATAATTCAAGTGAGCCCAGACAACTAGCTACTAAATCACAGCATAAGTTTTTTTATTTTTTTTCCAACTGCTCAAGGAACATTAGAAACGAAAAATCAGGATGTGAAGAAATGAATTTGAAGTATCATTATTGAACAATAATTGAGTCCCATATATATCAACTTCCATTTGCAGAATCCACATGATACAAACTAATTACTTAGGACATAAATCTCTTTATTTATGAAGGATCCCCTTACCAACACTTATGGATCATATCCTAAATAATTGTGTAAAAAACATTAACATTTGAACATCATCAAATCATATAAATCAATCAAAATCTTTCCCAAGTCACATAATCAAAAACAAAAATACAAATCACAGCAGAACAACTCATATACTTATTGGATAACAAACTCAAACACACTTAGGAATACTACAAGGAACTTTACTAAGTAATTCCACATGAGAATGTTGCTACAATGACTTGGATCATCAATCTAAGTCAAAATTTCGTTTTGAAAAGAAACTCCAAAAAAATACTAAGAATACTATAAGGAACTTTATTAAGTAATATACAATCACCGTTGCTCACAGTTTCCTGATAGACACAACGAGAAAAGTTTGAATTTTTTACCCAAAGGCTTATTTCCAACCAAAATAAATGCAAGAAAGGTTTTTATTATAGGTGATTTCCTACTTGCTATAGATAATCCACAATCCACGACAGGTAAAAAACTAGGCCAGTCATGAAACACTTCCAATATCAAAGCATGAAATATAGTACCCCTTTCTTGATTTTTCTTCAGTAATGCAGCACTCCAAAGAATAGCCTATAATAAAGCAAGAAAAAGTATGATATTTATCATAATATAAGGCCATACTTTTACCAAGAAATCAATAAGGTATAATTGGGACTAAAAACTATGATAATTCATTAATTCATTAATTAGCACTGTGAACTCAAAATCAACAAAGCATTAAGATTAACTTAATAGTCTCCAAAAAACCAGAAAAGAATTTCAAAACTCATCAAAAGAAAAACCCCCGAATACAGAATGAAAAACTGATGCCATTCAAGAATCTAAAAAACCCATACACAAAAAAAAAAAAAAAATTACTATCTACCCGCTCAATAGATTAAGCCCATTGAATCTTACAAAAAATACCAACATATATCAGCATTTGAAAACACTCAGTGCATCATTGTAAACAACCCCACCATAGAAAATTCAAAGAACACGTAAACACAAGGAGAAAGAACTCATACATATACAGAACACAAAATGAAAAAAGCAAAAAACGCCATAAAGACAGAATCTTTAAACTTGAAATCACACGGAGAAATTCAAAATTCTGTGAGAAAAAGGAAGAAACATAAATTGTTTGACGCTGGAAAAGAAAGAAAACAAGTAGGAGTAATGTGAGAGTGGAGAGGGGACTTTATTTATTTATATTAATAAATTGAACTGTATTTTAATGTTGATTTGAGTACACGTACATTCATGCACACGGGAATGGAAAAAGAATGATAAAATTGGTAATACACGGTGGATGGAGATATGATGACAGGGCTATGATAACCTTAATTTATGTTTAGATACTCATATTTATATTAAATGTTTTTCTTTAACAGATGGACTGTGGGTAAATTTTGGTGAATTTCCCTATGAAATGTATATGGGAATAGCATGTGTTTATGGTAATGGGCATTTGCACTGGCAGGTATTTGTGGATAAAAACAATGACGGAATTTGTAGTCTAAATTTGAATACTCTGACATTTACAACTAAATGTATATGGGAAAGCAGTTGCATATTTAAAAACAAAACAATAACTAAATATGAACACAACTTGAGGAGATCGATACAATTAGCTAAATAATTCTCAAGGAACGTACCAAATCCAGTAATCCGACATTATTCACTACTGTGACATGCGGTCAAGTTATCTTCTACGACAAAAGGCCTCTCTCTAATCGTGATAAATAAATTAACACACAAATCCAGTGGACCGTCGATTCGTTAAAGGTCATGGAGACACATGTTCTGTTGTGATTTGTAAAAGAAAGATATTTTACCTAAGTGCTCGCCCGAGATGATTCTCAACACCTAGTGATCTAGTAACTTAATTGCTAAAAAAAGAAGAACATTTTTCTACAGCAGGTAATCTGAGAATCATCTGATGAATATTGTTAATTATACCAGAGATCATGATGCCACAAGTACAATGCAGAATAGTGGGGTGTCCATTACTGCAACTGCAGAGAATCAATTGAATACTACTTACTTTGGACAGATTGTCAACATTTGGGAACTCGACTATGTTGTTCACCGATAACCAATCTTCGAGTGCAGTTGGGTGAGGATCCCTAACGGGGTCCAAGTTGAAAGATCTGGGTTCGTACGCGTTGATTTGAAGAATGTGGGATACAAAGATGACCCTTACATAATGGTCAGTCAAGCTCAACAAATTTTCTATGTCCCCGACCCAGTTAATAAGAAATGGTCCATCGTGGTTCTGTCAAACAAATTTAACAGTAGTTACTAGATTAGCGATGAAGATGTTGACCCAATCGATGATACTTTTCAGAACTTCACTCATTCTGTACCCACTTTCGATGATGCCAAGTGGGTCCTACTTTCACCCCACCCTCTTGGTCATAAACAACCCATATATTATTTTATTAATTATTATGTTAACTATTAATGAATATTGTTAATTATATAATTATTTTGATTATTATTGATGGATATAATGAATTATATTTAAGTTAATATCAATGCACATAAATAGATTATTAACTTTTTATTAATTAACTAATATTTTTTTTATTTTTTTATTTGGTTCGGAGTGATACTAAAAAAAAAACAGTACCAAACTCTTGTTTTCGATACCATTTGGTACATCTTTTATTAGTTCTTTTTAAAAATATTCATACCGAGTGATACTGGAGAAAATAATTCGGTATCAAATTCTCGATTTCGGTACCATTTGGTTTTATTATTTTTCTTAAAAAATTTGGTACTGACTGGTATCGAAACTAATGATTATGTACCATTCAGTACCCATTTCTTTTTTAAGGATATTAATTTATTAATTAATTTAATTATTTTAGTACCATATTTTTCTCTTATGATCATAAAATATTTTATTATAATCTAAAAATTATAAATATTCATTTAGGTGGGTAAGATCAAATATATAGCCTTTTGAGATAATGGTGGGCTATGTGGGTAAAATAAATTTATTTTAACAAGGTTAATATGATATTTTTATGTTAAAATAGGTAGAATAAATTTTTTATACTTGATGTGGGTAAATAAATTTTAGATTTGTGAAAGTGGGTTAAATAATTTGTCTCCCAATAATATCACTAATACAGATTTGGGCTTGGAGAGCTGTTAAAAATGACCTTGGAGAGCGGTTATAACAACTCTCCAAGTAACAGCTGTCCAAGCTTGGATAGCTGATAAAAAACCGTTGTCCAAGATATTGCACTTGGACAGTGGTTTTCAACCGCATTGCAAGTTACAACTTAGATAAATGTTTTGTAAATCACCGTCCAAGAATATTCACTGGACAGCGATTAAACCAAATCCAAAGAATATTCACTTGGACAGCGGTTACAAACCGCTCTCCTAACCCCTTTTTTATATATATATATTAATACACTTGGACATCGGTTAAAAACCGTTGTCCAATATATATATTTTTTTATTTTAATTTATATTTATAAAATCCTGTTTATATAAAACCAAAACCAAAACCAAAACCAAAACTAAAAACCAAATTTTATACCACACGATAATATATATACGTACGTCCAATTAATACGAAAACATCAAATAAATTAATAAACACATACACATATCATGAAATAAATATCCGTCCAATACAATAAATTAAAACATGCATGAAGTATATCAATACAAATATATATATATATATAGTAATATGCTACTAAAAGTTATCCCACTCTATCTATAATTATACAAGAATCGATTGTAAAGGTACCCTGTCCAATCCATTTTCCATTTGTTCATTCTTTGTTTGGAGTAAGACTTGACCGGACGATCATAGACAAACTGCAAACAACGATCAATTAATCAATATAGTTAGATATATATAGTATGAATTTTTATTCAATTAATAATAATTTAAATAAATCGATAAATTGACTTACGTTGATAGGAATCGACGTTTGAGAAGCGCATATTATATCTTCAATATAACAACACACAAAATGTCCACAGTGATCGCTATCTCGTTACCTCGGTATCTGTTGATTAGCAATTATAATCACATATTACAATTATAATTAATTTATATTAATTTGATAACTTAATAAATTAAATTTACCTTAACATTATTCCAGTTCACTTTATTGAAGTTAGCTCTTGAGCCTTGATTAGGAAGGCGACTCCGATACATCGTCATCACACTATTATTATTAGAATTAAAAATAAACTTAGATTAAATATGCATAATTTTAATAAGTAAAACAAATCATTATATTATAATATTAAAAATGAACTTACGCTTCCATGTACGAAGTGAGATCAGTCCGATTTGAAGCCAACCCATTCGCAGCTGGATCCATAAAATATACACTTAATGTGCTCATATTTATGGCGACCAACACCCAATGATTCCTATATTATATTAAGAATATTAAAATTAACTGTAAATTTAGCATATGTGCAAATATCATATATATTATGAATATAAATTTTAACGAAATGTTTATTGTACTCACCCCACATTTGTTGGACAAAAAATGAGATGATCTCTGTGAGTATAACTCAACATATGAGAAACTAACCACTCCATGGTCTGTGGCCTATCAAGCATTAAGCAAGACACTTGGGGGGAGACGAATGAATACATTCCACCTGCTCGAGGATCTCTGGAGAGATATACCTCACCCAAATATCTTTAACCAACATATATACGCTAATTAATATTTGATTTGAAAATTAAACTATATATAGAAAGTAAATACTGAGAATTAATTAGTAAACACATACCTGAGATAAAAGGCTATGCTCATTGCACTCAACCACTGGTCGTTCACGACTTCAATCACATGCTCCCGAGCGATGTATTCTTCAATAGAATTCCGATGAAAGTAAGCATTCATCGCAATCGTGACTATATCGAAATCGAGAGGACTCCACTATCACTTGCACCCGTATCTTTGATGGCGTGAGTCGTGATCTAAGTCTCCGTGCAATGGATAACCAATTAGTCTGCGACCACCAATAGTCTGCGATCCTCGGTATCTCCTCCGACCGCGACACCCCTTTGATTTCTGTTTAGGCATTTGTGGTGTCGGTAGTTTCTACAATCAATTTGCAACATTATTTAGAACGACAAATAAGATAATGAACTTTAATAACACATATTAAATTTACCTTCATGGTGAGAGAGACCAAGTTGGTCGGCCATTCGATGAAGTGTCCGACAACCTGCGCTCCATCTCAACCTGATCGTGACAAAGATCATCAATTGGTTTAGGCATTTTGGTGAATCCTCTTCTCCACTACTACTACGGGTACATCGAGCCATCGGCGTGACCCTCACGAAACCAAGAGTGATGGGACTACCATGAATAACTCCACCGGAGTTATTGAGCAATATTCCTGTTGCCACCAACCGAGCAGGATCCTCCAAATAAAGGAAGCATGGGGTCGATGACTGTTCGAATAAGATATTTAGTTAGAAAATTTTAATATATATACTAGTCTTTAATTAAAATAAATGTGAGACACATCGATACTCTTACCTGGGACGCCGTTTGAAGTGCCTCAATAAAATAGTCACCAAAGATTAGCGAAAACATAGCATCGGCGACACTATTTTCACAACTTTTGCTCCACTCGAGACATTCCGTGATCGCGACCGCTCTCGGACCTCATCTGTTCCAACTCTTTAGCCATCTTGGCAACCTGTTTAAATAAAGTACACCCACATGCTTTGATTCATGGCTTGAAAAGCAGTAACATGGCCAATGATGACTTCGTCACGCCATATCCAACACTCCGTAATCGGCCGGGATGCTCCTGATGACCTATAGCCCGTCCAAGTAGATCATCAGGACCGACAAAGTGGATGTCTTTGGGCGTCATGGTCTGAGACATACGCTCTCATAACAATTACAAAAGATATTTAATCATTTGTTTAGAAATAATAGTTTGTAATTCAAAGACAAATTAATGGATAACTTACCCTTCTTCGATGATATTAATATAACCTTTGGGATCGAATATTCCCGAATCGAGTCTTTCTAGTAGTTTGAAATAACTCAAAATCGGGTAACAACAAGCTCACGCCTCCAACTTTTTTTTTTTTCTTCTTTCTAAGATAGTCATTAACGTGTCCCTTATTAGATATATTAAAAGTTAATATATAAACAAAATTAAATGTTAGGATTTTGATCTCACCATTTTTCTCTTATCGTGCATAACCTTTGTTCGATCCAATATCGCGCCTCCATCGACCGGGCTTGTTTGCGATTTTTCTCCTTCGACTACAATGTAATAGAAATATGATAAACAACGAAAAAGATAGGGCATTAAATGATATTGATCAATTTTACACGAACTCATCCTCCAAAGACCGTCGCACAAACTCCTCCCAAAGATGGGGCCACCGCAGGCAATTTACATCGCTTGTTGGTGACTAGCCAAGTAAAGACCAATATCCGGATCTCGCGTGATTGATTTCAATCACCAAGCCCAAAAATTCTTGGCCAATACTCCACTGCGACAATATTTGCTTCTTCTTTGAATAATCAAGGCCGAAAATGTACTATGTATATACGATATAACATAACAATGTAGTAAATTTAGTAATCATACAACAACTTTCAATAAGCATATATATAATTAACATACCGAAAAGTTCATCCCATAATCTTTCCTTCAAAGGCATCACCATTGTTGCTATGCCACCTTGGATGGCAACACGATAGGGATTATACTCAAAAGATTTCTCTATGGCTCCAAGGTAGAAAAGACAACGTCTCACTCATTTACTGATTGTGCACATACTCATTGAATGATAACCGCAATAACATATTATTTAATTAGATTCAACGATCAATCAATATAATTACAATTTCAACTGCTTCAATTGTAATAAAATTACACTGCTTTGTTTATATATACCTTACTCTGAGCCCTCTTAATAAAATCCATCGTGACTATATCTCTCTTCGCGCTTATCCCCAAAAATCGCTAGTGGTGGGGAGCGAAGTGTCACTGTCTCAAGTCATCAGTATCATGTCGATCATCAGCACCATGATCTCCATCATAATCTCCACCATGATCTCCTAAATGTACTCCATCATCATCTCCATCATCTCCGGGATGTGGCAGATAAGACATGATCCTGTAAAGCTGAAGAAACAACATTTAATAGACAAAAACAAACAATATTTAAGGAAGCAGAAGAAACAACATTCAATAAAGTCGTACATTTCTTTTTAGCACTTGTTTTAATTTTACGTTTTTTGGTTGACTTTTCTCGTTCATGACCATAAATGTTAACAAGATCGGGATTGCCATATTCATCCTCATCGATACTTATTCTCTGGTACGAGCGTGGATTTGCTAGATCATCGAAAGAGGGTACAAAATGAGTGAAGTTTTGAAAAGGATCATCGATTGGGTCAACATCTTCATCGCTAATCTGGTAACTTTCTTTTATTTAAATTTGTTTTCATTTTGTAAACCACGATGAACCATTTCTTATTAACTGGGTTGGGGACATAGGAAATTTGTTGAGCTTGATTGACCATTATGTAAGGGTAATCTTTGTATCCCACATTCTTCAAATCAACGCGTACGAACCCAGATCTTTCAACTTGGACCCCGTTAGGGATCCTCACCCAATTATTAGACTCAAAAAGATTGGTTGGTTCGGGTGAACAACATAGTCGAGCTCCCAAATGTTGACAATCTATCCAAAGTAAGTAGTATTCGATTGATTCCTACTGCAGCGAAATGAATGGACACTCCACTATTCCTCGCATTGTACATTGTACTTGTGGCATCATGATCTTATGGTATAAAATGTGTATCCGATTAATAAGATAACACTTATACGAATACACATATCTATCGTTCATCATTCCGTCATTGAGAGTGCAAGACACATAGTATTTTGTGCCGCTGGCTCATTGCCAAATTTTAATTAATCGATGTCGACATCGAATGTCTTCCACCGGGTTGAATCGGCCAGGTGTCTTAGCATTCCATCTTTGATCCTATCATCATGATGCCAAGTTAAATTTCTAAAGCATCCACAATTACACTATACATTCTCCTCGAATCTTGGTATTATCGGAATGTACCACATCACCTTCGGGAGATTTATTTTTCTTATATCGCTTCTCCTCACACTTGGGACATTCATCGAGTTCTCGCATACTCCTTCCAAATAAGATACAATCACTCGGACAAGCATGAATTTTTACGATGTGTTAATCCGATGGACTTGAGCATTTGTTTAAAGATCATATGCTATCGTAGGGCGACATTTCCATCGGAAAAAAAGACCACTAATCGCTTCCAAAGATACTTGTGAAACATTTTGGGACAACCGGCGAAATTTTTTTAGGTTGAACAATATCAACACAAATTGTACAGTTTTGTTGCCTTCTCACACCCGGCCCACAAATGGTAATCCAAACTATGAAGAATCCCTTAACTTCTCTGACATATAAGGGTGATCTCGCAGATCATCGTCATCCCCACTCGATGTATCAACAGTCGGTACATCATCAAAAATATCTTCAAACCTAAAGTCAGTTCCTAGGTTGCTTGAGCTACATCTATCTCTTGTCTCACCATGAGATGTCCAAACGATATATGCTTTATCAATACCGTGAATCATCAAGTGGACGAACAAATTTTCTTGACCACTAACAGTTTTTCCATTCATACATTTCCAACATGGACATGGAACGTACCGAGGGTCGATCTGCTCGAACCCACTTTCGATCCATTTAGAAAAATAGATGCCTATAGGAAAGACAATATGAAGTGCTTCTCAAGACAATAATGTATATATACCTAACCATACTTGATCTCAACTTTTATCCTAATGTATCTTCCTAATCATTTTCTTATTAAAAGCTATATCACAATCCTAACGTACCTAAGGTTTTGTTTCTTCTCAAGACATTAATATATATATATACCATCAATCATCTAAAGCAACTATATATCTAAAACACATGCATTTGATCAAACACTTGGTGTACATCTTATATTCATCTCTAAATTGATATAAAAAATCACCAATCAACTCAAATATATATCCCAATCCTAATTAATGTTACGCTTAAATCCTACACAAGCATTTGATCAAACACTTGGTATATATGCATCATATATTCATCTCTAAATTGACAACAAAATCATCAACCAACTCAAAAATAATATACAATCTTAAATTATGCTTAAATCCTACACATGCATTTGATCAAACACTTGGTGTGCTTCATATATTCATCTCTAAATTGACATGAAAAATCACCAACCAACTCAAAAAATATATCTCAATCCTAATTTATGCTTAAATTCCTACACATGCATTTGATCAAACACTTGGTGTGCATATCATATATTCATCTCTAATTAATAAACATAAAAACCACCATTCCAAACTAACAATTTATCCACAAATTACCAACAACAATCAAGCCACACAACATATATATATATACATAAAGACATATATATATATACAGTTCTGATATGGAGCCTAATATTAGGCTCCTTATGGAGCCTAATAGCTTATGTGGCATTCCCAAACTAAGCCCTAAACTATAAACCCTAAACCATCAACCGTTCGGGACTGGTGAACTATGAACCACTTGGGCCGGTTTTGAGTCGGGTTGAGTTGGGTTCAGACCGAGTAAAAAATCTATTAGGCTCCATAAGGAGCCCAATATTAGGCTCCATATCAAAATCATATATATATATACACAACATGATATACACAACATGAGTCGGGTTGAGTTGGAGTTCAAAGTAGAATTGTAACTTTTTGGGCTGGCAAAAGTAGGACCGTAACTTTTAAAAGTAGTAAAACTAGGTCCGTAACTTTTTAAAAATAGCAAAACTAGATCCATAACTTTTTAAAATAGCAAAACTAGGCCCGTAACTTTTTGAAATGACAATTTAAGGCCAAGCTAAAGCTCGAATTGGCTTGCAATATTTGAGCCCGGAAGAGGGCAATCCGGGCTTAATTTGGCCTTAAATTGCTATTTTAAAAAGTTACGGGCCTAGTGTTGCTATTTTTAAAAGTTACGGGCCTAGTTTTGCTACTTTTAAAACTTACGGTCCTACTTTTTCCAATATGAAAAGTTACAATCCTACTTTTGCCACCCCCAAGTTACAGCCCTGAAAAAAAATATTTAGCGAGGGCAAATGCAATAATTATAAAATAATGAAATATAATCAGAATTTGCAAGACCTGGGTTCAAGACCCAACACCTCTCGCTTTTATGTGCCTGGAATTGTCATTGGGCTAAGTACGTCGTAACTCATCTATTTAATTTTTACTTCTAATAAGTGTGTATCATATATTTTTTGTATTTTTTATTCTTAAATTTCAAAAATTATAAAATATTAGCCAAATTTGCTGTAATTTTTATTCTCAAATTTCAAAAATTATAAAATATTAACCAAATTTGCAAGTCCAAAAATCTCGAACTCGAGATCTCCCGGAGTTCTCTGCCTACATTTACTGTTGGACTAGGTGACTCATTCATTAATTTCCAACTTATTAGTGTATCATATAGGTGACTCATTCATTAAATTCTCACTTCTAATAAATATGTATCATATATTTTTTGTATTTTTTATTCTTAAATGTTGAAAATTAATTAAATTCTCACTTGTTTAGAGACTCGAGCCCGCAACCTCTCGATGTTCTATGCCTTGCAATTATCGTTGGGCTAAGTGACTCATTTATTAAATTTTCATGGCTAATAAGTATGTATCATATATTTTCTTAATTTTTAATAAGGAGATCGATTATGTAGCGAGGGCTATTAAGATGCTTGTTAAAGCTCTTGCTATTAACGGGGGAATTTATTACTCCTTAATGCCCTCATTTGTAACAAGGACTCTTAAATCCCTCATTAGTGCCGAGGGTTATCAAAACTCTCTTTAAACACCCTTTTTATTAACGAGAGCTTTTATAAAGGTGATTTTGGGCAATCTCCGTTGATTTGAGACTAAATTGGATCAAATTGAATACATATGAGATTAAATTGAAAAAGTTGATATTTATGGGACCATTTTAATAAAAACGGAAAGTTATGGGATGATTTTGGTTTAAATCCCTTATAAAATTGAATATATTTTAAATTATAGTGCTCATTGAATTAATTTTTGTTACAGATGCAGATAAAGCCAAAGTGATTGCTTATGCCGATACATGTAACTATGAAAAATGCCATGTATAAGAACTTGGTGACTTCTTTTGGAAACCTATATAAAAAAATTGAGTTTATGTGCAGGTTTATGTATGTGTATTTTTATGTAACAAATTTCCTACAGAGAATCATAATTAATAATAATTATAAATAAACTTATGTTGTTTTGATATATATACATGTTTTTTTGGGAAATTCTATTTAGTTCATTTTGATTAAAAAATATTATTTTGAGTATTGCTAAACCAATAAAAAAAATAAGACGTTACAAATACCAAATATATGAACTGTACATCTCAAGGTCTGCTAAGGAGTGAAAGAAGTTATGTTACTAAAGCAAAATAGTATTTTGAATATACTTATTATATTTATCATCAAAATAAGCATTTCACTTACTACATGGATTATTAACTCAAGAACTTGTATATGCCGATGTAAATGGACAAGTACACGAACTCGACTTTTCTCCAAGTAATCTAATTAGATTGGGTATTTTTGATTGTGAGAGCAGGCGACAACTATGATTGACGTGTGAGGTACTCAACAGGATCATCTGAGCTTCCTCGACCAGGCGAGCTTACTTTGGACTCAAGTATTAGGGCGACCTCAAAATCACATGTCATATCATGGACGAGCTCGCTTGACTTGACCCCTTTGATGATGGAGATCAAGCTATGTCATGGGTCATCATTGTAACAACCCGTCCCAGTTTTAATAAGAATAATAAAAGAAATGAGTTTAATAAAATAAATATTTGATTTAAGGTTTTCCCTACTGATTTTAGAGCGTATAAATTTGCAAAAGTTTTGATTTTTCAGGAAACGGAGGAGCACTTCGAACCGAGAGCATTCCTAGCACTGTAATAAAATATTTAGTTAAGGTTTGGTCATAATAATATTTTAATTTCAAATTTTAAAGAAAGAAAATTTAATATTTCAGCGAATTAGGATTTCGATATAAAATCGAAAATCTGATAAATAATAAATACGATGATGGAAAATCTATTTCGTCTAACTAAATTAGAATTTTAGTTAGACTTTAAGAAAGATCGAATTTTTAATTAAATAATTAAATAAATAATTTTCGTCTCAGAACGTGACGATTTAATCGCTAAAAGTTATAAACAATTATTTCTAACGAAACCGTAAATTTTAATTAACGAAATTTTGAGCTTATAATACAGATATGAATTAGGTACTAAGATATAATAATACCGAGTAATAACAACACACTGAAGTAAATAATATCTGGATATAAAGTTTTTAAAATTTGCACACAAGTCCTTCATTTTTCCTTCATTTTGATCGCCCCTCTCATCCACCTCTCTATATATACATACATATACTCCACTCCAACAAACTCTCATGCTTCAAAAACATGGCGAACCCCTGCTAAAAATTTCACTCACTTTAATTATCATCAAAGCTTTCTACTCTCAAACCAATGGCCTCCTTGTTCCTCCAAGAAGAAAGAAGTCTTCTTCTCTTTATTAATACCAAGCTTCGACATCTTCTTTTTCTTCAAGCAAAGAAGAAATTTTCTCTCTATCAAGAGCTTCGTTTCCTCTCCCCCTCGACAAGAAGCAGCCGACCTTTTCCAGCAGTAGGGAAGAAGCTCTTCCTCCATCCAAGTACATCTCTTTAGGTAAAAACTTGAAACCATGAAAACACTCTCTTGACTCCTCTTATTTCTCTTCATTTTTCTTAAATTCCAACTCCTTTCCTTTAAATCAATCCATGATCATCTTCTCCAAGCTGTTAGGAAACCATCTTCTAGCAGAAAACAAGGGAGAGGAGCGACAAAGGTAATCTCAAACAAAACTCGAAGTTGGTGCTTGTATGATTTTCGGTGAAGTATTTTGGTATTTAAACGTGTTGAAAATTGCTAGTGTAGAACTCCTACGTGTTGTTTGAAGTGTAGACTTCATGCTCGTATTTTTGTTTTAAAAAATTGTACCGTTATGCTGCCGAAATTTACTCTCAAATATGTCAAGTTGAAATGTCAAAACTATGCTTGACTAATTTTCGGCTATGCCATTAAGTACTCCGTTGTGTTGAAAATTTATGTTTTAAAACGTCTATGTGCTCTCTATTATGTATAGTCTCGGTATTTAATTTTGGTGTCGTTACGCTACTCGTTTTTACGCTCGAACATGGTCTCTCAAAACTGAAATTTCGGAAAAAACTGCTACTCGAAATGTCCTAACTACAACTTTAAAAATTCATATCTCAAGTTCTAAAAATCATTTTGAGATGAAACTAATGGCAAGTTAAACTTCATTGAGTGTACTATATTCGTATAAAATTTGGTGATTTTTCATCAAGTAGAATCGGAGTTATGATTTCTTTCAAAAAGTGTGACGTGCTGGAAAATCCTGTAATTTTAGTGTGGAGGAGGTAACTTCACTCGTTTATAACTTTTTGATAAAACTTCTTTTGAACTGAGACAAAAAGGATTATATTCTCTACACACTGTAATTTGTAAATATAAAATTTTGAGTCATTTCGTTTATTATATAAAAAGTTATGTACGTTTTAAAAGTAGGACAAAAACTGGAAAATTTCTTTGAACAAAGAGCTGGTCTCAAATACCTGACTTTCATTACACTTTTAACCAACTTTCGTTCATTATTTTCCAACGATTTTTTCTTACCAGTAAAGTTTTGATTACAAGCTTTAAAAGCCTTAAAGTTTTGTCTCGATCGGATTAGCGAATCAACGGGAAACAACTGGCAAAAATGGAAGAAAATCACAAAGTTTTGGGACACTAACTTTCCAAAAAATGTCAAAACTAAATACTGAAACTTTTAAAAAACTTATTGGATAGTATTATGATTGTTTGAATAATTTTTCTTTCACGAACCTTATGTGCTTTATATTTTCATTTATGCCTCCAACTTTAAGTCCTTTAAGATCTATTTTTGAGAAATAATTTTAGGACATTCATTAATAAAATTCAATAGCCATTTAAAGTAAAAGTTCGACAAAAACTCACGAGTAAGAAAATTTAAAGAATGGGGTTTAACGTCATCGATAAACTTATGAATAACTTACTTAAATCAAGAGTTGCCCGAATCAAAGCTCGGACGATCACCGCCACGCTCAAAATCTCAAACCGGTTTCAAGTTTGTAACTTTTATTAAAAGTTAACAAGGTGAGTGTCATTACTGCATTACCTTGAATGTTATATGGACTGTTGGTGTATTCCAAACTAAACTAAACAAATACAAATCTATAACTAAGAACACAAGAAAACAATTAATAAAATACACAAGCTTATGAATGATATGATTATTGGGGTTATATTGGAAAGTATGCTTTTACTTTGTATAACCAAACTGAATTTCTGTCTTATTTACTGAAATAGATTATTTATCATTGATGCTTTAAATATCATTGAATGTTACATATATTTACTGCATAACTGTTCAATAAATAGTACGTGTTACATTGTAGTTAATTTAGTGATACCAGATCACAGAAGATTAAATTAAAAGTTCCTTGTAACCAAAAGTACACCATTCATGACCTAGATGGAAATGAACAATCCATCGTGAAAGGTTGAAGTGTAAGGCTTAGATTGACTTGTCTTGACCAAGAGATTACACTAGTGCATGACTGATGCACTGAATAGGACCTACAAGAGGACAAATTCTTCAGCACTGAACTAGGAAGAATTAGACCTCAGTGGTTCGTTATTTCTTAATCTTCATCCCTTAAATAAGATCGCGTGTGGTTAGTAATTATTGCTTTGACTTATTACGGGTAGAGAATCAACGAGATTCAATACTTTATATCTTGGGCAATATTATTGATCACATGCGATTGTTAAGATTTAATACGAAGAATCGTGTGCAAGTACGCGTGTTCGATTTGCCCCCTTGGGAGGTTCATAAGATTTATCATACCAAATCTTGCAAGTGGAACTAGTTTCCGGTAGGGATAATAATGTTGAACCGTTCCTTAACCAAGGACAAAAGATATTAATTAATGGAAAGCTATTTCAGTGGCTTGAATTAATTAATGGGCTAGATAATCTTAAACACGGGAAATAATAACCGAGAGCCAGTTAAGATGGATAGTGCAATATTAATTATGTAGTGGGATTAATTAATATTTATGGGCTTGAATAATATTGTGGCTCAATATTGATAATTCAAGATCCATTGGAAGGTCCAATCTTAATTCTCCTAAAGGCCCCTCAAGTAGCCCAAACATAAAGTCCAATAACTGAAAAAGGTGCTTAAAAATAAAATAAATTTTGTTGCCTAATTTTCCTATTTTTCGAAAATAATAAATAAAAGAGAGATAAAGATTTTCTTTGAATTTTGTTATGGAATGAAGATAAGTATTCTTGGACTCATTAAATTCAAGAAATCTCCCACTTGGTTATTTATTTTGATATTTTCAAAAATTTTGAAACACTACTACACATTTGAGCTTGGAGAGCTCCACTTGGACAACCCTTTTTTCGAATAGCTCTCCAAGTGGTCCCTTGGAGAACGGTTCTATTAAAAAAAAAAAAAAACAAATGGTTAAAACCCATTTGTCCAAGATCAAAGCTTAGACAAATGGGTTCATAAATTTGTGCAAGAGGTACTTGGAGAGCGGTTTTGAACCGTCCATAAATAAAAACTTGGAGAGCGGTTCATAACCGCTCTCCAAGTGAATTAATTTTTTTTATTTTTTTATTTTGTAAAGCTTGTATATTTTGTTTTTTTTTTTTTTTTGTAAATTCTTTTTATGTACAATTCAAATATTTTATTCTTTAAATTCTCGTGTTATTTATTTTTAATATCGATCGTCTTATATAATGAGATTAACACAAACCCTTATGTAAAACTTGTTCATAATATTAAATTCATAATATTACACTTACGAACTTGTATCACTATTAATTCTTATAAATTAATACCTATAATATTTAATATTCTTATAAATTAATTCAATTTTGTCTAAGTATTACTTATTTAGATAGAAAAGTACTATTACTTGTTTAAATAGAAAAGTATTACTTGTTTAAATAGAAAAGTATTACTTGTTTAGATAGAAAGGTATAACTTGTTTAAAGAAAAGTATTACTCGTTTAGATGAAAAAGTATTACTTGTTTAAAGAAAAATATTACTTATTTAGATAGAAAAGTATTGCTTGTTTAAATAGAAAAGTATTATTTGTTCAGATAGAAAAGTATTACTTGTTTAAATAGAAAAGTATTACTTGTTTAGATAGAAATGTATAACTTGTTTAAAGAAAAGTATTACTTGTTTAGATGAAAAAGTATTACTTGTTTAAAGAAAAATATTACTTATTTAGATAGAAAAGTATTGCTTGTTTAAATAGAAAAGAATTATTTGTTTAGATAGAAAAGTATTACTTGTTTAAATAGAAAAGTATTACTTGTTTAGATAGAAAGGTATAACTTGTTTAAAGAAAAGTATTACTTGTTTAGATGAAAAAGTATTACTTGTTTAAAGAAAAATATCACTTATTTAGATAGAAAAGTATTGCTTGTTTAAATAGAAAAGTATTATTTGTTTATATAGAAAAGTATTACTTGTTTAAATAGAAAAGTATTACTTGTTTAGATAGAAAGGTATAACTTGTTTAAAGAAAAGTATTACTTTGTTTAGATGAAAAAGTATTACTTGTTTAAAGAAAAACATTATTTATTTTGATAGAAAAGTATTAATTGTTTAGAAGGAAAAATATTACAAGTTTAAAAGAAAGGTAGTTAAAAAAAAGTACAAGTAAAAAATATAATTTTAATTTAATTTAATTTAATTTAAATTTAAATTTATATAAAAAAATTATTATATAAAAATGTGATTGAATTAATAAATAAGATAATTGAAATAAAGAATTTAAAAAAAATTGTAAGAAAAAATGATTTTTAGAACATATAGAATTAATTTCATTAAGTAAACGCAAGAAAGCAAGTGCCCGAACGGAATTGATCCCCGCTCAGGCGCCCAAGGTCCCGTGTTCGGTCCCCCATGGGAGCGAATAATTGCCTCAATTAATTGGGAGACTTGGTGGATTATATATGAGATGCTTGGTGGGTTTGTGCCTAAAAATCAATTTTTTTAAAAATATATATATTAGGCAATGATTCCAAACCCCGCCATCGCATTGTCCAAAATCTTATTCTTGGACATCGGTTTTTTATCAGCTGTCCAAGCTTGAACAACTATTACTTGAAGAGCGGTTATAACAGCTCTCCAAGGTCATTTTTCACAGCTGTCCAAGCCCAAATGTGTATTAGTGAAAGAATAAGGGAAATAAATATTTTCTTGATTTTCTTGAAAATATATTATGGAATATATGTATTCTTGCAATACAAGTATATCTCATAAATTCAAGAAGATCCAAATCTTGGAATCTTTATCCTTGTTTTTCGAAAATAACCATAACAAGAAAGGTGAGATTTTTATGGAATATTTTAATTATGGAGAAAATAATATATGAGATATATTCAAGATTTCTTGGAGATCAAGAAAAAGATTTTTCCTCCCTATTCCATGATAAAAAAAAACAGCCACGACCTAATCTATAAATAGGGGATGATTTCTTCATCCCCAATGAACAATTCCATGTGTTGGAAAAATTAGAAATCCACAAAGGTGGTGCAACAAATAATTTATTTTCCCTTTTGTTAATTGTTCGCGAGTTTCCTTCCACCGGATTGACGAGCAAGGGCTAGGGAATACTTGGGAAGGCTTTTTGGTGTGTTCTTATCAACCGAGTCCATTGCCATTCCAAACATGTTAGTTCAGGTAATCCCGTAGCAATTCCGCATGCGTAGGATTTATGTGAACTGTTTATATGCATGATTTGTTGTTGAATTAGAATTAATATATGATTAATTCATGCTAGTAATAATTGTTAGAATTAAATTTGTATTTAAATATTCATCCCGAATAGATCCGGGCAATTAATTCCCCAACAATGATATGTATCTCACGAGATACATAATATGCGATTTCACGAAGGAGGTGGGAAGATGCAAGAGGGGATTGCACGTGGTAGTGTTATTACCGTCCCCACATGATAATTATCATGCGATGTAGATTGGAAGCGACAAGGGGATTGCATGTGGTCGGAGCAACCAGTGTCCCAAAATGAATTTAAATGATCCAAATAAATGTTTATGATCAAATGATCACTACAAAAAAATATTGGTTTAAAGAGGAAAATTAACGATTGGCAAAGAACCTTCGAATTTAATTTAAGAGATTTAGATGAGGGATAAGATTTAACGGGGTATCGCCCTCATCACATTTAACGAGGGCATACCCTCAAAAAAGCGCTTGGCACAGTCAACGAGGGCTACCCGCCCTCAACATTTTCAACGGCACAATCAACGAGGGCCCTGCCGACCGCCGCCCGCCCTCGCCAACCTGAGCCCTGACACGCGCCTGCCCGAGGTGCATTTACCGAGGGCAACCACCCTCTTTAATGCCCTCGTCTGCCTATAAATACATCCCCCACCCCAAATTCATCCCATTTTCGCCTCATCCCAAATTCCTTTCCTTCCAGCAGACGAAATCGGCCGAGAGCATTTTCAAGGTTAGTTTTTTTTTATTTGTTGTTTATTATATAAGTATTAGTTGTTTATTGTTTAATATTAGTTGTTTAATTGTTTAGAATTAGTTGTTTTAATATTGTTTAGTATTAATTAATATTTAATTGTTTTAGTATTGTGCCATGTGAATTAGTTGCTTAATTTTTTATTTAATTTAATTTTGTTTGATAGTTGTATATTTTAGCTTAATTTTGTATATGTTATTTTAGTGTATATATTGTTTGTAGTATATATTTTAGCTTAAGTTTTAGCTAATACATTTATATTAGTATTATTAAGCTTAGTTTAGTATTAGTTTAATTTATTTTATTTGTGTATATATAGTATTAATTAGTTGTTTAATTAATTAGTATTATTTAATATATTAATTACGTTGGATGTTGGAGTGGAGGGATCGATGTTGATGAATATTTGTTGGTTATTGCTTGTTGTAGAACATGTGCGTTCCGACTTGATTGATTTTAATTGATTAAGTCGGAAATGGATGCACGTAAGATCTTGATTAATTGGGGAATACGATAAAATAAGAAACTCTGCCGATATTTTTAAGAAATATTAATTATTAGTTATTAATTAGGCTTTTGAATACTAATTAATTCGTAAATATTTTTAAACAGATAATTGATATGAATTATTCTATCCGTTTACGTTGGATGTATGGCCCTAGATCGATTAATGGCAATATATCTCCCGAATTCTATAATGGACTCGAATCTTTTATAGATTTCGCCACTAGTAGTGGGATGATTCAGGGCAAGATTAGGTGTCCCTGCAATAAATTTCGATGTCGGAACAATAATACGTATCATGACCCTGATGAGGTGAGAGCACATTTGTATAGAAATGGGTTCATGCCCAATTATTGCAATTGGATTTTTCACGGTGAGGAAATGTGGGGTCATGAATACGATCATCAGTCTGCTTCGACTTCACACGGGCTGGTTGACGAGAATTTTGCATCTAGCTCGTACCACGGACTTAACCTCTGGTCCCCACTTAAATGTGGATGAGGAGGCCCCTAATGAGGAACCTCCTAATGAGCATGCTGCACATTTTTATAACATGCTTCGTGCAGCGAATCAGGATATAATGCCTGGTTGCGAATCACACTCACAGTTGTCATACAATGCCCTGTTGCTGAACATTAAAACTGAAAACAGACTGTCTAAAAGGGGCTATAATCAAATGGTTGATGCGATTCGTGTTCTTTGTCCGAATAGTCTGGTGCCCAAGAAATTTTCTGATAGCAAACAGATGATGAGTGAGATGGGTCTTCCAGTGGAGAGGATTCATTGTTGTGCGCAGAATTGCATGTTATATTGGGGTGCAGACGGCGAACTTGAAAGCTGTAAGTTTTGCAATCGGCCACTGTTCAAAACTGCTAGACGTGACGTGAATGGGCGATTGAAAAAGAACCGCCGTTTTAAGGGGATGTTCTATTTTCCCATCATCCCTCGTCTGCAAAGGTTGTATCAGTCTAATGCTACTGCGAAGGATATGACATGGCATGCACGTTGCTCGAACGACCACTCCGGTGTCATGTGTCACCCTGCAGACTCACAGGCTTGGAAACACTTGGACCAGCCGCATCCTGATTTTGCTTTAGAAATTCGGAACGTGAGGTTGGGCTTGAGCACTGACGGTTTCCAACCGTTTGGGGCGCATGGAAAACAGTATTCATCATGGCCAGTGATAGTGACACCGTACAATCTACCCCCATGGTTGTGCATGAAGGATCAATTCATGTTTCTTACGGTTTTAGTGCCCGGTCCAAAGAATTCAAAAGATAAATTGGACGTATTTTTGCAACCACTGATCCGTGATTTGATGTTTTTATGAAAACATGGAGTGGTAACGTACGATGTTGCTACAAAGCAGAATTTTATGATGCGGGCTGCGATGATCACAACAAACGCTTACAATGTGATTGGAAGAAGAAAAGTGTTTTCTGGGATTTGCCGTATTGGAGCTCGTTGTTGATCCAACACAATTTGGATGTGATGCACATCAAAAAAAATGTGTTTAATAATTTGTTCTACCTCCGGTGATGAATGTTCAAAAAAGTAAAACAAAGAACACAAAGGCTTAAATCGATTGGAAGAAGTAAAAGCTTTACTTTCACATGCAGTATCTAAAAAACACACTAATCAGAACAAGTCTACCGCAACAGGTAATTAAAAAAAAGGTTGATGTGAATCAAAACAAGGTACAAAAAAAAATTTTATAATTATTAATAGATATAAAAAATTGTTCCAAAAAAAGTTAATACACCCTTCTAAAAAAGGTTGATTTTTTTTTTTTTAGAAAAAAGTGAATGGCTGAGTGTGAGGGAGATATAAAGATATGGTAATTGATGTGCACCCTGGGAAAATCCATTGTTTTTTTTTCAAATAAAATTTGCACCTAGTAGAAATTAGGAAATATTATTAGATCTAGAAGTGATACCATACGTATTTTTACATTTAGGAGTTCTAATAAATAGAGAAAGATATGTACTATATATCACATTATTTAAAATAATGCACGGTACCTACAGTACAAATAACCAAAGATGAAAGACCTCATAGTCATAGTGAGACATGAGAACAAAAGATCGATGACAAATAATGGCGTTCTATGAGTATGACCATTGAGTGCTATAATATAGAAAAAGAAAATTGTAATTAATATGAGTTTTACAGTTTTAAGCCGGTTTCAACCTCCAACAATTACCGAGAGAAAATTTTTTTTGGTCCCATAACTTATCTACTGTCCAATTTTCGTCCCAAACTATTTAATTGTCAAATTTTAGTCCCATAACTAAATTGATTGTCCAATTTTGGTCTTATTTTTGCCGAAAAATCACGAGTAATGCCATTTTGATGACTTGTAAGTCACGTGTCGATAAAATTTGGGGGTTCTCTATACCCTCGATGACGTGAACGCTGACTATTTATTTCTTTTTATTTGTTTACGTTTTTCAATCAATTAAACTACACATGTGTAAATAATTCAATAAATTTTAATCAAAACTAAAATTTAAAATCTGTAAATGTAAGAACAACTAAATTTTACCGGCACGTGACTTGCATGAGATCGAAAATGTCATTTTTTCCAAATTTTCGGTGAAAATGAGACCAAAATTGAACAATCCATTTAATTATGGGACTAAAATTGGACATTAAATTTTTTTGGGATAAAAAATGGACAGTGCATAAGTTATGGGACAAAAAAACTTATTTTCTCACAATTACCCCTACAAGAAATATATGTAAATTAATAAATAAATCACACAGGACAATTACATGGTTCACTAACAACGTGTAATATCAGTCAAGAACATCGATCTTGATGGTGCAACTAAGCAATAATCGCCGCAAAATAGAGTGACCCTCAATCGACTTGCAACGACACCTCGTCTTTATCTTATCTTTGATCCGGCCAAGGCATTTCATCTTCGAATGGTCCTTTTTAGTAGTGAAAGTGTAGCTTCTCAAATACAACTGTCTGCTTGCAAAACCCCCCTTCTCCAACAACGCCTCCCGGTCCCGGTCGCGGCCGCTCCGCCCATCTCCGCCGTGGAGGATGATTGACTCGATGAACTCAGCCTCGGACTCCGGCCACTTAAAACACGAGGAAAACTTGAAAGACGTGGGAAAATGGCCGCCGTTGGAATCCATCCTTGATCGATACGTAATTAATTAATTTTTGTATACTAAGATATATGTCATGTATGAATATATATATATATATATATATCAGGACGTATAGTCCAGATTAGTCCAAGAAGTTTAAGTGATACTATTGTTTATTTTTTTGGTTTAGGATTCGAGATCCTTTCTGTTACGTACATGTACAGTACAAAGATTGTGTTAACCGTTCTCCAAAATCTAAAATTAATGTGTTGCAAAGACTTTGGATTTGGTAATTTTTTACTAAACTTGACTTATTATTGATCTACGGATCTCAAAGATAAGATAACAAACAACTCGACTTAATTAAATGTGAATTAAGGAGATATAATAAAATCTATTATCAGTGAAAGATTTACGAATCTAAGATCATATATTTATATATAATATATATATATATGTCTTGCATTATCAAATCGAAAATTACAATTCGAAAGATATGATATGTTAATCTCGTAAATTGCAAACAAAAAGAGCATAAAGAATTATAAAAAATAGGAGGATATATATCTATAACGTTAACTCAAAATATCATGATTAATTAATAAAGAAATATTTTTTCAAAAAGCTGGTAAAAGATCCCATATAAAAATAAATAAATAAAATCATACATTGCCTTGTACACATTGTAAAATATTTAGTTAGTTGACGCGGTCAAACATACTCTCCAACTTTTCCATAAATTAATATCCTTATATAGTTAATTACTATTAATTCAACTAGTAATCGAACCCGTGCATCGCTATAGTTGAACATTTGTTTTAATAGTGAGTAATTCGATTTTTGCAAAAAAATTTAAGAATAACGTTTTACCTAATTCATATTTAATACGTAAATTTAAATTAAATTCATTCGTTAAGTATTGAAAATATCGAAACACACCGAAATGTAAGTGAAAGGAGATAACAGTTATGGGTTCATGAAAAAAACGTAGTATCAAAACAACCGAAATTTTAAATGATTACAGATTTCGAAAAACCTTTCTTAAAACTATATTTTTTGTTTGTTTGACTGTTTTTTCATCATTGCGGCACACCAAAATCTTCAAGCTCTTGCAATTGGTGACACTCGAAACTGTCACGTAGAACTGACCGTGACTGAAAATTGATTTCTTAAAAAATATGTCAACATTTGAAAGTGAATATAATTATTTTTTTTTTTTTTTTTGGTTGAGTGAATCTATATGAAATAAAAAAATTATCAAATTTAGTAAATCTTTTATTAAAATATATTTGTATTCCTATTGAACTATTTACTTCATTAAATTTAAGAGGGTGTATTCAATTGGGATGCTATTTGATTTTTTTGGACTTTAAAAAGTCTGTGGATTTAAAAAATCCATAAACTCCATGCAGAGTTTGACTGACTTTTTTTATTGATTTACATGGATTTCATATACTTGACATGATTGCGGAATACACTTTTTTATTGATTTACATGGATTTCCATAAACTCCGGCGCTGGAACTATTGATGCAAATGTATATGGAACACACTTGTATATAAAAAAAAGTTATCCAAATTGTTTAGAAAAATACCAAAAATATATTAGTTCTAAAAAAAAACATTATTATTCATCATTATTATTCTCATCTTCATTTTCATCACCATTATATCTCGGCTTCATTTCCCACATAGCATTAGCAATACTCGTTCTCCATGCATTAGCTTCCGTTCTTTGTTGTAGTTTGCTTTGAGAATGCAATTCCGTTCTTTATTGTAGCTAGCTTCCGTACTTGTTTAAATGAAAAATATTACTTGTTTACATAGAAAAATATTACTTATTTAAATAGAAAAGTATTACTTTTTTATAAGAAAAATATTACTTGTTTAAAAGAAAGGTATAACTTGTTTAGATGATAAGTATAACTTGTTTAAATAGAAAAATATTACTTGTTTAAATGAAAAGTAATATTTGTTTAAGTAGAAAAATATTACTTGTTTAAATAGAAAAGTATTACTTGTTTAAAAGAAAAGTATAACTTGTTTAGATGAAAAGTATAACTTGTTTAAATAGAAAATTATTACTTGTTTAACTGAAAAGTATTACTTATTTAAATGAAAAGTATTACTTGTTTAAATAGAAAAGTATTACTTGTTTAAATAGAAAAGTATTGCTTGTTTAAAAGAAAAAGTATTACTTGTTTAAAAAAAAATATAACTTGTTTAGATGAAAAGTATAACTTGTTTAAATAGAAAAATATTATTTGTTTAAATGAAAAGTATTATTTGTTTAAATAGAAAAATATTACCTTTTTAGATAGAAAAATATTATTTTGTTTAAATAGAAAAGTATTACTTGTTTTAAAGAAAGTATAACTTGTTTAGATGAAAAGTATAAATTGTTTAAATAGAAAAATATTACTTGTTTAAAAGAAAATAATAACTTGTTTAGATGAAAAGTATAAATTGTTTAAATAGAAAAATATTACTTGTATAAATGAAAAGTATTACGAAGATTTTTTTTTCTTCTGACCTTTCGTCTTCAGAGTCCTCTGAGAGAATACGTTGAAATCTCTGGTTGTTAGAAGAGATTTTGGAGAGTGAAATGTATTCATATTTTTTGAAGAGAATCAAAGAAAATTCATAGAGTATTAAAATCGATGGATTGTCGAATACATAAAGATTTTTTAAGACTTTTTAAAATCCGTATTGAATACCTCATGATTTTTAAAGACTTTTGAAAATCCGGATTGAATACCCTCAAACTTTAAAAGTCTAAAAAAATTCCTACAAACTCCACAACCAATACACTCCCCTTAGTCTTTTTCCATTTCAATTTTGTTGGAAAAGAAAATATGGTGAACGAAAAGTATGAAAAACCCCTCTAATGTAGTTATTGTTGCGTGTGGAGCTAAACATATCTTTTTTTTTTTTTTTCTGTTTTGTCTAGGGAATAATTCTCAATCGTGGTTTTCGAGAACCTCAATACTTTCAACTATAATTGAGACGACATATAATTTATTTATTTTTTGACAGGGAGACGACGTATAATTAAATAGTCATTAATGTGACGTTAGTTTCATAGAGTATGTGTATATAGATAGAAAGAAAAAAAAAATCTGAGTCATGATATCAGTGTAAACTTATGTAATATATTTCAATAAAATATAGATACATGGAATATATAGATATATCTAACCTCAAAATACAATATTTTGAACAATACTTATCATACAAATTCTTAATTTTATAGGACGAATACTACTTTCAGTTTATTTCAGCACTCAACATATTTGGTGCAATTATAAATTAATTGATAGCATAAGAAAGATAATAAATATTTGATAAAATATTAGTAACATTATTGCAGGAAAATTAAAAAAAAAAAATTGGTTCATAACAAAAGGAAATAAAAACCATAAATTAATATTGAACTATTCTTTCTCAATCTTGATTTTAGTCATCCTTTTCTTTTTTTGGATTTAAACTTATCATATCATTTCAAGATAGTGGTCTCTTAGAATTTTCTTCATTTGTTATATCAATGAGGTCGAGATCTGGATCTTCTGATTGAATTAGAGTGTTTTGTTCTTGAAGAGTTGACGGTCTCGTCGATGGAATCATCCTACACGAAATTTTTTTATAATTACTTATTTATAATAATAACTTTAGAATGAAAATATTCTAACAGTAGAAAGACTTACTTGAGTATTACGAAAATTTATAGAATACGTAGAGATGATTTTCTCACCCGTATTAATTTTAATAACACTGAAAGTGTTATTAGAATTATGTCATCTTTAACGTCAATTTTGAACATCAACTCCTTTGCTCTTCCCTATACCACCCCCTTTAATCTGTATAATTATTTAGATCATATTTTTTAATTGAAGACTCTGATATATTAGTTCATGGATTTTCATATGTGAAATATGGACTCAATCTAGTTAAATACACAAATATTAATAAAAGGTAATCAATGGTATATAAGGAAAAAAAATGATATTGTAAAAATAACAAAAATATTCAAGTGTAATATTAGGAATAACTTACCTTGCTTTAAAATCTTGTATTTCCTTTACGTCCAAATAATGAATGATTTTTTAGGGATTAAATGCACTGCTGACTGATATGGTATTTCACAACAGATGTTTGAATTAGAAATACATATATTTGTACGTACTAATACAATTATTTAGAGGCATAAATTTAAAAGAAAACATAATATATAAATTATACCACCAAAAAGCTTCGGGCGAAACATTTATAAAATTATCACTGGAGCCTCTTCACCTTTTTCTTTCTTCATTTTAAATATTTCATCTATGAATTCTTCCCATAATGTAACTCATAAGATTACTCCTACATATTTAAAAGAAAAAAAAAAAAAGTTATATATACATGTTTTGGAATCTAAAAATAAACGTATTTCATATATAAATTTATGAATAAGTAATAAGTAAATAATATGTACTCTGTATCCTCTAAAGTTAACTCCATCATACTCACTTTTGCTAATTGCCCTTAACAGACTTAAGTGACACTTTGCCAGTATCGACAATGATTCCAATAATATCTGTAAAAAAAAAATGTAGATATATATACACACATATATTCAAAGGAATTACACACAATTTTTTTTTTTAAAATTATCAATTAATTGGGTATCATCCAATGAAGTTGCAAAAATCAAGTCAATATAGCTCTTGAAGTTGTACATATTACGCAAGAAATTTGAATCGAAGAACTCTGTTACGCGTGTGCTAGAGATAAATAGAATCTTTTTTTTTTGTTCGGGCTAGTCCTATATGTATTGTTATTTTCTATAACAACAAAGTTACGAATGATGTATAATCGATCCTCAATTTTTTTTTCTTGTTGATCTCAACCTCTTTGTGCCTTATTGTTTCATGAATTTGGTCGTTCTTTAATCAAAGAAGATCAATATTAACAATAGAGGAAAAATAAATATATAAGTATTATAAAATATGAAATGTTGTGCTTTTGATGTACCTCGCTGTCATGAAAAACACATTCGAGATTCATTGTCTTGTTATTATGATAATGAGCACTTGTTTCATACGCTCGAACATAACACAACTTCATACACCATCCCGTTTTCTTGGAATCAATTTCTTTGATTAGAGAAAAGTTTGTAGACATTTTTATAATTCACTTGAAACAACTCTACAAATAACAAAAGATAATCATGATGTATATCCAAACTTTCACTCACTATTTTCGCTCCACAATTGGCCAACCAAAAAATCACTCATTAAGGACACACAACAAACCTACAATGCTACAAATCATTCCAGAATTATCAGTGGCAAGATTCACACATTCCAGAATTATATTATAAGAAAAACCCATTTTAGAGAAACAATAAGTTCAATGGTGCAATTATGCACCATTCAGCTTCTAGCAACGCAGATCTACATCAAGCCAGAACTTAATACTTGAACATCAATTATTAAAATAGATCAAAAAAGAAAACCTTGTTACCAGAATTAAATCCCATTAGATCCCAACAGAAAACAATCAAACTTCAAAATAGATAAAACCACAAGTAAACAACGCCCCACGAAATTAAAACAACCAAAGTAGAATTCAACCCAAAGAAACTAAAAAAATACAAGAAAGAAAGACTTCCAGTTTATTATATAGAGGTTTAAAGGAATTGAGATCATGTAAAGATACATTGCTAGAAAGATTTTGCAGATAAATTCATATCCCTCAAATATATCGTCTCTTAGTAATTAATCTTGTAAAGAAGGAAATATATGCATATGTGTTCTGCTGGATATATGATATTTACTAAATCTTGTAAAGAAGGAAATATATACTTGAAAAAAGTTTTTTTTAATTAAGTTATTTAATTATTATGGTTTTGTATGAGAGGATAAAAGAGTCATAAGTGTTTTTCGCCCACAAATATCAAATATGTAAGTTGGACTCGAAAACTCGAGTTGAAATCCACGTATGGAAATCACCATACAACCATAAATTAATAATTTTAAATTTTTTTCTAAAAGAAAAGTAGAAAATCGTAAATTCGTAAAGTAAAATCGGCATATTCAATATGTAGAATTCTCAATCCTTCAAAAATTCACATCAAATACAAAATCATCAACAAACATATTTTTTAATAAAACACTCAAATCAAATAAGTTCTAACAAACAAATAGACGAAAAACAAATCGTTGATCATAAGAAACAATATAGATATTAATTTAATGACCTAGCAAGAAACACATACATGTAAAGATGACAAAAAATTCTAATTCTAATTAAAAAAAAAAAATATGAAAAACAATAAATATTAAATTAAGCTTAGAAATTCTGATAAAAAAAGTATCAGGTTTGGTGTGAATTTTTGGCTTGAAGCTTCTAACGTGATGAAAGTAGAATGCTCGGTGTTTGTAATAATAAATTTGAAAAAAATCTAATGTAAGATTTTCAAATCTTGAAACAATATATCACAAGATCACGAAATGTCATACCTAATTATTTTGGAAACAATATGCTTATCTTTATGCACTTCAAATCTCAAAACAATATATTAGAAGATCACGAATTGTCAAATATATACATGGGAAACGATTTTTTTAATATATTAAAATATTTTATTTCAATTTTTTTACATAAATATTTTCGATAAGATTCTCTACTATTTTTTTAATATAATAATTCCCGATTTAGCAATATTTTTTTGCGGGAAAATCTAATGGTTTTTAAATTTGGGGCGGTTTCTGCTTTTATATATATATATATATATATTACTATTAATTATTAATAATCCTTTCAAAAAAAAATATAGTAACATTTGTCATAATTTAAAATTTTTAATAATATCTTCTTATAATTAATTATTTATTTCCTCCATTCTAATTTTTATTGGCAATTCAAAATGATATACAAGGATTTTGATGAGAAAATTGTTTATTATTATTAAAAGTGGTAATTGAAGTTGCTTTTTGTTGAATGGGGTTTGATCCTTTTTAGAGAATGAATCATAAGGTAGATATTTTTGTGTGTAATTATTTGTGTATAATGAGATGTAATTTATATGGCAAAGTATAGTGTGAACAAGTTTCAAGGTGAAATTGGTTAAGGTGTATGACTTATATTACTAAAGAGTGTGACTTTTTACTGTAAATGGTGTGACTTTTTACTGTAAAGAGTATTACTCATAAAAGTGACGGGTGTGACTTATATTATTGCAAAGATTGTCGTAGTGATAATTGAAGGGTGTGACTTATATTACTAAAGAGTATGTCTGTAAAAAAAAATAGTTTCATGGTGAACAAGTTTCACAGTATACCAACTCAATTTATATATGTATATAAAGTTATTTTTTGTCATTTATGGAATGAAAATAAAATAAAATAAAACATCCATTTATAAATTTTGAGCAATAAAAAGCAAGACCTGCGATAGTGTAATATTTATCATAAATTATATCATAAAGATTTAAAAGGAAATGTATTGTTAGTGGACATGGTCATACACTTTTTCAAAAGTCATTATCTTTTCATAATCAATATTTTTATAATCATTTATTTGTTAATACTGGTAACTGAACATATATGATGCATAACTATAGTTACACAATTAATTTAAAAGTCATAATAATATAGATTTCATAAAAAAAAAATTATAATGACAATGTGTAAGAAATATTTGTAACAACTCCGAATTCATAATTCATATTAAATGTGCAATAAAATAAACAAAGTTTAAAAGGACTTTAGATTTCGAAACATCTTCCTAATAATCACATTTTTTGTCATTGTCACTAATCGTTCATCATCGCCCAAAAAAAACAACAAAAACTTCAAACAATTGCAATTGGTGACTATAGGATCAGCCATGTACAAGTACAACTGACCATTACTGAGACCTTCTTTAAGAATATGTCAACATTAACAAGTGATTGGGAAAAAAAGAAAAGATGGAGTAAACATTCTCAGAAACAAAAATTAGGTTTAGGTGCGATTCAAGAACACAAAACCCCGAAAACCACCGGTTTTTATAAATTGTCGAAAGGCAAAAATTGTTGAAGAACAATAGTTGTCCAGGCGCGACTTGATAGATACATGAGTTATCTAACCCATAAATTTAAGAAATCAAGACATGTATTTTATTTAATTGTCAGGTGTATAAAATTGTGTCAACTCAGCGCCTAAAACACGTGCATCTCTGAGATTCTAAATTTAAAATGGGATGTGGCAGGCATGGATCAACGTCGCCTTTTTGTTATTTTCTGCAAAATGGGATAAAAAATTGAGCAATTAAAGTAGTTATGGAACTATATTATTTTAATTATAGTTATGAGACGAAAATAAATATTTTAGGAAGGGAAAAATTGATGGATTCAAGGACTAAGAAAAATTATAAACGGGAAAATATATAAGATTGAATAGTTTTACTCCCTCCGTCCCAATCTTCGTGGGATTGTGACTGTTCATAAGGATTTAGTGGAATAGTGATAAAGTGATGGAGTAGGAAGAGTTGTTTATTAGTATTTTATATGATAAAGTGATAAAAGTGATGGGTAATTGGAGGTAGAAAGTGTTGTTTATTAATATTTTATGTGATAAAGTGATAAAGTGTGTAAGTAACTTTACCATAAAGATTGGGACAAAAAAAGTGGGTACTTTACCATTGTTGTAGCCATAATAATCGGCAAGCGACCGCATGGTGAATATCGATGACGTGGCAACCATGGTCTAGCAGTAAAGTACAAGGAGCCGAGGTCGGCCCCGTAGGGCGACCTGGCAGTGATCAAGGAAGAAGATGAGTCGAGCTCGCAGGGGCGAGCAGCCTCCCCCGAGGTCGGCCAAAGAAGGATAAAGACGAGTCTAGCTCGCCTAATCGGGCGACCTCCCTCGAGGTCATTCCGTAGGCGAGGTCGGCAGGTGTGTCAAAACGAAGACAAGCAAGGAAATTGGATCAAGATAGAGATTCCAGTGTTTATTATGGAAATAGAAGATCTTACACATCTATCAAGATCCCAAAGAAGATTTAGTGATTCAGTATTTTCCTATTTAGAAGGCCCATTATGTGACCCGTTAGGGTTTTCATCTTTGTACCTTGTAAATGTTATAAAGAGGGGTCAAACCCCAAAAAAAGGGAGACAAAAATACATAGGAAAAAGACAGTAAAATATCCTGGTTTGGTATGCCCCCCGACGTAGTCCTTTCGGACGAACTGGGTCAACAAATTCATTGTTCTTTAGTTTTTTCATTCATTATTCATTCACGATTCATATATTATTTGTTTGTGGCTCTAGATGTAAAATCTAGGTGACAAAAATTGACGCCGTTTGTGGGAAACATCTAACGAATTTTCACTGAATGTTCGTTAGGACCCAAAAACAAGAGATCAAGACGATAACACTCACTGTTCATCGTTCATCGATAATCCAAAAGAAACAAAATCTGGATGAAACACTCACTGTTCATCCGAAATTCTACCCAGACTTAGCAAAAAAACTCACTGTTCACACGTCCTTGGGGCTTATCACCACCAGCAGTTACAAGTCACTCAATCAAACACTGCATAACCTACCCAAATTGAGAACCTTTTCGTAAAAAATCTAAAACCCAAACCGAAATTCCTAATCCTCTGATTCGGGCTCCACCCGGCCCGTACGGAACGAGCGGTTCGGCTGAGTCCGCTGCTTCAAGCCCACCGAGCCGCCGCCTCTGCAAAATCGCCCCCATCGCGCCATCGATTCATCACCGGTGGCCTAGAAATTGATTCAAATCCGGAGCCGCTGCTTTCTCCCACTCAGGTCAGGGCGCCCCGTCGCACGATCCACCTCTATCAAAGCTTCGAGCAGTTCGGGCAGATCAGAACGAGCCCCAAATCGCCATGAAATTCACGGCGGCGCTAAAACGAGGCCGCTTTGGTTCGCTTGGTACTAGGGAAGAAGCGTGGCTACGTGATTTTCTCGCCGATCGTGAATTTCACAGCGTGATTTAGGGGAAGATTAATCAGGCTTGGTTCGCGGATCGAGGATTTACAGCAGTGTGCGGAATCTGTCGCCGAATCAACGCCTAAACCACGTCATTCCTATTATTTCAGTGACTTACAAAAAGGCCCAACCGTGTGAGCCTAGACTATGGGCCTCTTTTATTTTGGTCTACTACTAATAAATAAAAAGACTTGGGCTTCATCTGCTTCGGATTTAACCCAAAATAAGCTCAATCTTTTTATTTAGAAAATAACATAAAATAGGTTATCCTTTTTTAACGGATTACTAGTCCTCTCTTCGGGTTTAATATATTATTTAAATAGTATCTCCAGGTTTTGTGCTATGCGAATGACTCGATATTTAACGGATTATTTACTTTTTGCGAGGAAAAACGCAAATTGACTTTCGCAAAGGAAAATTGCGCGTGCGCACGAAGCCTCGGGGGCAACTCGAAGAATCTACGGGCAGCCCTTTAGCCTACTCAAATCTGGTTCCATTCCATTTACTTCCTTTTAATATAGGTTACAGTGTTCAAACTTCCATATATATTAAAAGGTGGGGGCATATGTGCTCATATCTCGAGTTATTCGAGTTAATTTCAGAACACTAGCTGATGTTAGAAAACTCAACCTAGCATGTTTAAATTTGGAGGTTTAATTAAAACAAACTCCAAATCCTTACTTTTCACTAATAATATAAATCCTCAAAAAGGGACTATCACAAAATCCATCTACGAGCAATCAAAAGTCTCATACAGATGAAACAGACTTATAATTCGACTTCAAGCTTACATCGTATCAAGCGATTAAGGAAAATACTCAAATTCAAAAAGTCGCGGTCTCAAACCAGAAGACTCGATAACGTCAAAATCACGAAGTCGCGGTCTTAAACAAACAAGACCCGACGACCTCAAGTTAACAAGATCCAAAAAATGACCCTGTCAACCCCGACAAGCGCAATGGTCAAATCAGAAGGCAATCAAGTCGCAATTTAAGTAAGACGACAAATAAGTCCTTCAAATCACAAGTCAAAGAGAATTGTAACCTCAATAAAACGACCTCGAAAGACGGTCTTTTCATATCAAATGAATATCTCAATTCAAGCTGACACCGAGTTAGAAAACTTGTTTAAAGTCACATTTCGGAACATCCTCCAACTCACATCGTAGCCATGACTTTCGAATCCCAAGGTCAATGAAGTCGCAGCCTAAATGGCCCGATTCTTGTCACGACTTCATAAGACGACAAAGAACAAGTTCATTTAAATCGCAATGTCAATAAGACGATAAGAACATAACTCGATTCATAGTCGCAGAAGTTATTCGAGTCACTAGCAAACAGTCCGAAATGACTATAAACCTACACAGTCCGTAATGACTATAAACCTATGTGTCAACCCTCTTTTACAATCTTGAAACAACAAATCGCTCTGGTACAGACGATCTAAACAAACGAGAATCAAATCTAGACCCTGGGGCAAGACCCTAGGGATCCCAAACCTTTGCACATCCATGAAAGATGTTTTTAAACAGATATCAAAACCCGATCCTAGGGGCAAAACCCCAGAAATCTCCAAGGTTATTTTATACCACAAAAACCAAAATAGATCTTGTTAATAATCTCAAAATTCAAGTCTCCTTTTCAACACTGATAAAAATCAGTTTTACCAAAAACTATCAGAAACATTTTCTGACCTCCTAACAATATCTTTACAAATTTTTCAAGAGTCTTTTAACTTAAATCTCTCTCTCCCAAAGAATTTCCTCAAATGGTCGAACAAACCATGGCATTACCGCCTTCTTGGCGATGACTTTGTCCGCCTTCAAAGGCGTCGACCAGCCCACCTTCTCGGCGCTGGCATTCCGCCTTCGTGGCGATGATTTTGTCCGCCTCAAAGGCATCCAAATAAGACGGCAAGAACGTATGCAATTTTAAAGTCGCATAAGGAAATCAAGTCGGCATGCTAAAGGTAGAAAAAGAAATGAGTTTCATTGATGGAAGGCCTAAAGGCTAAGTACATAAAGTCGCAAACTGCTCGGCCAGAAATGGTCGTCGACGAGCGCAAACAAGACTCGCACAAAGAGGCTCACCTCGAAGTACGAGCACAAAAAAAAATCTTACAAAGAGGCTCACCTCAAAGTACGAGCACAAATAAAGAAAATCAAATACCTACCAAGTCGCAGCATGAACCAGCAACAAAACCTCTCGACGAGCTCAATCTAAAATAGCAATTTCAGATGAACCTCCTGACAAACAGTAAGCACAAGGTAGACCTCCGAGCTGGGGGCACGAGGGAGAATTGAGCCCGCTAAAACACATCCAAGTCTGAAGTTGAAGATCCAAACTTGATATCAGAAGTATTATCATCAAAGTAATGAACAATCAAGACCTCATGAAGGCATTCAAAACAAACACCAGGGGCAAAGAATGCATCCTCAAGGGCAAAAATCAGATAAGTCTTATTTGAACAAAGATCAAGATCGACCTCCGAACAAAGTCGAAGTCCGCTCTTGGGGGCAATTGTTGTAGCCATAATAATCGGCCACCGCATGGCGAATATTGATGACGTGGCAACCATGGTCTAGCAGTAAAGTATAAGGAGCCGAGGTCGGCCCCGTAGGGCGACTTGGCAGCGATCAAGGAAGAAGATGAGTCGAGCTCGCCGGGGCGAGCAGCCTGTTGGGATTATATTCCCCAACACAGCCTCCCCTGAAGTTGGCCAAAGAAGGATAAAGACGAGTCGAGCTCGCCTAATCGGGTGACCTCTCTCGAGGTCGTTCCGTAGGCGAGGTCGGCAGGTGTGTCAAAACGAAGACAAGCAAGGAAATTGGATCGAGATAGAGATTCCCAGTGTTTATTATGGAAATAGAAGATCTTACACATCTATTGAAGATCCGGGCAAAGATTTAGTGTATCTTGTATTTCCCTGTTTAGAAGGCCCATTATGTAGCCCGTTAGGGTTTTCATCTTTGTACCTTGTAAATGTTATAAATAGGGGACAAACCCCAAAGGAAAAAGGGAGACGAAAATACATAGAAAAAGACAGTAAAATATCCTGGCTTGGTATGCCCCCAGACGTAGTCCTTCCGAACGAACTGGGTCAACAAATTCTTTGTTCTTTATGTTTTCCATTCATTATTCATTCATGATTCATATATTACTTGTTTGTGGCCCTAGATGTAAAATCTAGATGACAACAACCATAAAGATTGGGACGGAGGGAGTACTAATTTGGGGCAAAATAGTCTAATTTTGTAGTTCCTTATTTTTTCTCGGGATTAAATTTTTTGCAGCCCAATAACTTTGGGCCGATTTGAAATAAGCTCTGTACATACCAGATTTTGATATCTTCCCTGTATGTTACCATTTTTTTTGAATTTAGCCCTCAAAATCGGTCAAACAGGTCAGTCAACCGGTAATGATCCACGTGGCATTTAATTTTCAATTTTCATTTATTTTTTGGACGCCACGTGTGTAATTCATATTTTCAATATCCATTTATTTTTAATAAATAAGGGTTTAGGGTTTTCGGTTTCGGGTCGGTTTTGGGTCGGGTTTAACGGGTCGGTTTCATTACATTTTTTTATTTAATAGCATAACTGGGTCGGGTCCACTCAATATATATCCGACCCGACCCAACCCAATTCATTTCAACGGCACCGGGAGAAGGAAACGACGACGCCGGGGGAGAAGAAGAATGTCGTTGTTCGGCCGAAAACACCTATCGGCGCATCCAATGGCGAAATCCGGGTATGGGATCGTAACCTAATTCATTGTACAACGACGCCGTTTTACGAAAAAATCACAAATACCGTGAAATTGATTATCGTATTAGGCGACAAACTCTTCACGGTGCACAACGATCATAAAATCAGAGTGTGGAAAATCGACCACACCTCCGCGAATTACAAAAAAACATAAATTAATTATGACTTTTGCCCACCGTAAACGATCGGTACTTCAAATTTTTCGGCAAAAATTACGCCGAAATCCGGGCGAATAGGGAGCGACGCGGGCATCACGGGATACCGTTTTAGATCTCTCGCGCTTATCAAACGATGCCACATCACTGTACTCTGTTTCGTGGGACAGATCGCTCAAGGTGTGGAGAATTTTAGATTTCAAATGCGTCGAATCGATTCAGAACGCGCTCGACGACGCGATAAACGACGTCGTTGCATCAATCGATGGATACATACACACCGGATCCGCGGATAAAATTGATAAAAGTTTGGAGAAAATTCGAAGGCAAGAAGAAACATTCGCTTGTTTCAACAATGGAGAAGCATAGATCTGCGGTGAACGCGTTGGCTTTGAGCAGCGACATCGACGTTCTGTACTGCGATAGATCGATTATAGTGTGGAAGAAGGACGACGGCGCCACCCATATGGCGGTGGCGGGGGCACTAAGAGGGCATAAGTGATCTATTCTGTGTTTGGCGGTGGTGGCGGATTTGTTGTGTAGTGGTTCGGCTGAAGGGTTTTTTATTTGTTGGGTCGGGTCGGAAATATATTGAGTGGACCCGACCCAGTTATGCTATTAAACAAAAATAATAATGAACCCGACCCGTTAAACCAGACCCGAAACCGACCCGAAACCGACCTAAACCCTTATTTATTAAAAATAAATGGATATTAAAAATATGAATTACACATGTGGCGTCCAAAAAATAAATAAAAATTGAAAATTAAATGCCACGTGGATCATTACCGGTTGACTGACCTGTTTGACCGGTTTTGAGGGCTAAATTCAAAAAAAGTGGTAACATACAGGGAAGATATCCAAATCTGGTATGTACAGGGCTTATTTCAAATCGGCCCAAAGTTATTGGGTTGCAAAAAAATTAATCCCTTTTTTCTCTAAATGTCCAAGTGGACACTTAAAAAGGAACCGAGGGAGTATTAGGGTGTGTTTTAAAACACTTAAAATTGCTTACAGAAGCACTTATTTTCAAAAGCTGTGAGAGAGAGCTTTGAAAATAAGTGCTTCTGAAAGCTGTTTTAAGTGTTTCAAAACACCCCCTTACTATATAACCTATACGAAATTTCAAACTCTCGGGGGCCCATATGTCAGGAATAATGTCTTTTTAGGCAGTGACTATGGAGTTATGTTTTAAAAATTATAATTTTATGAGCTATGGTAATATATTTTAAAATTTATAAATATAGAACAATTGAGTCCGAATAATTTCAAATTGACCTGAAATGTTGTTTTAAAATTTATAGATTTTGAAAACATAATGTTCTATATTTTTAAGTCCCTAAATCTATAAATGCAGGACAATCGTGCAACCCACGTGACTTTTCAATTGAATTTGGGCTTATTTTGTCTCAATTGTCCTATATTTACAGATTTTAAAACATATTATTTTGTATTTATAAATTTTAAAATATATTATCTTATATTTTCAATCTCGTAAAATTATCATCCTTAAAACACAACCCCTAAAATAAGTGTCTATACGAATATTTTTCCCAACATATGTTTGTGCTCGAAAACTCTATAGAGTCCTAATTGTAATTGTTAGTCTTGTATACTGTACATACTAGATTTTTATATAAAGGCTCGTGTTTATCAGTTTAGGGTCAGTCCTGTATACCCATTGAAGATTTGTTAAGCAGATCTTTTATGCAAAGACTTATGTATCTAGTGTGGCTGAAAGGCAGATTTGTATGCAAAGACTTCTAGTGAGGCTAAAATAGTACTCCCTCCGTCCTAATTTTTATTATTCAGTTACTGTAAATACTGAGATTAAGAAAAAATAGGTGATAATAGTATTAAATGGTGTAAAGTGGATTTGATGGAGGGAAATAATAGTATTAAATGATGTAAAGTAGTTTGATGGAGATAAATAATAGTATTAAATAATATTGAAAGTTGCTTTATTTACTTTTTAGGAAATGACCAAACAAAATTAGGACGGCTATTTACGGAAAGTGGACAATCAAAATTAGGACAGAGGGAGTATCTCTTTTTAATATAGGGATTTAAATCAAAAAGGTCCCGTAACTTTGCACCTTTATTGAAAAGGTCCCGTATATATCACTTGTTTCAATTTAGTCTCGTATGTATTCAATTTGTGCCGATTTAGACCCAAATCGCCGAAGACCAGTCAAATCAGCCAAAAACGATGTCGTTTTTGGCGCGTGTGATACACGTGCCCTAATTTGGGGCTAAATCGGCGCATGATACAACATTTTTCGATCGAAATTAGGGGCGCGTGTATCACACCCCAAAAACGACGTCGTTTTGGGATAGTTTGACCATTCTGGCGGTCTCCGGCGATCAGGGACTAAATCGGCACAAATTAAAAATATACGTGACTAAATTGAAACATATGATATATACGGGACCTTTTCAATAAAGGTGCAAAGTTACGGGACCATTTTGATTTAAATCCCAATATTTGTATATTTATATAATATAATAAATTGAGAGAGCTCTTCACAAAATAACATATTTTTAGTGAAGTTACAACCCTTAAGTTCAACATAACTCTTTGTGAAATTGAAAGTGAGGATAATTGAGAGAAATTGAGTTTTCCAACACTCATGAATCCTCTAGCTATATATTGAAGTCGGGTCTTTTATTTTGAGTTTTATTTATACACTTGTGATTTCTATTGCTAATTCATTATTATTATTGGATTTTCGTGGAATATGTTCTGTAGTTGGTTAATTTCTCGTGAACCACTTACACCCTTACACCCGTGAGAAGAACTAGTACCTTTAAAATTTTGGATTAACCTATTATTTACTCCCCTACCACTCAAATATACAAGTCAACGACACTCTTTTCAAGGAGATACGTTCCCTATAGAAGTAGAACAACAATTTTCTCGAGATTCAACCTTAAGTTTTTGCTATAGGTAACACTAATTTCACCTAAACTTAAAACAAAAGAGATTGCAATTTTGTCGAATAAAACTAGAACAATTAATGAGAAACATAAAAGGGATGGAGAGAGAATGAATAGATCGGGAATTTAATCAAAATAGTCTCATAATTTTGCACATTTATTGAAATAGTTACATAATTATCAACTTTTTTAATTTAGTCCCACATGTTTTCAATTTAATCCAGTTTAGTTTCAAATTGTTAGAGGTCTGCCTCAAAATTGCCCCAAACGACATCGTTTTGGGTGCGTGTCCTACACGCGCCACCAATTTTGATCGGAATATGTAAGACACGTGTTCAAAACGACGTCATTTTGCGTAATTTTAAGCGACCTCCGGCAGTTTGAAACTAAAATGGATCAAATTATATGAGACTAAATTGAAAAAATTAATAATTATGGGACCATTTCAATAAAGGTGTAAAATCATGGGACGATTTTGGTTAAAATCCCGAATAAACCATTTGTGCTCTCCCGACACAAATCCCATGCTGCATTAAGTAAGGAAAAACTCTCAATTTCGACCAGCAAATGTTGAGGCAAAACGTCTCTTATTTGAGACGGCCTCACAGTGAGACGGAATATAATTTGGATATTGAAACTTCAAGTACATTTTGAAAGAGATGGGTTTCAGGGGCGGACGCACCATATACTTAAGGGGGGCCTTGCTCCCAACTTTTCTCTCTTTTACTAGTATTATATGTGTGTATATATATGCACTTTTTTAATTTTAGATATGCATGTTCAATTGTTCACCTAGGCCACTAATCACTCGGTCCATACGTTTTCAATTGTCAGTCAAATGAGTTTTGCAATGTTAGCCCCACTTATAATATTTTATTTTTTATTTTTCAAATTGCACAAAGGTAATTAAAAATATGGAATTGAAAAAATGCAATTTATTGTACTGAAACATATAAAATATAGAACATAGGTTGCCGTTTACGTATACCAAGTTGAATATTCCAGTGCAACAATTTGCATGTTTTCAAAATACACTATGTAGTGCACGGTGCATCTAGTGCACATGATACTCACTCCTAATTTTTTTAAATCATTTTCTAATTTACTTTTTTCTTTTAATCTCTAAATATTATAAGTTTTAGATTTTAAGGGATTTAAACATATTTCAATCACTGTTTTTTGGTGTTGTAAATTTTCGATTTGATGTGTAATTTCTCTATCTTTTTTAATTATAATATGAAAATTATTTATTATTGTGCGTTGTTTCCTTTTATGCTATTAATATGGTTATAAATTTTGTTTATTAGGAATTTACTAAATTTTACATTTACATTAAAAGTTGATAAAATTCATATATTTTGAAATATTTAACAATAAAAATTGATATCTTGTGCAAGTATAAAATATCTAAATTTTACTATTAAAATAATTATTGGTGAAAATTGCCCCCCACGTTAGGTTGTATCCTGTTTCATGTAGATTGTTTCATACGAGTTTTAGTCTTCTTATTGTCACAGTCAAATTTGTCAATTTTTATAAGAATAAAAAATAATCAAACCACAGGGAATTGGAAATTAAAATTAAAATAGCTGACAAGTTTCGCATAAGGAGTCACAGAAACTACTTCAAGCTCCAATAATTGATATTTTCTCCCTCATAATAATATTATAACGAATACAAAAAAAAATGTAAATCGACAAATAAAGATCACATATTTATACGTAAATGTTTCATTAACAACGTGTTAACTATGTTCACAGACAAAGGGATGATTTCGTGTGTGTGTATATATATATAACCATCAGTCGAGAACATCGATCTTGATGGTGCAACTAAGCATTAATATGGCCGCCGTTGGAATCCATCCTTCTTGCTGCAAAATATGTGACGAGATGATTGCATAAACTTTGGATCAATACGTAAACCTAGTTGATTAATATTTGTATATATCTCATGTGAATGGATGTATATATATATATATATATATATATATATATATATATATATATATATAATGACGTAGTCCAGATTCGTTCAAGTACTTTCAGTGATATTATTTTCCTTTTTTGGTTTAGGATTCGAGAGAGATTCTGTTACGTACGCGCTACATTTGGTAATTTTGACTATACTTTGGACTTATTATTGGTCTAGGGATCTCCAAGATAAATATCAACTCCAATTAAACCTGAAAGATATACATTAAATATAATGGAAAAATATTTATCAAATGAAAGATTTGCGAATCTAATTAGATATTCATATATCTTGCATTATCAAATAAAATTATAATCCAAATAATATGATATGTTATAATCCAAATAATATGATATGTTAATCTCGTAAATATGAAACAAAAAAAAAGAATTATAAATTAAAAGTATATATGAGTATCTTGTGCACGTGCATTCTACACTTCATAGTGTATTTTTAGAGACTTGCAATCCGTGTTTATAAAACATAGTTGCACGTTTCAATGTAATAAATTATAAGTTTCCAAAATACACTATAACCATATAAAAAACCAGTAACGTTAAACTCAAAAGAGTATTTACCATTAAAAAACTAAAAAAAGGCATATAATTAAATAAAGAAATATTTTTGAAACATCCGAAAAAGATCCTAGATAAAATATAGAGAAAAAATATTTTGGTCTCATAACTTATTTACTGTCCATTTTTCATCCCATATAAGTCACACGCCGGTAAAATTAGGGGGTTTTCTATAACCTCGATGACGTGAACGCTGACTATTTTTTTCTTTTTATTTTTTTTTACTTTTTTTAATCAATTAAACTATACATGCGTAAATAATCCAATAAATACTAAAATTTAAAATATGTAAATATAAGAACGACTAAATTTTATCGACACGTGACTTACTGGAAACAATCCGAATGGTGAAAAATACTTTCGGCGTCTCAATACTTTTCAATGTCTGGCATCTTGCAAGAGGTGGCTAGAAATTCCTCAAAATCTAAATTTGAGGAATTCTGCATGCTTTTGTGGGGAATTTGGAAAGGCCGATGTGACCTAGATCAAAACAAAATGAGTCGGGTAAGAGATCTCCAGGTCTCGGCTGATTGGTGCTACTCGCTTCTGGACAGCTTTTGGACTGCTCGAGATCAGACCAGTCGCAATTCTGGCACAACTAACACCACGACCTGCCTCATGGATCAGTCGAGTACTAGCCCGTACATCTCGTTTTTTATGGATGCGGCCTTCAAGGATGATAATATGGAGTTCGGAACTGGGTTTGCTATTTTCGACCCTGGCGGAATAATCATAGCAGCTGGGGTCAGAACTTGAATCCTCTAGGCTCGGTACTGGCAGCCGAACTGGAAGCTATTAAACTGGGCATGGAATTTTGCTTAAAAAATAACATGGATGGACTCCACATTTTTTCTGACTCACAAGATTCAATTCATGCTATTAGAAGCAGAGCGAATTTCTCGGGCATTGAAGAACACATCATCGATATCCTGAGAACAATGATAAAAAATACCCCAGTGAAAGGTATTTGGCATACACCCCACTCCAACAAGAAAGTGGCACACAAATTGGCAAAGTTTACTTCTAGATCCCTCCACTCTAAATTTTAGGTTAGGGGCGAGATTCCTTCCTGAATTACAAATATAGCTCGTGACGACATTGATTAACTTTCTGAGCTCTGTTTGCCTTAAAAAAAAATCGACTAATTTGAAACTAAAAAAATCAATCGATCCACATAATATTATCAAGGAGGAAATCCGGAATTAATATATGAGGATATGTACTCGTCTGCAAAAAAATATAAAATTCTTGTTTGTATAGAGATCTTATTTATAGTTAAGTAGGGATGGGAATAGCACAGGTCGGGCAGACTTCACATAAAAAAGTTTAAATTTAATATTTAATTTTAAGCTTAAATCTGGCATGTTGTCTTGTATTATAGACTTTTTAATAAGCTAGGCCTGACCTTTTTAGTAAATAATCAGGCCAAAAAGCCTTTTAAAAGTTTATATAAAAAATGTTTTTTCATAATCCTACTAAGACTACTATTCATCATAAAAAATTTAAAATTGCACCTATCAAATTTTAAGTGTCACAATAACACAAATTAATAAAAATACTAAATACTTCACCAAATTATAAAAATAAAGCAATAAAAAAATCATTATAAAAGTTAATGATTGTTAAAATATTTAAATCATTATAAAAGTTAATAGTTGTTGTACTGCGTTACTTATATTTGCATACTAGATATATACTAATACTAGTTACTATTATTAAATGCTAGTTTAGTGCCCCGCGTATTACGCGGTTCTTTAATTAAAAAATGCAATATTTACAATATATAATATATGTAATAAAAAAATATAATTATGTGCATAAATGCACTAACACATGATTTAATAATTTATTAATAATTGTTTAGGATGTATATTAGTATATTTGCTTCAAAAATTATCAGAATAAAGTTAAGTGGTTTAAGTACAATTTCAGTGATAGTTTAGTTAGTTTAGTGCAATTAGACATAAATATGATGTAAGAGGTGCAATGTTAAAACCTTAGTTATTGCAATTTTTTTAATTAAAATACACATTGAAATGTCACATGAATGCCACATATTAACTACAAACCAATAGAAAAATAACACATGAATATAATAAAATTGGATAACTCATCCAAATTAACCTCAAATGACACATTATTCAAATTAACCACAAGATGACACATCATCAAAATGAACTCTCTATTAGTAATATAGGGGATTACCTATTTTATTAATATTATTTTACAATTATATAATTATTTATATATATGTATTTTAATAGAACGACCTATTGGACGTAAAAGGTCTAAGAAAATGCTCAAATTTGGCCTATTTAAATAAATAGACTTTTAAAAATATCTGAGTCTAACTTTTTATTAAATGAGTCAACACTACAAAAAAGATAGGGTTTAACGACGGTTTTAACGACAGAAAAAACCATCGCTAACGACATTAGCGACGGTTTTGGCGACGAAAAATAATCCGTCGTTGAATTGAGGGTCGCTAATCCTAGCGACGGTTTTTGTGACTGTCGTTGTTTAGCGACGGTATTCGCTAAATACGTCTCTAAAGCGTGAAATTTTACGGAAAAAATGGCTCGCGGTGGTTCGAACCCGAGCCCAGGGGGCGCCTGGTGGGCACCAAACCACCCGAACCACGGACCATCTCGAACTCAACCACCAAGCAAATCATATATAAGCCACCAAGCCTCCCAATTAAATGAGGCAAATTTTCGCTCCCAAGGGGGACCGAACACGGGACCTGTGGGCGCCAGAGCGGGGATCAAACCGCTCGGACACTTGCTTTCTTGCGTTTACTTAATGAAATTAATTCTATTTGTCCTAAAAATCTTTTTTTAAAAAAAAAAAATTAAAATCCTTTATTTCAATTATCTAATTTAATGATTTAACCACATTTTAATATAATTATTATCATTTTATTTATTTATAAATTTAAATGAAATTTTATTATATTAAAATTATATTTATTTATTTTTAATTCATTTTTTTCACTTTTAAAAAAAAATTATTTCATTTGTTTAATTTAACTATCTAACAATCTTTAAAATACTAACTATATATATTTTTTACTTTATAAATTATAAATAAATAATTATATTCTTTTAAAATTACATATGTCCTAAAAAATTATTTAAAAAAAAAAAAATACTACTTTCTATTTAAAAAGTTTTTTTTTCTATTTAAACAAGCAATACTTTCTAACAAGTACTACTTTTCATTTAAACAAGCAATACTTTCTATTTAAACAAGTAATACTTTTAATTTTAAAAAATAATACTTTTCATTTAACCAAGTACTACTTTTCTATTTAAACGAGTACTACTTCTCTATTTAAACAAGTAATACTTTTCTATATAAACAAGTACTACTTTTAATTTAAACAAGTAATATTTTTCTATTTAAACAACTACTAATTTTATATTTATACAAGCAATACTTTTCATTTAACAAGTAATACATTTTATTTAAATAAATAATATATTTTTGTTTAAATAGAAAAGTATTACTTGTTTAAATAGAAATGTAGTAATTATTTAAATAAAAAAGTAGTGCTTGTTTAAATGAAAAGTAGTACTTGTTTAAATGAAAAATATTATTTATTTAAATAGAATAGTAGTAGTTGTTTAACTGAAAAGTATTACTTGTTAAAATTAAAAGTAGTATTTGTTTAAATGAAAAGTAGTACTTATTTAAATGAAAAATATTACTTGTTTAAATAGAAAGATATTATTTGTTTAAATACTAGTAGTTGTTTAAATGAAAAGTATTATTTGTTAAAATGAAAAGTAGTACTTGTTTATATGAAAAGTAGTACTTGTTTAAATAAAAAGTATTACTTGTTTAAATAGAAGTTGTAATTGTTTAAATAGAAAAGTAGTACTTATTTAAATGAAAAGTATTACTTGTTAAATTAAAAGTATTACTTGTTTAAATAGAAAAGTAGTACTTGTTTAAATAAAAAGTATTGTTTAAATAGAAGTTGTACTTGTTTAAATAGAAAAGTAGTACTTGTTTAAATGAAAAGTATTACTTGTTAAATTAAAAGTATCACTTGTTTAAATAGAAAAGTAGTACTTGTTTAAATAGAAAAGTAGTACTTGTTTAAATGAAAAGTAGTACTTGTTTAAATGAAAGATATTATTTAATTAAATGAAAGGTATTACGTGTTTAAATGAGAAGTAACACTTGTTAAAATGAAAAGTAATACTTGTTTAAATGAACAGTAGTACTTGTTTAAATAGAAAGTATTACTTGCTTAAATAAAAAGTACTTGTTTAAATAGAAAAGTCATACTTGTTAATACTTTTCTAGTTAAACAAGTGATACTTTTCATTTAAACAAGTACTACTTTTCATTTAAACAAGTACTACTTTTCATTTAAACAAGTACTACTTTTTTATTTAAACAAGTAATACTTTTCTATTTAAACAAGTACTGCTTTTTATTTAAACAAGTACTACTTTTTATTTAAATAAGTACTACTTTTCTATTTAAACAAGTAATACTTTTCATTTAACAAGTAATAATTTTTATTTCAACAAGTAATACCTTTCATTTAAATAAATAATACTTTTTATTTAAACAAGTACTACTTTTCTATTTAAATATGTACTACTTTTCATTTAAACAAATACTACTTTTCTATTTAAACAAGTAATACTTTTCTATTTAAACAAGTACTACTTTTCATTTAAACAAGTACTACTTTTCTATTTAAACAAGTAATACTTTTCATTTAACAAGTAATACTTTTCATTTCAACAAGTAATACCTTTCATTTAAATAAATAATACTTTTCATTTAAACAAGTACTACTTTTCTATTTAAACAAGTACTACTTTTCATTTAAACAACTACTACTTTTCTATTTAAACAACTACTACTTTTCTATTTAAACAAGTGTTGTAACCAAATCAACAACTGAATCAAAGACCACTCGCCACATGTCCACCAAATAACTGTGGGACGAACACAGTGGATTTAAATCTGTGGGATGAGCACGGGTGGACAATCACAGGTGGATGAGCACAGGTGCGCGATCACAAGTGGACAAGCACGAAACTCGCTAGCTCGGACGACCAGAGAACATCAAAGGACACCACACGATGAAAAGTATACTCACCCGGCAACGAGGGCTACTCCCCAAAGTAGGCGAGCATGAGTACCGGCCGAAATAGAACGACAGACGAACAGAGAAGGAAAGATCTGCGCTGGCGTCTTCCAGATGAACAGATCAACATAGAACACTCATGCCCACCACCCCGGCGAACACAAGACCAAGCCACCTGCTGAGAAACACCACCTGTTGTTGGGTTATATTGGAAAGTATGCTTTTACTTTGTATAACCAAACTGAATTTCTGTCTTATTTACTGAAATAAATTATTTATCACTGATGCTTTAAATATCATTGAATGTTACATATATTTACTGCATAATTGTTCAATAAATAGGACGTGTTACATTGTAGTTAATTTAGTGATACCAGATCACAAAAGATTAAATTAACAGTCCCTTGTAACTAAAAGTACGCTGTTCACGACCTAGATGAAAATGAACTATCCATCGTGAAAGGTTGAAGTGTAAGGCTCAGATTGGTTTGTCTTGACCAAGAGATTACACTAGTGCATGACCGATGCACTGAATAGGACCTACAGGAGGATAAATTCTTCAGCACTGAATTAGGAAGAATTAGACCTCGGTGGTTCGTTATTTCTTAATCTTCGTCCCTTAAATAGGATCGTGTGTGGTTAGTAATTATTGCTTTGACTTATGAATGTTGAGATTATACTGGAAGTATGCTTTTACTTTGTATAATCAAACTGAATTTCAGTCTTATTTACTGAAATAAATTGTTTATCAATGATGCTTTAAATATCATCGAATGTTACATATATTTAATGCATAAATGTTCAATAAATAGTACGTGTTACATTGTAGTTAATTTAGTGATACCAGATCACAGAAGATTAAATTAACAGTCCCTTGTAACCAAAAGTACACCATTCACGACCTAGATGGAAATGAACAATCCATCGTGAAAGGTTGAAGTGTAAGGCTTAGATTGGTTTGTCTTGACCAAGAGATTACACTAGTGCATGTTTAGTGCACTGAATAGGACCTACAGGAGGACAAATTCTTCAGAACTGAACTAGGAAGAATTAGACCTCAGTGGTTCGTTATTTCTTAATCTTCGTCCCTTAAATAGGATTGCGTGTGGTTAGTAATTATTGCTTTAACTTATTACGGGTAGAGAATCAACGAGATTCAATACTTTATATCTTGGGCAATATTATTGGTCACATGCGATTGCTAAGATTTAATACGGAGAATCGTGTGCAAGTACGCTTGTTCGATTTGCCCCCTTGGGAGGTTCATAAGTTTTATCATACCAAATCTTGCAAGTGGAACTAGTTTCCGGTATGGATAATAATGTTGAACTGTTCCTTTACCAAGGATAAAAGATATTAATTAATGGAAAGCTATTTCAGTGGCTTGAATTAATTAATGGGCTAGATAATCTTAAATACAGGAAATAATAACCGGGAGCCATATTAACAATAATATAGGTTAAGATGGATAGTGCAATATTAATTATGTAGTGGGATTAATTAATATTTATGGGCTTGAATAATATTGTGGCTCAATATTGATAATTCAAGATCCATTGGAAGGTCCAATCTTAATTCTCCTAAAGGCCCCTCAAGTAGCCCAACATAAAGTCCAATAACTGAAAAATGTGTTTAAAAATAAAATAAATATTTGTTGCTATTTTTCCTCATTTTTTGAAAATTATGAATAAAAAGGGGAGAAAGATTTCTTTGAATTTTGTTATGGAATGAAGATATGTATTCTTGAAATACAAGATTATCTCATTAAATTCAAGAAATCTCCCACTTGGTTATTCATATGATAATTTTCGAAATTTTTGAAAGAAAAGGGGAAAGAAAGATTTTCTTGATTTTCTTGAAAAGATATTATGGAAGATATGTATTTCTTGGAATACAAGTATATCTCATAAATTCAAGAAGATCCAAATTTTGGTTTCTTTTTCCTATTTTTTCGAAATACATCATAACAAGAGGAGTTGGGATTTTTATGGAATATTTTAATTATGGAGAAAAGAATATAGGAGATATATTCAAGATTTCTTGGAGATCAAGAAAAGATTTTTCCTCCCTATTCCATGTTGAAAAAATCGACCAACACCCTCTATAAATAGGGGATGAGTGTTTCATTCCCAAGTACAATTCCATGTGCTGGAAAAATTAGTAAATCCACAAAGGTGGTGCAACAAATTTTTATTTTCCCTTATGTTAATTGTTCGCAAGTTTCCTTCCACTGGATTGACGAGCAAGGACTAGGGAATACTTGGGAAGGCTTTTTGGTGTGTTTTTATCGACGAGACCATTGCCACTCCAAGAGGTTAGTTCACCTAAACCCGTAGTAATTCCGCATGCGTAGGATTTATGTGAACTGTTTATATGCATGATTTGTGGTTGAATTATTATTTGAATTAATATAGGATTAATTCATGCTAGTAATAATTGTTAGAATTAAATTTGTATTTAAATATTCATCCAGAATAGATCCGGGCAATTAATTCCCCAAAAAGCATATCGAGCCTCGGTTTAAGACTCAATTTTAAATTGTAATTTAATTCGTTTTCATTAAATTTGAAATTGGATAGTAGAATTGCTAGATTTTTTTTTTGGTATCCAATTGTCATGGAATTTAATGTGTTTATTTATGCATGCATATAAATTGTGGTTTTTAATTCGATTCGCTCAATTCGCTTTTGCTCGTGAGAAAATCCACGAGTAGATTAGAATTTCTTTGATTTGATCAATATAATAGACTAGTCTAGATCTAGGTTTATTTATTTTTGTAAATAAATTGTAAATCCGACGGAAAATGAAGCGGAGACGATGAATTAAAAGACGGGATCCCGAATCGGGCGTAGGCAGCTTTGCCGCTATGCGGAATGTGCCAAAGGGAGGCACGCCGCGGCGACGCGGATTGGACGCCGGGCGATGCCAAGACGGGGTACGGGGCGAGGCCATCGGGCCGAAAGCACGCCACGGATCACCGGGATGCGCGCTGGGGACGCAGTGCATTTCCGGCGGAGGCGCGGATGCAAGCGGCGCTGGCGCTGGCGGGGCGGCACGCAAGCGGATCGGCATGGGCAGCACGCGAGCGCTAAGGTATAATACCGGGTGCACGATGCTCGCCGAAAGGGACGCAGATCACGGGCGACGCGGCGTCGGGCGCTTTAGCGCTAGATGCTGACGACGCCACTCGACACGGCCGGGGGAGTGCTAGGCGGGCACTCCGACCACGAGCTGGTCGATGACGTGGCTTGACAAGGCATTTTTTTAAGACGTTCAAGTGGGAGCTTTTCGAGACGAACGATGAAGGCTATGAAGACGATTTCTCAAGATCAAGACATGACAAAAATTAACCATGACAATTGGATAAATGTGTCCAATATGTTTAATTTTTGGTTTTGATGTTATGCATTATTTTGTGCTTATTTATATTATGTTTAAATTTGCGATGCATGAGAAAATGTTTTGAAAAATCTCACTTTCGAAAATTACTAAGTATGCTTAACAATTAATTGACAATTTTATTCCGGATAATAAAATTGAATTAATTTTGACCTCCATGATTTATTTATTTGTGGATTCTTTTGGAGAAATTCCCCCCACGGGACGGCCAAAAGATAGCTTTCACATGAATAAATTCCAAATGGATGATTGTGGATTATTACTAGTGGCGGATTTATGACCCCCCCACGAGGCTCGCTTCAAAGCGAAATAATAATTCTGTATTTAATCATGGTTATTACTTAGGTATAAAATTGATATGCATATACTTCCCCGAAGTCCCTGTCAATTTTATATTGGTCAAATGTGAGCCAACTATTAATCTGGATATTAAAGGTTTGTAACTGTTCTTGTTTGTAACCTGCTTGAATGTGTTTAAATAATAATCCACCCCACGTGGCTTATTTAAACTGTTTTAAGATGTTGGCTGATGCATGTTCATATTTTTTTTTGAGATTTTAATATGAAACATATGATCGAATTTTGTGATATATTTGTGCTTATGCATATTATTATTTATTTCAGTTCATCATGTCGCAACCTTTTAATCCACTGTTCAATATATTTAAAGACAATTTGCTTACTGGTGAAAACTTCGTTGATTGGAGTCGTAAACTTACTATTGTCCTCACTGCACAAAGCCATAACTGGGTTCTCACTACACCTAAACCAGAAAAGCCAAATGATGAGTCAACTAAATCGGTTAAGAAAGAGTATGCCTTTGGGAGGCGTTCCAACGAAATGGCAAAAGTGTACCATCTTGGCTTCAATGTCGATGTGTTGCAACACCAACACCGAACGTTGAGACCACCGCGGACATCATGACTATTCTTAAAGCGATGTTTCAACATCGTAACCGTGTGGCTCCTCGGGGATCACCATGAGGGACTTGCTCTCTATGAAAATGGTGGAGGAACGCCCGTAGCGGAGCACGTTCTCCAGATGGTGGCTCACCTTAACAAACTTGAGGTACTTGGCGTTGAATACGACATCGAGACCCAAATCGATTTCGTGCTTCCACTCTCTGCCGAAAAGTTTTGAACAGTTCAGGCTGAACTACCAGATGAATAATCAGAAGTTCTCGATGCCTGATCTATTGCAAGCTTTGATCTCGGCAGAGGCGATATTGGGACAAAAGAGCCAAGCCTTGTTGGCAAATGGACCTTCTTCTTCTTCTAGGCCAATGGGTGGTAAGAACAAGAAAAAGGACAAAAGCCACAAGCAAGTGAACTCAAGTGTTGCCAAAGGCAAAGAAAAGGTGAAGGGAGGTGAAGGAGTGAGCAAACCAGCTAAGGGGAGGTGCTTCAAGTGCGGTGAAAAAGGTCATTGGAGGTCAGCCTGTTCCAATCCCAAAAGGAAAGGAAAGAAAGGTAATTCTCACGCACTAGTTGTTGAAACTTGCTTAGCGGCGTATGCCTCCCATTTATGGGTGGTGGATACGGGATCCACTGATCATGTTTGTTTCACTTCAACTTAGTGGGAGTGAGATCCTCATCACACTGGGCGATGCTACGAGTGTGGCAGCTGAAGCAGTGGGAGAAGTGCACCTGTCTTTTGAAGACAGAGTTTTAATTTTAAGAGATGTTCTTTACGTTCCGAATTTTAGAAAGAATTTAATTTCGGTTTCTAAACTTTACCTTGATGGATATTCGGTTACTTTTGATAAAGTTGTTACCATTTCTCTTTATGATATATTTATCTGTCATTGAACGTTGTCAAATAATCTCTATACAATTAACTGTGCACACCACTCACGAAATGCATCCTATAACACATCAATCGTTTCCAATAAAAGAAAATGTTCATCAGACGTGAACGAAACACTTCTATGGCATCTAAGATTGGGACATATTAATCCAAAGAGGATCCAAAGGTTGGTAGAAGACGGTTCACTGGAGTCTCTCTAAGTTGAACCAATTCCAACCTGCAAATCATGTTTGGAGGGTAAAATGACCAAGAGAGCATTCAGAGCCAAGGGGAATAGAGCCAAAGAAGTGTTAGAAATCGTTCACACGGACGTATGTGGTCCATTGTCAACCAAAGCAAGAGGAGGTTATGAGTATTTCGTCACTTTTATTGATGACTACTCAAGGTACGGTTATATTTTCCTTATGAAGCATAAATCTGAAACCTTTGAGAAATTCAAAGAATTTAAGGCTCAAGCAGAGAATCATAGGGAAAAACGTATCAAGTCTCTACGATCCGATCGTGGAGGCGAGTACCTCAGCGATGAGTTTTTTTGAACTACTTGTCAGATGAAGGGATTCTATCCCAGCTAACTGCACCCGGTGTTGGGGAATAAGTTGCACAGATCTATTCGGGATGAATATTTAAATACAAATTTAATTCTTATAATTATTACTAGCATGAATTAATCCTATATTAATTCAAATAATAATCCAACAACAAATCATGCATATAATTAATTCACGTAAATCCTACGCATGTGGAATTCTACGAGTTTACGTGAACGTACCTCTTGGGACGGCAATGGTCTTGTTGATTAGACTCACCAAAAGAACTTCCTAAGTATTCCCTTAATCCTTGCTCGACTATCCGGTGGTAGGACACTTGCGAACAATTAACTAAAAGGAAAATAAATTATGTTGCACCACCTTTGTGGATTTACTAATTTTTCCAGCACATGGAATTGTACTTGGGAATGAAAGAATCATCCCCTATTTATAGAGTAGTAGTGGTCGAAATTTTGGGGCAAAAACAATGTGGGAAAATCTTTTCTTGATCTCCAAGAAATCTTGAATATATCTCCTATATTCTTTTTCCCATAATTATAATATTCCACAAAATCCCACCTACTCTTTGTTATGGAGTGTATTTCGAAAAATAGGAGTAACAAGAATCCAAGATTTGGATCTTCTTGAATTTATGAGATATTTTTGTATTTCAAGAAATACATATCTTCCATAATATCTTTTCAAGAAAATCAAGAAAATCTTTCTTGCCCTCTATATTTCAAGATTTTTGAAAATTGCTATATGGATACCCAAGTGGGAGATTTCTTGAATTTAATGAGATAATCTTGTATTCCAAGAATACATATCTTCATTCCATAACAAAATTCAAAGAAAATATTTCTCCCCTTTTAATCCATATTTTTCGAAATATTGAGAAAAAATAAGGCAACAATATTTATTTTATTTTAAACACCTTTTCCAGTTATTGGACTATATGTTGGGTTACTTAGGGGGCCTTTAGGAGAATTAAGATTGGACCTTCCAATGGATCTTGAATTATCAATATTGAGCCACAATATTATTCAAGCCCATAAATATTAATTAATCCCACTACATAATTAATATTGCACTATCCATCTTAACCCATATTACAGTCAATATGGCTCCCGGTTATTATTTCTCGTGTTTAAGATTATCTAGCCCATTAATTAATTCAAGCCACTGAAATAGCTCTCCGTTAATTAATATCTTTTGTCCTTGGTCAAGGAAAGGTTCAATATTATTATCCATACCGGAAACTAGTTCCACTTGCGAGATTTGGTATGATAAAGCATATGAACCTCCCAAGGGGGCAAATCGAACAAGCGTACTTGCACACGATTCTCCGTATTAAATCTTAGCAATCACAGGTGACCAATAATATTGCCCAAGATAAAAAGTATTGAATCTCGTTGATTCTCTACCCATGATAAGTCAAAGCAAAAGTTACTAATCACACGTGATCCTATTTAAGGAACGAAGATTAAGAAATAACGAACCACTGAGGTCTAATTCTTCGTTGTTCAGTTCTGAAGAATTTGTCCTCCTGTAGGTCCTATTCAGTTCATCAGTCATGCACTAGTGTAATCTCTTGGTCAAGACAAGTCAATTCGAGCCTTACACTTCAACCTTTCACGATGGGTTGTTCATTTCCATCTAGGTCGTGAATGGTGTACTTTTAGTTACAAGGGACTGTTAATTTAATCTTCTGTGATCTGCTATCACTAAATTAACTACAATGTAACACGTACGATTTATTGAACAGTTATGCAGTAAATATATATAACATGCGATGATATTTAAAGCATCGGTGATAAACAATTTATTTCAGTAAATAAGTCCGAAATTCAGTTTTGATTTTACAAAGTAAAAAGCATACTTTCTAGTATAATCCCAACACCCGGAACCCCTCAACAAAACGGGGTTGCAGAGCGAAGAAACAGAACTCTTTTGGAAACGGTTAGATCAATGATGAGTTATGCGGATCTTCCCAAGTCGTTCTGGGGTCATGTCTTGGAAACAGCGGCTTACATTTTGAACTTGGTGCCATCCAAATCGGTTCCCAAAACTCCCAAAGAATTGTGGACCGGGCGCAAGCCCAGTTTGAGACACATGAGAATTTGGGGGTGTCCGGCCTACGTGTTGGATAAGGAAGCCGGAAAATTGGATCCTCGATCAGAATTAAGGTTGTTTATAGGATACTCCGAGGGAACAAAAGGGTGTATGTTCTATGGTCCCGAAGATCAAAAGGTGGTAATAAGCACCCACTTTAGATTTTTGGAAGAAGACTATATGAACGAAAGAAGACCCATAAGTGAGATTACCTTAAATGAGCTAAGGGGGCTAACCTCATTGCCAACTGTACAAGATGACATACCAAACGACACACTTTCACAACCGGAACCTCGTTGTAGTGGAAGGGTTGTGAGACAGCCCGAGAGATTCATGGGGATAGGAGAGTCCTCGGACTTGATTCCCGGACAAGATGAATCAGACCCATGGACATATGATGAGGCAATCCAAGACAAGGATGCGATTTCTTAGCAAAAAGCAATGAAAGCCGAAATGGGTTCTATGGATCATAACAGAGTGTGGGAGCTAGTCGAACCACTTAATGGGGTCAAACCCATTGGTTGCAAGTGGGTATACAAGAGAAAAAGAGGACCGGACGGGAAGGTGGAAACCTTCAAGGCAAGGCTTGTGGCGAAAGGTTATACTCAGAAAGAAGGGATCGACTATGAGGAAACCTTTTCACCTGTAGCAATGCTCAAGTCCATCCGGATTCTCTTGTCGATTGCTGCGCATCTCAATTTTGAAATCTGGGAAATGGATGTCAAGAAAACTTTCCTTAACGGAAGTCTTGATGAAGAAATCTATATGCAACAACCCCAAGGCTTCATTGAAAAGGGCCAAGAACACCTAGTTTGTAAGCTCATGAAGTCCATTTATGGACTCAAACAAGCATCCAGAGCTTGGAACCACTGTTTTGATCATGTTATAAAGTTTTATGGGTTTGATCAAAACGAGTTCGAAAGTTGTGTGTACAAAAAGCGTGTCGATCTTTACATTGGTATTCTTAGTACTATCGTAGATGACATTCTCTCATCATCGAATGATGTAAAGGTGTTATCGGGGCGTAAGGGCATGGCTTTCAAAAAACAGTTTGATATGAAGGACTTAGGGAAAGCCGGCACATCCTTGGGATCAAGATCACTTTCGAGATCGCAAGAAAATGATGATAGTTTGTCGCAAGCTTCATACATAGACACTGCCTTGAAACGATTCAAAGATGCAGATTCCAAGAAAGGCTTCGTGACCTTTCGGGCATGGAATCCATCTATCCAAGGAAATGTGCCCTAAGACATAAAAAAGAGATAGATGACATGAAAGGCATTCCTTATGCTTCGTTTCTTGAAGCCTTATGTATGCAATGTTGTGCACGAGACCGGGATATCTGCTTTGTCGTTGGCATGGAGGCAAGATATCAAAGTAACCCGGGAAAGAACATTGACGGCGCGATTAAAAACATTCTCAAGTATCTGAAAAAGAACTCGAGATAGAATGTTGGTTTATCGATCGATAGTCTAATCCCCATCGGCTACAAGGACTCGAATTTTGAATCAGACTTAGATTCCAGAAAATCTACCTCCGGTAGTGTGTTTTGCATGGGGAGAGGAGCCATGACATGGAGAAGCGTTAAGCAGAAATGCATCGCAGATTCTGCCATGGAAGATGAATATGTAGCTGCTTGCGAGGCAGCGAAAGAAGCGGTTTAGCTCAAGAACATCCTAGTGGACTTGGATGTAGTTCCGAATTTGCCCAAAGACAATCATCATTTATTGTGACAATGCCGGAGCAGTTGCAAATTCAAGGGAACCAAGAGCCCACAAGGCCAGGAAACACATTGAAAGGAAATACCATCTTATACGAGAAATTGTTAAGAGAGGAGATATAAAGGTGGCAAAGATCGCGTCAGAAGACAACCTAGCAGATCCATTCACAAAGGGTCTGCCTCAGAATACATTCGAGAGACATGTGGAAGGAATGGGTGTCAAGACCGTTGCCAATCTGCTTTGAGTATAAGTGGGAGACATTATTAGGTTTGTGTAGGTGACATTAGATGTCACGTATTAGGAACTACACGAGACATGATGTAGTATACTTAAAAGCAGACTTTGAGTATAAGTGGGAGATTGTTGGGATTATACTGGAAAGTATGCTTTTACTTTGTATAATCAAACTGAATTTCGGTCTTATTTACTGAAATAAATTATTTATCACTGATGATTTAAATATCATCGAATGTTACATATATTTAATGCATAACTGTTCAAAAAATAGTACGTGTTACATTGTAGTTAATTTAGTGATACCAGATCACAGAAGATTAAATTAACAGTCCCTTGTAACCAAAAGTACACCATTCACGACCTAGATGGAAAGGAACAATCCATCGTGAAAGGTTGAAGTGTAAGGCTCATATTGGTTTGTCTTGACCAAGAGATTACACTAGTGCATGTTTAGTGCACTGAATAGGACCTACAGGAGGACAAATTCTTCAGAACTGAACTAGGAAGAATAAGACCTCAGTGGTTCGTTATTTCTTAATCTTCGTCCCTTAAATAGAATTGCGTGTGGTTAGTAATTATTGCTTTGACTTATTACGGGTAGAGAATCAACGAGATTCAATACTTTATATCTTGGGCAATATTATTGGTCACATGCGATTGCTAAGATTTAATACGGAGAATCGTGTGCAAGTACGCTTGTTCGATTTGCCCCTTGGGAGGTTCATAAGTTTTATCATACCAAATCTTGCAAGTGGAACTAGTTTCCGGTATGGATAATAATGTTGAACCGTTCCTTTACCAATGATAAAAGATATTAATTAATGGAAAGCTATTTCAGTGTCTTGAATTAATTAATGGGCTAGATAATCTTAAACACGGGAAATAATAACCGGGAGCCATATTAACAGTAATATAGGTTAAGATGGATAGTGCAATAATAATTATGTAGTGGGATTAATTAATATTTATGGGCTTGAATAATATTGTGGCTCAATATTGATAATTCAAGATCCATTGGAAGGTCCAATCTTAATTCTCCTAAAGTCCCCTCAAGTAGCCCAACATAAAGTCCAATAACTGAAAAACGTGTTTAAAAATAAAATAAATATTTGTTGCTATTTTTCCTCATTTTTCGAAAATTATGAATAAAAAGGGGAGAAAGATTTTCTTTGAATTTTGTTATGGAATGAAGATATGTATTCTTGAAATACAAGATTATCTCATTAAATTCAAGAAATCTCCCACTTGGTTATTCATATTGGTGCTTGTATGATTTTCGGTGAAGTATTTTGGTATTTAAACGTGTTGAAAATTGCTAGTGTAGAACTCCTACGTGTTGTTTGAAGTGTAGACTCCATGCTCGTATTTTTGTTTTAAAAAATTGTACCGTTATCTTTGCCAAATTTACGCTCAAATATGTCAAGTTGAAATGTCAAAACTATGCTTGACTAATTTTCGGCTATGCCATTAAGTACTCCGTTGTGTTGAAAATTTATGTTTTAAAACGTCTATGTGCTCTCTATTATGTATAGTCTCGGTATTTAATTTTGGTGTCGTTACGCTACTCGTTTTTACGCTTGAACATTGTCTCTCAAAACTGGAATTTCGGAAAAAACTGCTACTCGAAATTCCTAACTACAACTATAAAAATTCATATCTCGAGTTCTAAAAATCATTTTGAGATGAAACTAACGGCAAGTTAAACTTCATTGAGTGTACTATATTCGTATAAAATTTGGTGATTTTTCATCAAGTAGAATCGGAGTTATGATTTCTTCAAAAAGTGTGACGTGCTGGAAAATCCTGTAATTTTAGTGTGGAGGAGGTAACTTCACTCGTTTATAACTTTTTGATAAAACTTCTTTTGAACTGAGACAAAAAGGATTATATTCTCTACACACTGTAATTTGTAAATATAAAATTTTGAGTCATTTCATTTTTTATATAAAAAGTTATATACATTATAAAAGTAGGACAAAAACTGGAAAATTTCTTTGAACAAAGAGTTGGTCTCAAATACCTGACTTTCATTACACTTTTAACCAACTTTCGTTCATTATTTTCCAACGATTTTTTCTTACCAGTAAAGTTTTGATACAAGCTTTAAAAGCCCTAAAGTTTTGTCTCGATCGGATTAGCGAATCAACGGGAAACAACTGGGAAAAATGGAAGAAAATCACAAAGTTTTGGGACACTAACTTTCCGAAAAATGTCAAAACTAAATACTGAAACTTTTAAAAAACTTATTGGATAGTATTATGATTGTTTGAATAATTTTTCTTTCACGAACCTTATGTGCTTTATATTTTCATTTATGCCTCCAACTTTAAGTCCTTTAAGATCTATTTTCGAGAAATAATTTTAGGACATTCATTAATAAAATTCAATAGCCATTTAAAGTAAAAGTTCGACAAAAACTCACGAGTAAGGAAATTTAAAGAATGGGGTTTAACGTCATCGATAAACTTATGAATAACTTACTTAAATCAAGAGTTGCCCGAATCAAAGCTCGGACGATCACCACCATGCACAAAATCTCAAACCGGTTTCAAGTTTGTAACATTTATTAAAAGTTAACAAGGTGAGTGTCGTTACTGCATTACCTTGAATGTTATATGGACTATTGGTGTATTCCAAACTAAACTAAACAAATACAAATCTAAAACTAAGAACACAAGAAAACAATTAATAAAATACACAAGCTTATGAATGATATGATTATTGGGGTTATATTGGAAAGTATGCTTTTACTTTGTATAACCAAACTGAATTTCTGTCTTATTTACTGAAATAAATTATTTATCACTGATGTTTTAAATATCATTGAATGTTACATATATTTACTGCATAACTGTTCAATAAATAGTAAGTGTTACATTGTAGTTAATTTAGTGATACCAGATCACAGAAGATTAAATTAATAGTTCCTTGTAACCAAAAGTACACCATTCACGACCTAGATGGAAATGAACAATCCATCGTGAAAGGTTGAAGTGTAAGGCTCAGATTGGCTTGTCTTGACCAAGAGATTACACTAGTGCATGACTGATGCACTGAATAGGACCTACAAGAGGACAAATTCTTCAGCACTGAACTAGGAAGAATTAGACCTCAGTGGTTCGTTATTTCTTAATCTTCGTCCCTTAAATAGGATCGCATGTGGTTAGTAATTATTGCTTTAACTTATTACGGGTAGAGAATCAACGAGATTCAATACTTTATATCTTGGGCAATATTATTGGTCACATGCGATTGCTAAGATTTAATACGAAGAATCGTGTGCAAGTACGCTTGTTCGATTTGCCCCCTTGGGAGGTTCATAAGTTTTATCATACCAAATCTTGCAAGTGGAACTAGTTTCCGGTATGGATAATAATGTTGAACCGTTCCTTTACCAATGATAAAAGATATTAATTAATGGAAAGCTATTTCAGTGTCTTGAATTAATTAATGGGCTAGATAATCTTAAACACGGGAAATAATAACCGGGAGCCATATTAACAGTAATATAGGTTAAGATGGATAGTGCAATAATAATTATGTAGTGGGATTAATTAATATTTATGGGCTTGAATAATATTGTGGCTCAATATTGATAATTCAAGATCCATTGGAAGGTCCAATCTTAATTCTCCTAAAGTCCCCTCAAGTAGCCCAACATAAAGTCCAATAACTGAAAAACGTGTTTAAAAATAAAATAAATATTTGTTGCTATTTTTCCTCATTTTTCGAAAATTATGAATAAAAAGGGGAGAAAGATTTTCTTTGAATTTTGTTATGGAATGAAGATATGTATTCTTGAAATACAAGATTATCTCATTAAATTCAAGAAATCTCCCACTTGGTTATTCATATTGGTGCTTGTATGATTTTCGGTGAAGTATTTTGGTATTTAAACGTGTTGAAAATTGCTAGTGTAGAACTCCTACGTGTTGTTTGAAGTGTAGACTCCATGCTCGTATTTTTGTTTTAAAAAATTGTACCGTTATGCTGCCGAAATTTACGCTCAAATATGTCAAGTTGAAATGTCAAAACTATGCTTGACTAATTTTCGGCTATGCCATTAAGTACTCCGTTGTGTTGAAAATTTATGTTTTAAAACGTCTATGTGCTCTCTATTATGTATAGTCTCGGTATTTAATTTTGGTGTCGTTACGCTACTCGTTTTTACGCTCGAACATTGTCGCTCAAAACTGGAATTTCGGAAAAAACTGCTACTCGAAATTCCTAACTACAACTATAAAAAATCATATCTCGAGTTCTAAAAATCATTTTGAGATGAAACTAACGGCAAGTTAAACTTCATTGAGTGTACTATATTCGTATAAAATTTGGTGATTTTTCATCAAGTAGAATCGGAGTTATGATTTCTTCAAAAAGTGTGACGTGCTGGAAAATCCTGTAATTTTAGTGTGGAGGAGGTAACTTCACTCGTTTATAACTTTTTGATAAAACTTCTTTTGAACTGAGACAAAAAGGATTATATTCTCTACACACTGTAATTTGTAAATATAAAATTTTGAGTCATTTCATTTTTTATATAAAAAGTTATATACATTATAAAAGTAGGACAAAAACTGGAAAATTTCTTTGAACAAAGAGTTGGTCTCAAATACCTGACTTTCATTACACTTTTAACCAACTTTCGTTCATTATTTTCCAACGTTTTTTTCTTACCAGTAAAGTTTTGATACAAGCTTTAAAAGCCCTAAAGTTTTGTCTCGATCGGATTAGCGAATCAACGGGAAACAACTGGGAAAAATGGAAGAAAATCACAAAGTTTTGGGACACTAACTTTCCGAAAAATGTCAAAACTAAATACTGAAACTATTAAAAAACTTATTGGATAGTATTATGATTGTTTGAATAATTTTTCTTTCACGAACCTTATGTGCTTTATATTTTCATTTATGCCTCCAACTTTAAGTCCTTTAAGATCTATTTTCGAGAAATAATTTTAGGACATTCATTAATAAAATTCAATAGCCATTTAAAGTAAAAGTTCGACAAAAACTCACGAGTAAGGAAATTTAAAGAATGGGGTTTAACGTCATCGATAAACTTATGAATAACTTACTTAAATCAAGAGTTGCCCGAATCAAAGCTCGGACGATCACCACCACGCACAAAATCTCAAACCGGTTTCAAGTTTGTAACTTTTATTAAAAGTTAACAAGGTGAGTGTCATTACTGCATTACCTTGAATGTTATATGGACTATTGGTGTATTCCAAACTAAACTAAACAAATACAAATCTAAAACTAAGAACACAAGAAAAAAATTAATAAAATACACAAGCTTATGAATGATATGATTATTGGGGTTATATTGGAAAGTATGCTTTTACTTTGTATAACCAAACTGAATTTCTGTCTTATTTACTGAAATAAATTATTTATCACTGATGTTTTAAATATCATTGAATGTTACATATATTTACTGCATAACTGTTCAATAAATAGTAAGTGTTACATTGTAGTTAATTTAGTGATACCAGATCACAGAAGATTAAATTAATAGTTCCTTGTAACCAAAAGTACACCATTCACGACCTAGATGGAAATGAACAATCCATCGTGAAAGGTTGAAGTGTAAGGCTCAGATTGGCTTGTCTTGACCAAGAGATTACACTAGTGCATGACTGATGCACTGAATAGGACCTACAAGAGGACAAATTCTTCAGCACTGAACTAGGAAGAATTAGACCTCAGTGGTTCGTTATTTCTTAATCTTCGTCCCTTAAATAGGATCGCATGTGGTTAGTAATTATTGCTTTAACTTATTACGGGTAGAGAATCAACGAGATTCAATACTTTATATCTTGTGCAATATTATTGGTCACATGCGATTGCTAAGATTTAATACGAAGAATCGTGTGCAAGTACGCTTGTTCGATTTGCCCCCTTGGGAGGTTCATAAGATTTATCATACCAAATCTTGCAAGTGGAACTAGTTTCCGGTAGGGATAATAATGTTGAACCGTTCCTTAACCAAGGACAAAAGATATTAATTAATGGAAAGCTATTTCAGTGGCTTGAATTAATTAATGGACTAGATAATCTTAAACACGGAAAATAATAACCGAGAGCCATATTAACAGTAATATGAGTTAAGATGGATAGTGCAATATTAATTATGTAGTGAGATTAATTAATATTTATGGGCTTGAATAATATTGTGGCTCAATATTGATAATTCAAGATCCATTGGAAGGTCCAATCTTAATTCTCCTAAAGGCCCCTCAAGTAGCCCAAACATAAAGTCCAATAACTGAAAAAGGTGTTTAAAAATAAAATAAATTTTGTTGCCTAATTTTCCTATTTTTCGAAAATAATAAATAAAAGAGGGAGAAAGTTTTTCTTTGAATTTTGTTAATGAAGATAAGTATTCTTGGAATACAAGATTATCTCATTAAATTCAAGAAATCTCCCACTTGGTTATTTATTTTGATATTTTCGAAAATTTTGAAAGAATAAGGGAAAGAAAGATTTTCTTGATTTTCTTGAAAAGATATTATGGAAGATATGTATTATTGCAATACAAGTATATCTCATAAATTCAAGAAGATCCAAATCTTGGAATCTTTATCCTTGTTTTTCGAAAATAACCATAACAAGAGAAGGTGAGATTTTTATGGAATATTTTAATTATGGAGAAAAGAATATATGAGATATATTCAAGATTTCTTGGAGATCAAGAAAAAGATTTTTCCTCCCTATTCCATGATAAAAAAAAAAAACAGCCACCACCTAATCTATTAATAGGGGATGATTTCTTCATCCCCAATGAACAATTCCATGTGTTGAAAAAATTAGAAATCCACAAAGGTGGTGCAACAAATAATTTATTTTCCCTTTTGTTAATTGTTCGCGAGTTTCCTTCCACCGGATTGACGAGCAAGGGCTAGGGAATACTTGGGAAGGCTTTTTGGTGTGTTCTTATCAACCGAGTCCATTGTCATTCCAAACATGTTAGTTCAGGTAATCCCGTAGCAATTCCACATGCGTAGGATTTATGTGAAATGTTTATATGCATGATTTGTTGTTGAATTATTATTTGAATTAATATAGGATTAATTCATGCTAGTAATAATTGTTAGAATTAAATTTGTATTTAAATATTCATCCCGAATAGATCCGGACAATTAATTCCCCAACAATGATATGTATCTTACGAGATCAATAATATGCGATTTCACGAAGGAGGTGGGAAGATGCAAGAGGGGATTGCACGTGGTAGCTATTACCAGTGTCCCACATAATAATTATCATGCGATGTAGATTGGAAGCGACAAGGGGATTGCATGTGGTCGGAGCAACCAGTGTCTCAAAATGAATTTAAATGATCAAAATAAATGTTTATGATCAAATGATCACTACAAAAAAACATTGGTTTAAAGAGGAAAATTAACGAGGGCAAGAGAACCTTTGGAATTTAATGAGAGATTTAACGAGGGATAAGATGAACGAGGGTTTTAACGAGGGTATCGCCCTCATCACATTTAACGAGGGCAAATACCCTCAGAAAAGCGCTTGGCACAGTCAACGAGGGCTACCCGCCCTCAGCATTTTCAACGGCACAGTCAACGAGGGCCCTGCCGACCGCCGCCCGCCCTCGCCAACCTGAGCCCTGACACGCGCCTGCCCGAGGTGCATTTACCGAGGGCAACCACCCTCTTTAATGCCCTCGTCTGCCTATAAATACATCCCCCACCCCAAATTCATCCCATTTTCGCATCATCCCAATTTCCTTTCCTTCCAGCAGACGAAATCGGCCGAGAGCATTTTCAAGGTTAGTTTTTTTTTTTTATTTGTTGTTTATTATATAAGTATTAGTTGTTTATTGTTTAATATTAGTTGTTTAATTATTTAGAATTAGTTGTTTTAATATTGTTTAGTATTAATTAATATTTAATTGTTTTAATATTGTGCCATGTGAATTAGTTGCTTAATTTTTTATTTAATTTAATTTTGTTTGATAGTTGTATATTTTAGCTTAATTTTGTATATGTTATTTTAGTGTATATATTGTTTGTAGTATATATTTTAGCTTAAGTTTTAGCTAATACATTTATATTAGTATTATTATGCTTAGTTTAGTATTAGTTTAATTTATTTTATTTGTGTATATATAGTATTAATTAGTTGTTTAATTAATTAGTATTATTTAATATATTAATTACGTTGGATGTTGGAGTGGAGGGATCGATGTTGATGAATATTTGTTGGTTATTGCTTGTTGTAGAACATGTGCGTTCCGACTTGATTGATTTTAATTGATTAAGTCGGAAATGGATGCACGTAAGATCTTGATTAATTGGGGAATACGATAAAATAAGACGAAACTCAGCCAAAATTTTTAGGAAATATTAATTATTAGTTATTAATTAGGCTTTTGAATGCTAATTAATTCATAAATATTTTTAAACAGATAATTGATATGGATTATTCCATCCGTTTACGTTGGATGTATGGTCCTAGATCGATTAATGGCAATATATCTCCCGAATTCTATAATGGACTCAAATCTTTTATAGATTTCGCAACTAGTAATGGGATGATTCAGGGCAAGATTAGGTGTCCCTGCAATAAATTTCGATGTCGGAACAATAATACGTATCATGACCCTGATGAGGTGAGAGTACATTTGTATAGAAATGGGTTCATGCCCAATTATTGCAATTGGATTTTTCATGGTGAGGAAATGTGGGGTCATGAATACGATCATCCGTCTGCTTCGACTTCACACGGGCTGGTTGACGAGAATTTTGCATCTAGCTCGTACCACAATATGATGACGGACTTAACCTCTGGTCCCCACTTAAATGTGGATGAGGAGGCCCCTAATGAGGAACCTCCTATAATGAGCATGCTGCACATTTTTATAACATGTTTCGTGCAGCGAATCAGGATATAATGCCTGGTTGCGAATCACACTCACAGTTGTCATACAATGCCCTGTTGCTGAACATTAAAACTAAAAACAAACTGTCTAAAAGGGGCTATAATCAAATGGTTGATGCGATTCGCGTTCTTTGTCCGAATAGTCTGGTGCCCAAGAAATTTTCTGATAGCAAACAGCTGATGAGTGAGATGGGTCTTCCAGTGGAGAGGATGCATTGTTGTGCGCAGAATTGCATGTTATATTGGGATGCAGACGGAGAACTTGAAAGATGTAAGTTTTGCAATCGGCCACGGTTCAAAACTGCTAGACGTGACTTGAATGGGCGATTGAAAAAGAACCGTCCTTTTAAGGAGATGTTCTATTTTCCCATCATCCCTCGTCTGCAAAGGTTGTATCAGTCTAATGCTACTGCGAAGGATATGACATGGCATGCACGTTGCTCGAACGACCACTCCGTGTCATCATCGCCACCCCGCGGACTCACAGGCTTGAAAACACTTGGACCAGTCGCATCCTGATTTTGTTTCAGAAATTCGGAACGTGAGGTTGGGCTTGAGCACTGACGGTTTCCAACCGTTTGGGGCGCATGGAAAACAATATTCATCATGGCCAGTGATAGTGGCACCGTACAATCTACCCCCGTGGTTGTGCATGAAGGATCAATTCATGTTTCTTATGGTTTTAGTGCCCGGTCCAAAGAATCCAAAAGATAAATTGGACGTATTTTTGCAACCACTGATCCGTGATTTGATGTTTTTATGGAAACATGGAGTGGTAACGTCATTTATGTTGCTACAAAGCGTAATTTTATGATGCGGGCTGCACTAATCTGGACCATCGGTGACTTTCCAAATTTACTCGATGTTGTCTGGATGGAGCACAGCTGGAAGACTTGCTTGTCTACACTGTGCAGATTACACTGATGCTTTCAGTCTGCGGCATAGTCGCAAGCAGTCATGGTTTGACAACCATCGTAAGTTCTTAGGTAGACGTCATCCATACCGAAGGAACAAGACTGCATTCAGAAAGAATGTAGTAGTTGATGATGATCCACCTCCCATCTTGACAGGTGATCAAATCCTCCAGCAAATTGATTGGATTGGCTTGAAGAAAGTAACAGAGTTGGGTGCTGATGATCACAACAAAGGTTTACAATGTGGTTGGAAGAAGAAAAGTGTTTTCTGGAATTTGCCGTATTGAAGCTCGTTGTTGATCCGACACAATTTGGATGTGATGCACATCGAAAAAAATGTGTTTGATAATTTGTTCTACACGGTGATGAATGTCGAAGGGAAAACAAAGAACACAACGAAATCGAGTGTAGCTTTACTTTCACATGCAGTATCTAAAAAATTTACTAATCAGAACAAGTCTACCGCAACAGGTAATTAAAAAAAGGTTGAGTGAATCACTCTTATTAGGTGCAAAGAAATTTTTATAATTATTAATAGATATAAAGGTGTTCCAAAAAAATTAATACACCCTTCTAAAATCCAATTTTTTTTTTTTTTTTTTTTTTTTTTTTTGAAAAAGTGAATGGCTGAGTGTGAGGGAGAGAGAAAGATATGGTAATTGATGTGCGGGTGTTGGGAGAGTATTGTGGGTATTTCACATAAAATTTGCACCTAGTAGAAATTAGGAAATATTATTAGATCTAGAAGTGATACCATACGTATTTTTACATTTAGGAGTTCTAATAAATAGAGAAAGATATGTACTATATATCACATTATTTAAAATAATGCACGGTACCTACAGTACAAATAACCAAAGATGAAAAACCTCATAGTCATAGGGAGACATGAGAACAAAAGATCGATGACAAATAATGGCGTTCTATGAGTATGACCATTGAGTGCTATAATATAGAAAAAGAAAATTGTAATTAATATGAGTTTTACAGTTTTAAGCCGGTTTCAACCTCCAACAATTACCGAGAAAAAAAAAGTTTTTTGGTCCCATAACTTATCTACTGTCCAATTTTCGTCCCAAACTATTTAATTGTCAAATTTTAGTCCCATAACTAAATTGATTGTCCAATTTTGGTCCTATTTTTGCCGAAAAATCACGAGTAATGCCATTTTGATGACGTGTAAGTCACGTGTTGATAAAATTTGGGGGTTCTCTATACCCTCGATGACATGAACGCTGACTATTTATTTCTTTTTATTTGTTTACGTTTTTCAATCAATTAAACTACACATGTGTAAATAATTCAATAAATTCTAATCAAAACTAAAATTTAAAATCTGTAAATGTAAGAACAACTAAATTTTATCGGCACGTGACTTGCATGAGATCGAAAATGACATTTTTTCCAAATTTTCGGTGAAAATGAGACCAAAATTGAACAATCCATTTAGTTATGGGACTAAAATTGGACATTAAATTTTTTTGGAGACAAAAAATGGACAGTGCATAAGTTATGGGACAAAAAAAGTTCTTTTCTCACAATTACCCCTACAAGAAATATATGTAAGTTAATAAATAAATCACACAGGACAATTACATGGTTCACTAACAACGTGTAATATCAGTCAAGAACATCGATCTTGATGGTGCAACTAAGCAATAATCGCCGCAAAATAGAGTGACCCTCAATCGACTTGCAACGACACCTCGTCTTTATCTTATCTTTGATCCGGCCAAGGCATTTCATCTTCGAATGGTCCTTTTTAGTAGTGAAAGTGTAGCTTCTCAAATACAACTGTCTGCTTGCAAAACCCCCCTTCTCCAACAACGCCTCCCGGTCCCGGTCGCGGCCGCTCCGCCCATCTCCGCCGTGGAGGATGATTGACTCGATGAACTCAGCCTCGGACTCCGGCCACATAAAACACGAGGAAAACTTGAAAGACGTGGGAAAATGGCCGCCGTTGGAATCCATCCTTCTTGATCGATACGTAATTAATTAATTTTTGTATACTAAGATATATGTCATGTATGAATATATATATATATATATATATCAGGACGTATAGTCCAGATTAGTCCAAGAAGTTTAAGTGATACTATTGTTTATTTTTTTGGTTTAGGATTCGAGATCCTTTCTGTTACGTACATGTACAGTACAAAGATTGTGTTAACCGTTCTCCAAAATCTAAAATTAATGTGTTGCAAAGACTTTGGATTTGGTAATTTTTTACTAGACTTGACTTATTATTGATCTACGGATCTCAAAGATAAGATAACAAACAACTCGACTTAATTAAATGTGAATTAAGGAGATATAATAAAATCTATTATCAGTGAAAGATTTACGAATCTAAGATCATATATTTATATATAATATATAAATATGTCTTGCATTATCAAATCGAAAATTACAATTCGAAAGATATGATATGTTAATCACGTAAATTGCAAAGAAAAAGAGCATAAAGAATTATAAAAAATAGGAGGATATATATCTATAACGTTAACTCAAAATATCATGATTAATTAATAAAGAAATATTTTTTCAAAAAGCTGGTAAAAGATCCCATATAAAAATAAATAAATAAAATCATACATTGCCTGGTACACATTGTAAAATATTTAGTTAGTTGACACGGTCAAACATACTCTTCAACTTTTCCATAAATTAATATCCTTATATAGTTAATTACTATTAATTCAACTAGTAATCGAACCCGTGCATCGCTATAGTTGAACATTTGTTTTAATAGTGAGTAATTCGATTTTTGCAAAAAATATTAAGAATAACGTTTTACCTAATTCATATTTAATACGTAAATTTAAATTAAATTCATTCGTTAAGTATTGAAAATATCGAAACACGCCGAAATGTAAGTGAAAGGAGATAGCAGTTATGGGTTCATGAAAAAAACGTAGTATCAAAACAACCGAAATTTTAAATGACTACAGATTTCGAAAAACTTTCTGAAAACTATATTTTTTGTTTGTTTGACTGTTTTTTCATCATTGCGGCACCAAAATCTTCAAGCTCTTGCAATTGGTGACTCTAGAAACTGTCACGTAGAACTGACCGTGACTGAAAATTGATTTCTTCAAAAATATGTCAACATTTGAAAGTGAATATAATTATTTTTTTTTTTTTTTTTGGTTGAGTGAATCTATATGAAATAGAAAAATTATCAAATTTAGTAAATCTTTTATTAAAATATATTTGTATTCCTATTGAACTATTTACTTCATTAAATTTAAGAGGGTGTATTCAATTGGGATTCTATTTGATTTTTTTGGACTTTAAAAAGTCTGTGGATTTAAAAAATCCATAAACTCCATGCAGAGTTTGGCTGACTTTTTTTATTGATTTACATGGATTTTCATATACTTGACAGGATTGTGGAATACACTTTTTTTATTGATTTACATGGATTTCCATAAACTCCGGCACTGGAACTATTGATGCAAATGTATATGGAACACACTTGTATATAAAAAAAAGTTATCCAAATTGTTTAGAAAAATACCAAAAATATATTAGTTCTAAAAAAAACATTATTATTCATCATTATTATTCTCATCTTCATTTTCATCACCATTATATCTCGGCTTCATTTCCCACATAGCATTAGCAATACTCGTTCTCCATGCATTAGATTCCGTTCTTTGTTGTAGTTTGCTTTGAGAATGCAATTCCGTTCTTTGTTGTAGCTAGCTTCCGTACTTGTTTAAATGAAAAATATTATTTGTTTAAATAGAAAAATATTACTTATTTAAATAGAAAAGTATTACTTTTTTAAAAGAAAAATATTACTTGTTTAAAAGAAAGGTATAACTTGTTTAGATGATAAGTATAACTTGTTTAAATAGAAAAATATTACTTGTTTAAATGAAAAGTAATATTTGTTTAAGTAGAAAAATATTACTTGTTTAAATAGAAAAGTATTACTTGTTTAAAAGAAAAGTATAACTTGTTTAGATGAAAAGTATAACTTATTGAAATAGAAAAGTATTACTTGTTTAACTGAAAAGTATTACTTATTTAAATGAAAAATATTACTTGTTTAAATAGAAAAGTATTACTTGTTTAAATAGAAAAGTATTGCTTGTTTAAAAGAAAAAGTATTACTTGTTTAAAAGAAAAATATAACTTGTTTAGATGAAAAGTATAACTTGTTTAAATAGAAAAGTATTACTTGTTTAAATGAAAAGTATTATTTGTTTAAATAGAAAAATATTATTTTTTAGATAGAAAAGTATTATTTTGTTTAAATAGAAAAATATTACTTGTTTAAAAGAAAGTATAACTTGTTTAGATGAAAAGTATAAATTGTTTAAATAGAAAAGTATTACTTGTTTAAAAGAAAATAATAACTTGTTTAGATGAAAAGTATAAATTGTTTAAATAGAAAAGTATTACTTGTATAAATGAAAAGTATTACGAAGGTTTTTTTTTCTTCTGACCTTTCGTCTTCAGAGTCCTCTGAGAGAATACGTTGAAATCTCTGGTTGTTAGAAGAGATTTTGGAGAGTGAAATGTATTCATATTTTTTGAAGAGAATTAAAGAAAATCCATAGAGTATTAAAATCGATGGATTGTCGAATACATAAAGATTTTTTAAGACTTTTTAAAATCCGTATTGAATACCTCAGAATTTTTAAAGACTTTTGAAAATCCGGATTGAATACCCTCAAACTTTAAAAGTCTAAAAAAATTCCTACAAACTCCACAACCAATACACTCCCCTTAGTCTTTTTCCATATCAATTTTGTTGGAAAAGAAAATATGGTGAACGAAAAGTATGAAAAACCCCTCTAATGTAGTTATTGTTGCATGTGGAGCTAAACATATCTTCTTCTTTTTTTCTGTTTTGTCTAGGGAATAATTCTCAATCGTGGTTTTCGAGAACCTCAATACTTTCAACTATAATTGAGACGACATATAATTTATTTATTTTTTGACAGGGAGACGACATATAATTAAATAGTCATTAATGTGACGTTAGTTACATAGAGTATGTGTATATAGATAGAAAGAAAAAAAAATATGAGTCATGATATCAGTGTAAACTTATGTAATATATTTCAATAGAATATAGATACATGGAATATAAAGATATATCTAACCTCAAAATACAATATTTTGAACAATACTTATTATACAAATTCTTAACTTTATAGGACGAATACTACTTTCAGTTTATTTCAGCACTCAACATATTTGGTGCAATTATAAATTAATTGATAGCATAAGAAAGATAATAAATATTTGATAAAATATTAGTAACATTATTGCAGGAAAATTTAAAAAAAAATTGGTTCATAACAAAAGGAAATAAAAGCCATAAATTAATATTGAACTATTCTTTCTCAATCTTGATTTTAGTCATCCTTTTCTTTTTTTGGATTTAAACTTATCATATCATTTCAAGATAGTGGTCTCTTAGAATTTTCTTCATTTGTTATATCAATGAGGTCGAGATCTGGATCTTCTGATTGAATTAGAGTGTTTTGTTCAATTGAAGAGTTGACGGTCTCGTCGATGGAATCATCCTACTCGAAAAAAAATTATAATTACTTATTTATAATAATAACTTTAGAATGAAAATATTCTAACAGTAGAAAGACTTACTTGAGTATTACGAAAATTTATAGAATACGTAGAGATGATTTTCTCACCCGTATTAATTTTAATAACACTGAAAGTGTTATTAGAATTATGTCATCTTTAACGTCAATTTTGAACATCAACTCGTTTTCAATAATATCTTGCAGCTCTTCCCTATACCACCCCCTTTAATCTGTATAATTATTTAGATCATATTTTTTAATCGAAGACTCTGATATATTAGTCCATGGATTTTCATATGTGAAATATGGACTCAATCTAGTTAAATACACAAATATTAATAAAAGGTAATCAATGGTATATAAGGAAAAAAAATGATATTGTAAAAATAACAAAAATATTCAAGTGTAATATTAGGAATAACTTACCTTGCTTTAAAATCTTGTATTTCCTTTACGTCCAAATATTGAATGATTTTTTAGGGATTAAATGCACTGCTGACTGATATGGTATTTCACAATAGATGTTTGAATTAGAAATACATATTTTTATGCGTTTAATACAATTATTTAGAGGCATCAATTTAAAAGAAAACATAATATATAAATTATACCACCAAAAAGCTTCGGGGGAAACATTTATAAAATTATCACGGGAGCCTCTTCACCTTTTTCTTTCTTCATTTTAAATATTTCATCTATGAATTCTTCCCATAATGTAACTGTCATAAGATTACTCCTACATATTTAAAAGAAAAAAAATTATATATACATGTTTTGGAATCTAAAAATAAACGTATTTCATATATAAATTTATGAATAAGTAATAAGTAAATAATATGTACTCTGTATCCTCTAAAGTTAACTCCATCATACTCACTTTTACTAATTGCCCTTAACAGACTTAAGTGACACTTTGCCAGTATCGACAATGATTCCAATAATATCTGTAAAAAAAAAGTAGATATATATACACACATATATTCAAAGGAATTACACACATTTTTTTTTTAAATTATCAATTAATTGGGTATCATCCAATGAAGTTGCAAAAATCAAGTCAATATAGCTCTTGAAGTTGTACATATTACGCAAGAAATTTGAATCGAAGAACTCTGTTACGCGTGTGCTAGAGATAAATAGAATCTTTTTTTTTTGTTCGTGCTAGTCCTATGTATATTGTTATCTTCTATAACAACAAAGTTACGAATGATGTATAATCGATCCTCAAATTTTTTTTCTTGTTGATCTAAACCTCTTTGTGCCTTATTGTTGCATGAATTTGGTCGTTCTTTAATCAAAGAAGGTCAATATTAACAATAGAGGAAAAATAAATATATAAGTATTATAAAATATGAAATGTTTTGCTTTTAATGTACCTCGATGTCATGAAAAACACATTCGAGATTCATTGTCTTGTTATTATGATAATGAGCACTTGTTTCATACGCTCGAACATAACACAACTTCATACACCATCCCGTTTTCTTGGAATCAATTTCTTTGATTAGAGAAAAGTTTGTAGACATTTTGATAATTCACTTGAAACAACTCTACAAATAACAAAAGATAATCATGATGTATATCCAAACTTTCACTCACTATTTTCGCTCCACAATTTGCCAACCAAAAAATCACTCATTAAGGACACACAATAAACCTACAATGCTACAAATCATTTCAGAATTATCAGTGGCAAGTGTTGAGGGAAATTAAATAAATAGATTATTCCCGACCCTCTCTACAAGCTCGAACTTTTAGATGAGACGGAATTCTCTCATGGTATCAGAGCCCAGGTTGTGGGTTCGATTCCAGTGGAAACACTCCACTCATTTAAATTGTCCACTCTGTTGGGCCTCCTCTCCAGAGAGCAGAGGCAATGATTCGGCCCACGAGTGAGGGGGGGTGTTGAGGGAAATTAAATAAATAGATTATTCTCGACCCTCTCTACAAGCTCGAACTTTTAGATGAGACATAATTCTCTCAGCAAGATTCACCCATTCCAGAATTATATTATAAGAAAAACCCATTTTAGAGAAACAATAAGTTCAATGGTGCAATTATGCACCATTCAGCTTCTAGCAACGCAGATCTACATCAAGCCAGAACTTAATACTTGAACATCAATTATTAAAATAGATCAAAAAAGAAAACCTTGTTACAAGAATTAAATCCCATTAGATCCCAACAGAAAACAATCAAACTTCAAAATAGATAAAATCACAAGTAAACAACGCCCCACGAAATTAAAACAACCAAAGTAGAATTCAACCCAAAGAAATTAAAAAAATACAAGAAAGAAAGACTTTCCGTTTATTATATAGAGGTTGAAAGGAATTGAGATCATGTAAAGATACATTGCTAGAAAGATTTTGCAGATAAATTCATATCCCTCAAATATATCGTCTCTTAGTAATTAATCTTGTAAAGAAGGAAATATATACATGAAAATATATACATATGTATTCTGCTGAATATATGATATTTACTAAATCTTGTAAAGAAGGAAATATATACTTGAAAAATGTTTTTTTTAATTGAGTTATTTAATTATTATGGTTTTGTAGAGGATAAAAGAGTCATGAGTGTTTTTCGCCCACAAATATCAAATATGTAAGTTGGACTCGAAAACTCGAGTTGAAATCCATGTATGGAAATCACCATACAACCATAAATTAATAATTTTAAATTTTTTTCTAAAAGAAAAGTAGAAAATCGTAAATTCGTAAAGTAAAATCGGCATATTCAATATGTAGAATTCTCAATCCTTCAAAAATTCACATCAAATACAAAATCATCAACAAACATATTTTTTTAATAAAACTCTCAAATCAAATAAGTTCTAACAAACAAATAGACGAAAAACAAATCGTTGATCATAAGAAACAATACATATATTAATTTAATGACCTAGCAAGAAACACTCACATGTATAGATGACAAAAAATTCTAATTCTAATTAAAAAAAATACAAATATGAAAAATAATAAATATTAAATTAAGCTTAGAAATTCTGATAAAAAAAGTATCAGGTGTGGTGTGAATTTCTGGCTTGAAGCTTCTAACGTGATGAAAGTAGAATGCTCGATGTTTGTAATAATAAATTTGAAAAAAAACTAATGTAAGATTTTCAAATCTTGAAACAATATATCACAAGATCACGAAATGTCATACCTAATTATTTTGGAAACAATATGCTTATCTTTATGCACTTCAAATCTCAAAACAATATATTAGAAGATCACGAATTGTCAAATATATACATGGGAAACGATTTTTTTAATATATTAAAATATTTTATTTCAATTTTTTTACATAAATATTTTCGATAAGATTCTCTACTATTTTTTAATATATTAATTCCCGATTTAGCAATATTTTTTTGCGGGAAAATCTAATGGTTTCTAAATTTGGGGCGGTTTCTGCTTTTATATATATATATATATATATATATATTACTATTAATTATTAATAATCCTTTCAAAAAAAAATAGTAACATTTGTCATAATTTAAAATTTTAATAATATCTTCTTATAATTAATTATTTATTTCCTCCATTCTAATTTTTATTGGCAATTCAAAATGATATACAAGAATTTTGATGAGAAAATTGTTTATTATTATTAAAAGTGGTAATTGAAGTTGCTTTTTGTTGAATGGGGTTTGATCCTTTTTAGAGAATGAATCATAAGGTAGATATTTCTGTGTGTAATTATTTGTGTATAATGAGATGTAATTTATATGGCAAAGTATAGTGTGAGCAAGTTTCACGGTGAAATTGGTTAAGGTGTCTGACTTATATTACTAAAGAGTGTGACTTTTTACTGTAAATTGTGTGACTTTTTACTGTACAGAGTATTACTCATAAAAGTGACGTGTGACTTATATTATTGCAAAGATTGTCGTAGTGATAATTGAAGGGTGTGACTTATATTACTAAAGAGTATGTCTGTAAAAAAAAAAAGTTTCATGGTGAACAAGTTTCATTTAAGATACCAACTCAATTTATATATGTATGTAAAGTTATTTTTTGTCATTTATGGAATGAAAATAAAATAAAATAAAACATCCATTTATAAATTTTGAGCCATAAAAAGCAAGACCTGCGATAGTGTAATATTTATCATAAATTATATCATAAAGATTTAAAAGGAAATATATTGTTAGTTGACATGGTCATACACTTTTTCAAAAGTCATTATCTTTTCATAATCAATATTTTTATAATCATTTATTTGTTAATACTGGTAACTGAACATATATGATGCATAACTATAGTTACACAATTAATTTAAAAGTCATAATAATATAGATTTCATAAAAAAAAAAATTATAATGACAATGTGTAAGAAATATTTGTAACAACTCCGAATTCATAATTCATATTAAATGTGCAATAAAATAAACAAAGTTTAAAAGGACTTTAGATTTCGAAACATCTCCCTAATAATCACATTTTTTGTCATTGTCACTGATCGTTCATCATCGCCCAAAAAAAAAATAAAAAATTCAAACAATTGCAATTGGTGACTATAGGATCAGCCATGTACAAGTACAACTGACCATTACTGAGACCTTCTTTAAGAATATGTCAACATTAACAAGTGATTGGGAAAAAAAGAAAAGATGGAGTAAACATTCTCAGAAACAAAAATTAGGTTTAGGTGCGATTCAAGAACACAAAACCCCGAAATCCACCGGTTTTTATAAATTGTCGAAAGGCAAAAATTGTTGAAGAACAATAGTTGTCCAGGCGCGACTTGATAGATACATGAGTTATCTAACCCATAAATTTAAGAAATCAAGATATGTATTTTATTTAATTGTCAGGTGTATAAAATTATGTCAACTCAGCGCCTAAAACACGTGCATCTCTGAGATTCTAAATTTAAAATGGGATGTGGCAGGCATGAATCAACGACGCCTTTTTGTTATTTTCTGCAAAATGGGATAAAAAATTGAGCAATTAAAGTAGTTATGGAACTATATTATTTTAATTATAGTTATGAGACGAAAATAAATATTTTAGGAAGGGAAAAATTGATGGATTCAAGGACTAAGAAAAATTATAAACGGGAAAATATATAAGATTGAATAGTTTTACTCCCTCCGTCCCAATCTTCGTGAGATTGTGACTGTTCATAAGGATTTAGTGGAATAGTGATAAAGTGGTTAAGTATGAAGAGTTGTTTATTAGTATTTTATATGATAAAGTGATAAAAGTGATGGGTAATTGGGGGTAGAAAGTGTTGTTTATTAATATTTTATGTGATAAAGTGATAAAGTAATAAAGTGTGTAAGTAATTTTATCATAAAGATTGGGACAAAAAAAATGGGTACTTTACCATTGTTGTAGCCATAATAATCGGCTAGCGACCGCATGGTGAATATTGATGACGTGGCAACCATGGTCTAGCAGTAAAGTACAAGGAGTCGAGGTTGGCCCCGAGGAAGAAGATGAGTCGAGCTCGCAGGGGCGAGCAGCCTCCCCCGAGGTCGGCCAAAGAAGGATAAAGACGAGTCTAGCTGGCCTAATCGGGCGACCTCCCTCGAGGTCATTCCGTAGGCGAGGTCGGCAGGTGTGTCAAAACGAAGATAAGCAAGGAAATTAGATCAAGATAGAGATTCCAGTGTTTATTATGGAAATAGAAGATCTTACACATCTATTGAAGATCCGGGCGAAGATTTAGTGTATCTTGTATTTTCCTATTTAGAAGGCCCATTATGTGACCCGTTAGGGTTTTCATCTTTGTACCTTGTAAATGTTATAAATAGGGGACAAACCCCAAAGAAAAAAGGGAGACGAAAATACATAGGAAGAAGACAGTAAAATATCCTGGCTTGGTATGCCCCCCAGACGTAGTCCTTTCGGACGAACTGGGTCAACAAATTCATAAATTCATTGTTCTTTGCGTTTTTCATTCATTATTCATTCACGATTCATATATTACTTGTTTGTGGCTCTAGATGTAAAATCTAGGTGACAAAAATTGGCGCCGTCTGTGGGAAACATCTAACGAATTTTCACTGAATGTTCGTTAGGACCCAAAAACAAGAGATCAAGACGATAACACTCACTGTTCATCGTTCATCGATAATCCAAAAGAAACAAAATCTGGATGAAACACTCACTGTTCATCCGAAATTCTACCCAGACTTAGCAAAAAAACTCACTGTTCACACGTCCTTGGGGCTTATCACCACCAGCAGTTACAAGTCACTCAATCAAACACTGCATAACCTACCCAAATTGAGAACCTTTTCGTAAAAAATCTAAAACCCAAACCGAAATTCCTAATCCTCTGATTCGGGCTCCACCCGGCCCGTACGGAACGAGCGGTTCGGCTGAGTCCGCTGCTTCAAGCCCACCGAGCCGCCGCCTCTGCAAAATCGCCCCCATCGCGCCATCGATTCATCACCGGTGGCCTAGAAATTGATTCAAATCCGGAGCCGCTGCTTTCTCCCACTCAGGTCAGGGCGCCCCGTCGCACGATCCACCTCTATCAAAGCTTCGAGCAGTTCGGGCAGATCAGAACGAGCCCCAAATCGCCATGAAATGCACGGCGGCGCTAAAACGAGGCCGCTTTGGTTCGCTTGGTACTAGGGAAGAAGCGTGGCTACGTGATTTTCTCGCCGATCGTGAATTTCACAGCGTGATTTAGGGGAAGATTAATCAGGCTTGGTTCGCGGATCGCGGATTTACAGCAGTGTGCGGAATCTGTCGCCGAATCAACGCCTAAACCACGTCATTCCTATTATTTCAGTGACTTACAAAAAGGCCCAACCGTGTGAGCCTAGACTATGGGCCTCTTTTATTTTGGTCTACTACTAATAAATAAAAAGACTTGGGCTTCATCTGCTTCGGGTTTAACCCAAAATAAGCTCAATCTTTTTATTTAGAAAATAACATAAAATAGGTTATCCCTTTTTAACGGATTACTAGTCCTCTCTTCGGGTTTAATATATTATTTAACTAGGATCTCCAGGTTTTGTGCTATGCGAATGACTCGATATTTAACGGATTATTTACTTTTTGCGAGGAAAAAAACATAAATTGACTTCGCAAAAGGAAAATTGCACGTCTTGTAGACGGCGCCCTCCGGGGCAACTTCGAAAAAATACTCTGGCAGACTCTTTAGCCCACTCAAATCTGGTTCTATTCCATTTACTTCCTTTTAATATAGGTTACAGTGTTCACACTTCCATATATATTAAAAGGTGGGGGCATATGTGCTCATATCTCGAGCTATTCGAGTTAATTTCAGAACACTAGCTGACGTTAGAAACTCAACCTAGCATGTTTAAATTTGGAGGTTTAATTAAAACAAACTTCAAATCCTTACTTTTCACTAATAATATAAATCCTCAAAAAGGGACTATCACAAATTCCATCTACGAGCACTCAAAAGTCTCATACAGATGAAACAGACTTATAATTCGACTTCAAGCTTACATCGTATCAAGCGATTAAGGAAAATACTCAAATTCAAAAAGTCGCGGTCTCAAACCAGAAGACCTGATAACGTCAAAATCATGAAGTCGCGGTCTTAAACAAACAAGACCCGACGAACTCAAGTTAACAAGATCCAAAAAATGACCCTGTCAACCCCGACAAGCGCAATGGTCAAATCAGAAGGCAATCAAGTCGCAATTTAAGTAAGACGACAAATAAGTCCTTCAAATCACAAGTCAAAGAGAATTGTAACCTCAATAAAACGACCTCGAAAGACGGTCTTTTCATATCAAATGAATATCTCAATTCAAGCTGACACCGAGTTAGAAAACTTGTTTAAAGTCACATTTCGGAACATCCTCCAACTCACATCGTAGCCATGACTTTCGAATCCCAAGGTCAATGAGGTCGCAGCCTAAATGGCCCGATTCTGGTCACGACTTCATAAGACGACAAAGAACAAGTTCATTTAAATCGCAATGTCAATAAGACGATAAGAACATAACTCGATTCATAGTCGCAGAAGTTATTCGAGTCATTAGCAAACAGTCCGAAATGACTATAAACCTACACAGTCCGTAATGACTATAAACCTATGTGTCAACCCTCTTTTACAATCTTGAAACAACAAATCGCTCTGGTACAGACGATCTAAACAAACGAGAATCAAATCTAGACCCTGGGGCAAGACCCTAGGGATCCCAAATCTTTGCACATCCATGAAAGATATTTTTAAACAGATATCAAAACCCGATCCTAGGGGCAAAACCCCAGAAATCTCCAAGGTTATTTTATACCACAAAAACCAAAATAGATCTTGTTAATAATCTCAAAATTCAAGTCTCCTTTTCAACACTGATAAAAATCAGTTTTACCAAAAACTATCAGAAACATTTTCTGACCTCCTAATAATATCTTTACAAAATTTTCAAGCGTCTTTTAACTTAAATCTCTCTCTCCCAAAGAATTTCCTCAAATGGTCGAACAAACCATGGCATTACCGCCTTCTTGGCGATGACTTTGTCCGCCTTCAAAGGCATCGACCAGCCCACCTTCTCGGCGCTGGCATTCCGCCTTCGTGGCGATGATTTTGTCCGCCTCAAAGGCATCCAAATAAGACGGCAAGACGTTTTTTATATTTTCTGGATGATCGTAATATGTTTTTTGAGGTTTTTTGGAATAATATTGCTGATAATATAAATTGCTTGAAGAACAAGATATGAAGATTTGAAGATATGAAGAATTAGGGAGAGAGAGAATTAGATAGGAGGAGAGGTAGTTAGAAGAGAGAGAATGATGTAAATTTTCTGATATTCCCATTCATCGGCCAGTGCCGTATTTGTAACTAACATTGGGGTCCACACAACAGTGGATATTCTTTAGGTAATTTAAAAACAAAATCTAAAATAGATAAAGGATATTCTAGATTATTCTAAATGTTTGGGCCCATTTACGGGAAGCCCAAACCTTCCTTCATTCAGATAACCCGTTCAGATGATTTGGCTCAGGTATAACCTGAGCTTCAGTCTCCTCGCTCAGATAGATTGGCTCAGGTGGATCCTGAGCCTCAGTTTTCTCGTTCAGATAGATTGGCTCAGGTGGATCCTGAGCCTCAGTTTCTTCGTTCAGCTTCTTTGGCTCAGGTGGATCCTGAGCCTCAGGTTCTTCGTTCAGTTTCTTTGGCTCAGGTGGATCCTGAGCCTCAGGTTCCTCATTCAGGTTTTCTACTGACGAAGGAAACCCTGATTTTAACTCTCTTTTCGTACCCATTTCTTTACTCTTCATATTTCTCTCTGGTCTCGCAACAATACTCCCTCCAACAAAAGATCCTTGTCCCCAAGGATGGAATGTAGGAAAATTTCGCAGAACAAAGGTGGTATCTTCCCATGAATCGATTTTCCAATCTTCGGTAACCCAAAAGACACGAACCTGATCTTTCTCTTTTCTGCTTTCCAGGTATCGAAGTCGCTCTGTGACATAGTAAGGTTGGATCGCGAAAAGGCCGTTGCTATCAACATCTGGAAGACTCTGTGAAGGTACATACTTAACCCCTATGTGTTTCTTGAGTAAAGAAACATGGAAGACGGGGTGAATCTTTGACCCAATTGGTAGATCTAATTTGTATGCCACACTCCCTACCCTTTGCAGGATTGTATAGGGGCCAAAGTACTTTGATGATAACTTCAAATTCTTTCGGTATTGAATGGAATTCTGCCGAAAGGGTTGAAGTTTGAGAAAAACTTGGTCTCCTACCTCGAAAACCCTCTCTTGTCTATGCTTGTCTGCTTGTACCTTCATGCGATTCTGTGCTTTGACTAGATTAGCCTTGACTTGCTGTATGATGTGCTGTCTGTGAGTAAGCAGATCTGTAACCTCCTCATTTGTTGAATCCAAATATGGCCCATAAGTGAATCCTGTAGGAGTATACCCGTAGAGAGCCTCAAAAGGTGTCATCCTCAGGCTTGAATGATAATTTGTGTTGTACCAGTATTCTGCCATGGGTAGCCACTTCAACCACTGCTTAGGGTTGTCACTTATTAAACACCTCAAGTACTGCTCCAAACATTGATTCACCCTTTCAGTCTGTCCATCAGATTGGGGGTGATAAGATGAACTTAGGTGTAATTGAGTTCCCACCAACTTAAATAGTTCCTTCCAAAAACAGCTAGTAAATATTTTGTCCCTATCACTCACTATACTAGCTGGTAACCCATGCAGCTTATAGATAACATCCAAAAACACCTTAGCTAAAGATGTAGCAGTATATGAATGTGATAGGGCTATGAAATGTGAGTATTTAGTGAATCTGTCCACTATTACCCATATCACATTCTTTCCCCAAGAATTAGGAAGCCCTCTATGAAATCCATAGAGATATGTGACCATGCTTGTCCTTTATGGGTAAGGGTTGTAGGAGGCCGGTATAAACACAGGCTTGACTTATTTCGCACATACTTCACACTTCTTGACCCACATCAACACATCATTTTTTCATATTAGGCCAAAAAATATCCTTTAAAGCCTCGATAAGTTCCTCAGAACCCCTGAATGCCCTCCATAGGGTGTGGAGTGCATTTTAAAGGATTAAATCTCTTAATCCACTAATGCTACTCACAACCAAATTTCTTTTTATATCTCGAATGCCATTAGTGAACTGAAATAAGGGATAAGTATTAGGATCGATTACCTTTGGCTTTGATGATTTTCTTAATGTAACCATCATCGATTGTAACTTAGCAGGACTGATCCAACCAAGTTGGGACCATTGTAGATATAGCGTAACAACCGTTTCTCCTTCCGGATAATGCATCACCGCACCGTTCTCACTCCCTTTTTATACAAAATCTCATAGTCAAGACCCCGGCAACTTAGTAATCCATCTTTGTTGTAGTGGAGTTACCACCTTCAGTCCGTAAGGTGTTTCAAGGATTGTTGGTCGGGTCTTTATAGTGAATTTACGCCCTTGCAAGTAGTGTTTCCACTTCTCAATGGCCATTAATCTTTGCCAAGAACTCCCTCTCATAGACAGAGAGTGCTTGGTTCCTTGACACAAAGGACTTACTCATGTAAGCAATGGGCTTTCCTTCTTGCATGAGAACAACCCCAATTCCCTTCCCACTAGCATCGGGCTTTCACCACAAACCTCTTTGTGAAATCGTAATGCTAGCACAGGGGGACACTCACCATGGCTTCCTTCAACTTCCGAAAAAGCTAGGTGCCGCCTCGGGGTTCCATTTGAAACGTCCTTCTTGAGTAAGGAAGTGAGTGGTTTGTCGATGAAACCATATCCCTTCACAAATTTCTGTAATAATACCTAAGCCCAAGAAACCCCTTAGTTGTTTAATGGTTTGTGGTTTTGGCCATTGAACCGTACACTCAATCTTTCCTGGATCAGTGGCAACTCCATCTTTAGAAATTATGTCGCCCAAATACTCCACACTAGTCTGGCCAAAACTACATTTGCTTCTCTTAGCAAACAACTTATTGGCCCTCAAAAGTTGTAAAAAGCGCTTCCAAGTGAACTAAATGTTGTGTTTCCTCGGTCTTTGTAAATGAGGATATCATCAAAAAGACCAACACAAATTTCCTCAAGTGATCCCCTAACACCGATTCATCGATGATTGAAATGTAGCAGTGCATTGCACAACCCAAATGGCATCACTAGGAATTCATAATGACCATTATGGGTCCTGAAAGCAGTCAACTGCCTATGCTTCTTCTTCATTAGGATTTGAAAGTACCCTGACCTCAAATCTATCTTTGAAAAGATCTTAGCACCTTTAAGCTCATCTAGTAACTCATCAATGATAGGAATAGGGTAGTTGTGCTTGATTGTGAGTTCATTAAGGTACCTGTAATCCACACATAGCCTCCAGGTGCCATCTTTTTTCTTCACCAAAATCACAGGTGAATCAAAAGGGCTCTTACTGTGTTGAATTACTCTTGTAGTCGACAAATCCTTTACAATCTTCTCAATCTCCTCCTTATGGGTCGTGAGAAGTTCTATATGGATCTTGATGTTTAGGGATGCTCCCTGGTTTGAGTATAATCTGGTGTTCCACCCCCCTCCCTGGTGGTAATTCTACCGGTTCCTCAAATATATCCTTATAAGCTAGTAGTAGCTTATGTAATTCAGGATCATCTTCAGTGTGGGTAGGAGGTGCTGATGTAATTAAATACATCTCATTAACTTCCTTAAGGGCCTCTGTGGATGGATCCGATACAATCCCACATCGTAAATCAACTTACATTCAAATTGATGAAGTAAGTGCTTGTAGTTTCACCCTCTTCCCAAGCAAGTTGATTTGTGAAAGTCTTCTTTTCATAGTCAAGCTCAATAGGTGTGCAAAATTTTAACCAATCCCCTCCTAGGATCAGATCACAACCCTCATTCTCCAACATCCTCAGTGGGTAGGTGAATTGATGTCCCTGCATGTTCCAAGTGAAAGGATTCACTTGTTGTGAGCTGACCAACCTTTGCCCATTAAGAACCTTCACCAAGATATGGGTTTAGCATCACTCAATGGGCATTTGAGCCTTTTAGCAAAGAGCCTTTTTGTATAAAAAACTCGGGGTGCTTTGCACGAGTCTATGAGAATGTGGAGTTTGTGGTGTTCAAACTCCCCAAAAAGCCTCATGGTAGTAACTCCATCTTCACCACTTAGAGCATTTAGTGACATCTGGACCTCTTCCATGATGTCAGCCCAATAAACAGCATGTTCCTCCCCCTTGATGGTAGGAGAAGAGAAGGTTTGAGTATCTTCCTTCTTCTTCGCCGAAATCATGTATGAAATTCTCTGTTTGCATTTGTGCCCATACACAAAAGGTTCATCACAGTTGTAACATAGTCCCTTCTCCCTCCTAGCTGCCATCTCTGTAGGAGATAAGATTTTGAAAGGTGGTTTCCCTTTACTGGTAGGGCCCCCAATAGCATCACCCTTCTTCCACTGCATAAAATTTGAGTTAGAGTTAGGATTAGGGTTAGGATTAGAAACCCTGGAATAGGGCTTAAGTTTTTTAGTTAGTGCAGCAGTAGCCTGATCTTGCTTCCTGCCCAATTTAATAGCATGTTGAAGTGTGGTAGGTTCAAACATGGCTACTGTAGCTTGTAGCTCTTCATTAAGTCCTCCAATGAAACTTGCCACAAAGTAGGTTTCTGAGAATACATCCCCAGTAACTACCAGCATACAAGCTTTCAGCTCCTCATACTTATCAACATAATCTTCATAGCTACCAGTTTGTTTGAGTTTGTTAAACTCAGAAATCACTGTAGAATCCTTAATCTCCTCAAATCTAGTTGAGAGAATAACCAAAAATTGTGCTCAAGTTAATTCCACATTTCTTTGATTGAAATTCTGAACCCATAGTGCTGCTTTACCCTCAAAATGGATAGTAGCACCCATTGGATCTCAGTACCCATAACCTAGGTTTAGAGCCATCAAACCTAGGGAATTCGATCTTAGGCACTGGGTTGTGAAATTGAGTACCATCAGTTAACCTCCTTGGAGATTCCTCGACATCGATAGGATGATCCCCACCAAATAGCCTTCCGTGAGTTAGGCCCTCCACCACCGATCCAAAGCTAGGACTCCCCAAAATAGAAGGCCCTTCATTGTGACCCTTGCCTTTTTCCATATTCAACAACAGAATCGCATAATCGCCAAAGTGTTAGTCATAAGCTCAAATTTCTCTTCCATCTTGGTTGTTAAACCATGCATATTGTCTGTTAGCTTCCCTTAAACTGCTTCCAGCTTCATGGCTTCCGTTTGAATTAATAATTCCAGCTTTCTGTGTGATTCTTGCAGATCTTTGGAGCTGCGTTCCTAAACCATGATCAAAACTTGGCTCTGGAATACCAAATGTTACGTTTTTGATATTTTCTGGATGATCGTAATATGTTTTTTGAGGTTTTCTGGAATAATATTGCTGATAATATAAATTGCTTGAAGAACAAGATATGAAGATTTGAAGATATGAAGAATTAGGGAGAGAGGGAATTAGATAGGAGGAGAGGTAGTTAGAAGAGAGAGAATGATGTAAATTTTCTAATATTCCCATTCATCGGCCAGTGCCGTATTTGTAACTAACATTGGGGTCCACACAACAGTGGATATTCTTTAGGTAATTTAAAAACAGAATCTAAAATAGATAAATGATATTCTAGATTATTCTAAATGTTTGGGCCCATTTACGGGAAGCCCAAACCTTCCTTCATTCAGATAACCCGTTCAGATGATTTGGCTCAGGTATAACCTGAGCCTCAGTCTTCTCGCTCAGATAGATTGGCTCAGGTTGATCCTGAGCCTCAGTTTTCTCGTTTAGATAGATTGGCTCAGGTGGATCCCGAGCCTCAGTTTCTTCGTTCAACTTCTTTGGCTCAGGTGGATCCTGAGCCTCAGTTTCTTCGTTCAGTTTCTTTGGCTCAGGTGGATCTTGAGCCTCAGGTTCCTCATTCAGGTTTCCTACTGACGAAGGAAACCCTGATTTTAACTCTCTTTTCGTACCCATCTCTTTACTCTTCATATTTCTCTCTGGTCTCGCAACAGAACGTATGCAATTTTAAAGTCGCATAAGGAAATCAAGTCGGCATGCTAAAGGTAGAAAAAGAAATGAGTTTCATTGACGGAAGGTCTAAAGGCTAAGTACATAAAGTTGCAAACTGCTCGGCCAGAAATGGTCGTCGACGAGCGCAAACAAGACTCGCACAAAGAGGCTCACCTCGAAGTACGAGCACAAAAAAAAATCGTACAAAGAGGCTCACCTCAAAGTACGAGCACAAATAAAGAAAATCAAATACCTACCAAGTTGCAGCATGAACCAGCAACAAAGCCTCTCGACGAGCTCAATCTAAAATAGCAATTTCACATGAACCTCCTGACAAACAGTAAGCACAAGATAGACCCCCGACCTGGGGGCACGAGGGAGAATCGAGCCCGCTAAAACACATCCAAGTCTGAAGTTGAAGATCCAAACTTGGTATCAGAAGTATTATCATCAAAGTATGAACAATCAAGACCTCATGAAGGCATTCAAAACAAACACCAGGGGGAAAGAATGCATCCTCAAGGGCAAAAATCAGATAAGTCTTATTTGAACAAAGATCAAGATCGACCTCCGAACAAAGTCGAAGTCCGCTCTTGGGGGCATTTGTTGTAGCCATAATAATCGGCCACCGCATGGCGAATATTGATGACGTGGCAACCATGGTCTAGCAGTAAAGTACAAGGAGCTGAGGTCGGCCCCGTAGGGCGACCTGGCAGCGATCAAGGAAGAAGATGAGTCGAGCTCACCGGGGCGAGCAGCCTCCCCTGAGGTTTGCCAAAGAAGGATAAAGACAAGTCGAGCTCGCCTAATCGGGCGACCTCCCTCGAGGTCGTTCCGTAGGCGAGGTCGGCAGGTGTGTCAAAACGAAGACAAGCAAGGAAATTGGATCAAGATAGATATTCCCAGTGTTTATTATGGAAATAGAAGATCTTACACATCTATTGAAGATCCGGGCGAAGATTTAGTGTATCTTGTATTTCCCTGTTTAGAAGGCCCATTATGTGGCCCGTTAGGGTTTTCATCTTTGTACCTTGTAAATGTTATAAATAGGGGACAAAATCCAAAGGAAAAAGGGAGACGAAAATACATAGAAAAAGACAGTAAAATATCCTGGCTTGGTATGCCCCCAGACGTAGTCCTTCTGGACGAACTGGGTCAACAAATTCTTTGTTCTTTACGTTTTCCATTCATTATTCATTCATGATTCATATATTACTTGTTTGTGGCCCTAGATGTAAAATCTAGATGACAACAACCATAAAGATTGGGACGGAGGAAGTACTAATTTGGGGCAAAATAGTCTAATTTTGTAGTTCCTAATTTTTTCTCGGGATTAAATTTTTTACAGCCCAATAACTTTGGGCCGATTTGAAATAAGCCCTGTACATACCAGATTTTGATATCTTCCCTGTATGTTACCATTTTTTTTGAATTTAGCCCTAAAAATCGGTCAAACAGGTCAGTCAACCGGTAATGATCCACGTGGCATTTAATTTTCAATTTTCATTAATTTTTTGGACGCCACGTGTGTAATTCATATTTTCAATATCCATTTATTTTTAATAAATAAGGGTTTATGGTCGCCGATTTCGGGTCGGTTTTGGGTCGGGTTTAACGGGTCGGGTTCATTACATTTTTTTATTTAATAGCATAACTGGGTCGGGTCCACTCAATATATATCCGACCCGACCCGACCCGACCCAATTCATTTCAACGGCCGCTGGGGGAGAAGGAAACGACGCACGCTGGGGAGAAGAAGAATGTCGTTGCTCTGGCTGGAAAACACCTCTGCAGCGGTGCATCCAATGGTGAAATCTGGGTATGGGATCTTAACCTAATTCATTGTACAACGACGTCGTTTCTAAAAAATCACAGCGCCGTGAAATTGATTATCGTATTAGGCGACAAACTCTTCACGGCGCACAACGATCATAAAATCAGAGTGTGGAAAATTGACCACACCTCAGCGAATTACAAAAAAAGTATAAATTAATTACGACTTTGCCCACCGTAAACGATCGGTACTTCAGCCTTTTCTCGGCAAAAAATTACGTCAAAATCCGGCGTAACAGGAAGCGCACGTGTGTGCATCACGTGGATACCATTTTGTCCCCCACGCTATCAAATGATGCCACATCGTTGTACTCTGTTTCGTGGGACAGATCGCTCAAGGTGTGGAGAATTTTCGATTTCAAATGCGTCGAATCGATTCAGAACGCGCACGACGACGCGATAAACGACGGCGTTGCATCAATCGATGGATACATATACACCGGATCCGCGGATAAAATTGATAAAAGTTTGGAGAAAATTCGAAGGAGAGAAGAAACATTCGCTTGTTTCAACAATGGAGAAGCATAGATCTGCGGTGAACGCGTTGACTTTGAGCAGCGATTTATGATGTTCTGTACTGCGATAGATCGATTATTGTGTGGAAGAAGGACGACGGTGCCGCCCATATGGCGGTGGCGGGGGCACTGAGAGGGCATAAGTGATCTATTTTGTGTTTGGCGGTGGTGGCGGATTTGTTGTGCAGTGGTTCAGCGGAAGGGTTTTTTATTTGTTGGGTCGGGTCGGGTCGGATATATATCGAGTGGACTCGACCCAGTTATGCTATTAAATAAAAATAATAATGAACCCGGCCGCTTAAACCGGACCCAAACCGACGACCACGGATATTGAAAATATGAATTACACACGTGGCATCCAAAAAATAAATAAAAAATTTGAAAATTAAATGCCACGTGGATCATTCTGGGTTGACCGACTGCTTTGATCGGTTTTGAGGGCTAAATTCAAAAAAAGTGGTAACATACAGGGAAGATATCCAAATCTGGTATGTACAGGGCTTATTTTAAATTGGCCCAAAGTTATTGGGTTGCAAAAAAATTAATCCTTTTTTTCTCTAAATGTCCAAGTGGACACTTAAAAAGGAACCGAGGGAGTATTAGGGTGTGTTTTGAAACACTTAAAATTGCTTACAGAAGCACTTATTTTCAAAAGTTGTGAGAGAGAGCTTTGAAAATAAGTGCTTCTGAAAGTTGTTTTAAGTGTTTCAAAACACCCCCTTACTATATAACCTATACGAAATTTCAAACTCTCGGGGGCCCATATGTCAGGAATAATGTCTTTTTTAAGCAAAGACTATGGAGTTATGTTTTAAAAACAATAATTTTATGAGCTATGATAATATATTTTAAAATTTATAAATATAGAACAATTGAGTCCGAATAATTTCAAATTGATCTGAAATATTGTTTTAAAATTTATAGATTTTGAAAACATAATGTTCTATATTTTTAAGTCCCTAAATCTATAAATGCAGGACAATCGTGCAACCCACGTGACATTTCAATTGAATTTGGGCTTATTTTGTCTCAATTGTACTATATTTACAGATTTTAAAACATATTATTTTATATTTATAAATTTAAAAATATATTATCTTATATTTTCAATCTCGTAAAATTATCATCCTTAAAACACAACCCCTAAAATAAGTGTCTATACGAATATTTTTCCCAACATATGTTTGTGCTCGAAAACTCTATAGAGTCCTAATTGTAATTGTTAGTCTTGTATACTGTACATACTAGATTTTTATATAAAGGCTCGTGTTTATCAGTTTAGGGTCAGTCCTGTATACCCATTGAAGATTTGTTAAGCAGATCTTTTATGCAAAGACTTATGTATCTAGTGTGGCTGAAAGGCAGATTTGTATGCAAAGACTTCTAGTGAGGCTAAAATAGTACTCCCTCCGTCCTAATTTTTATTATTCAGTTACTGTAAATACTGAGATTAAGAAAAAGTAGGTGATAATAGTATTAAATGGTGTAAAGTGGATTTGATGGAGGAAAATAATAGTATTAAATGATGTAAAGTAGTTTGATGGAGAGAAATAATAGTATTAAATAATATTGAAAGTTGTTTTATTTACTTTTTAGGTCCTGTATATTGAAAGTGGACAATCAAAATTAGGACAGAGGGAGTATCTCTTTTTTGTATAGGGATTTAAATCAAAAAGGTCCCGTAACTTTGCACCTTTATTGAAAAGGTCTCGTATATATCACTTGTTTCAATTTAGTCTCGTATGTATTCAATTTGTGCCGATTTTAGTCTCAAATCGCCGAAGACCAGTCAAATCAGCCAAAAACGATGTCGTTTTTGGCGCGTGTGATACACATGCCCTAATTTGGGGCTAAATCGGCGCACGATACAATATTTCTCGATCGAAATTAGGGGCGCGTGTATCACACACCCCAAAAACGACGTCGTTTTGGGATAGTTTGACCGGTCTGACGGTCTCCGGTGATTTGGGACTAAATCGGCACAAATTGAAAACATACGGGACTAAATTGAAACATATGATATATACGGGACTTTTTCAATAAAGGTGCAAAGTTATTTTAACCATTTTGATTTAAATTCCTATATTTGTATATTTATATAATATAATAAATTGAGAGAGCTCTTCACAAAATAACATATTTTTAGTGAAGTTACAACCCTTAAGTTCAACATAACTCTTTGTGAAATTGAAAGTGAGGATAATTGAGAGAAATTGAGTTTTCCAACACTCATGAATCCTTTAGCTATATATTGAAGTCGGGTCTTTTATTTTGAGTTTTATTTATACACTTGTGATTTCTATTTCTAATTCATTATTATTATTGGATTTTCGTGGAATATGTTCTGTAGTTGGTTAATTTCTCGTGAACCACTTACACCCTTACACCCATGAGAAGAACTGATACCTTTAAGATTTTGGATTAACCTATTATTTACTCCCCTACCACTCAAATATACAAGTCAACGACACTCTTTTCAAGGAGATACGTTCCCTATAGAAGTAGAACAACAATTTTCTCGAGATTCAACCTTAAGTTTTTGCTATAGGTAACACTAATTTCACCTAAACTTAAAACAAAAGAGATTACAATTTTGTCGAATAAAACTAGAACAATTAATGAGAAACATAAAAGGAGATGGAGAGAGAATGAATAGATCGGGAATTTAATCAAAATAGTCTCATAACTTTGCACATTTATTGAAATAGTTCCATAATTATCAATTTTTTTAATTTAGTCCCACATGTTTTCAATTTAATCCAGTTTAGTTTCAAATTGTCGGAGGTCTCCCTCAAAATTGCCCCAAACGACATCGTTTTTGGAAAAGCGTCCCTACACGCGCCACCAATTTTGGATCGAATATGTAAGACACGTGTTCAAAACGACGTCGTTTTGCATAATTTTAAGCGACCTCCGGCAGTTTGAAACTAAAATGGATCAAATTATATGAGACTAAATTGAAAAAATTAATAATTATGGGACAATTTCAATAAAGGTGTAAAATCATGGGACGATTTTGGTTAAAATCCCGAATAAACCATTTGTGCTCTCCCGACACAAATCCCATGCTGCATTAAGTAAGGAAAAACTCTCAATTTCGACCAGTAAATGTTGAGGCAAAACGCCTCTTAATTGAGACGGTCTCACAATAAGACGGAATATAATTTAAATATTGACGCTTCAAGTACATTTTGAAAGAGATGGGTGGGTTTCGTATGGACGCACCATATACTTATAAGGGGCCTTGGCCCTCCCAACTTTTTCTCTTTTACTAGTATTATATGTGTGTATATATATGCACTTTTTTAATTTTAGATATGCATGTACATCTCGTTTTTTATGGATGCGGCCTTCAAGGATGATAATATGGAGTTCGGAACTGGGTTTGCTATTTTCGACCATGGCGAATAATCATAGCAAACCGGGTCAACTTGAATCCTCTAGGCTCTGATTGGCAAAATTAACCGAAGCTATTAAACTGGGCATGGAATTTTGCTTAAAAAATAACATGGATGGACTCCACATTTTTTCTCGACTCACAAGATTCAATTCATGCTATTAGAAGCAGAGCGAATTTCTCGGGCATTGAAGAACACATCATCGATATCCCGAGAACAATGATAAAAAAAATACCTCGATGAAAAGTATTTGGCATACACCCCACTCCAACAAGAAAGTGGCACACAAATTGGCAAAGTTTGCTTCTAGATCCCTCCACTCTCACGCTTGGGTTAGGGGGCTAGATTCTTTCCCTGAATTACAAATATAGCTCGTGATTTACATTGATTAACTTTCTGAGCTCTGTTTGCCTTAAAAAAAAATCAACTAATTTGAAACTAAAAAAATCAATCGATCCACTTAATATTATCAAGGAGGAAATCCGGAATTAATATATGAGGATATGTACTCGTCTGCAAAAAAATATAAAATTCTTGTTTGTATAGAGATCTTATTTATGGTTAAGTAGGTGGGAATAGCAAGAATCGAGGCGGACTTCACATAAAAAAAAAGTTTAAATTTAATATTTAATTTTAAGCTTAAATCTGGCATGTTGTCTTGTATTATAGACTTTTTAATAAGCTAGGCCTGACCTTTTTAGTAAATAATCAGGCCAAAAAGCCTTTTAAAAGTTTATATAAAAAATGTTTTTTCATAATCCTACTAAGGCTACTATTCATCATAAAAAAATTAAAATTGCACCTATCAAATTTTAAGTGTCACAATAACACAAATTAATAAAAATACTAAATACTTCACCAAATTAATAAAATAAAGCAATAAAAAAATCATTATAAAAGTTAATGATTGTTAAAATATTTAAATCATTATAAAAGTTAATAGTTGTCGTACTGCGTTACTTACATTTGCATACTAGATATATACTAATACTAGTTACTATTATTAAATGCTAGTTTAGTGCCCCGCGCGGTTCTTTAATTAAAAAAAGTAATATTTATAATATATAATATATTTAATAAAAAAATATAATTATGTGCATAAATGCACTAACACATGATTTAATAATTTATTAATAATTGTTTAGGATGTATATTAGTATATTTGCTTCAAAAATTATCAGAATAAAGTTAAGTGGTTTAAGTACAATTTCAGTGATAGTTTAGTGAGTTTAGTGCAATTAGACATAAATATGATGTAAGAGGTGCAATGTTCAAACCTTAGTTATTGCAATTTTTTAATTAAAATACACATTGAAATGTCACATGAATGCCACATATTAACTACAAACCAATAGAAAAATAACACATGAATATAATAAAATGGGATAACTCATCCAAATTAACCTCAAAATGACACATTATTCAAATTAACCACAAGATGACACATCATCAAAATGAACTCTCTATTAGTAATATAGGGGATTACCTATTTTATTAATATTATTTTACAATTATATAATTATTTATATATATGTATTTAAATAGAACGATCTGTTGGACGTAAAAGGTCTAAGAAAATGCTCAAATCTGGCCTATTTAAATAAATAGACTTTTAAAAAGATCTGAGTCTAACTTTTTATTAAATGAGTCAACACTACAAAAAAGATGGGGTTTAATGACGGTTTTAACGACAGAAAAAATCATCACTAACGACATTAGCGACGGTTTTGGCGACGGAAAATAATCCGTCGTTGAATCGAGGGTCGCTAATCCTAGCGACGGTTTTTGTGACTGTCGCTGTTTAGCGACGGTATTCGCTAAATACGTCGCTAAAGCATGAACTTTTACGGAAAAAATGGCTCGCGGTGGTTCGAACCCGAGCCCAGGAGGCGCCTGGTGGGCACCAAACCACCCGAACCACGGACCATCTCGAACCCAACTACCAAGCAAATCATATATAAGCCACCAAGCCTCCCAATTAAATGAGGTAAATTTTCCCTCCCAAGGGGGACCGAACACGGGACCTGTGGGAGCCAGAGCGGGGATCAAACCGCTCGGGCACTTGCTTTCTTGCGTTTACTTAATGAAATTAATTCTATTTGTCCTAAAAATCATTTTTTTTTTCAAAAAAAAAATTAAAATCCTTTATTTCAATTATCTAATTTAATGATTTAACCACATTTTAATATAATTATTAGAATTTTTATTTATTTATAAATTTAAATGAAATTTTATTATATTAAAATTATATTTATTTATTTTTAATTCATTTTTTTTCACTTTTTAAAAAAAAATTATTTCATTTGTTTAATTTAACTATCTAATAATCTTTAAAATACTAACTATATATATTTTTTACTTTATAAATTATAAATAAATCATTATATTCTTTTAAAATTACATATGTCCTAAAAAATATTTTTTTTTAAAAATACTACTTTCTATTTAAAAAGGTATTTTTTTTCTATTTAAACAAGCAATACTTTCTAACAAGTACTACTTTTCATTTAAACAAGCAATACTTTCTATTTAAACAAGTAATACTTTTAATTTAAACAAATAATACTTTTCATTTAACCAAGTACTACTTTTCTATTTAAACGAGTACTACTTCTCTATTTAAACAAGTAATACTTTTCTATATAAACAAGTACTACTTTTCATTTAAACAAGTAATATTTTTCTATTTAAACAACTACTACTTTTATATTTATACAAGCAATACTTTTCATTTAACAAGTAATACATTTTATTTAAATAAATAATATATTTTTGTTTAAATAGAAAAGTATTACTTGTTTAAATAGAAATGTAGTAATTATTTAAATAGAAAAGTAGTACTTGTTTAAATGAAAAGTAGTACTTGTTTAAATGAAAAATATTATTTATTTAAATAGAAAAGTAGTAGTTGTTTAACTGAAAAGTATTACTTGTTAAAATTAAAAGTAGTACTTGTTTAAATAAAAAGTAGTACTTATTTAAATGAAAAATATTACTTGTTTAAATAGAAAGATATTATTTGTTTAAATACTAGTAGTTGTTTAAATGAAAAATATTACTTGTTAAAATGAAAAGTAGTACTTGTTTAAATGAAAAGTAGTACTTGTTTAAATAAAAAGTATTACTTGTTTAAATAGAAGTTGTAATTGTTTAAATAGAAAAGTAGTACTTGTTTAAATGAAAAGTATTACTTGTTAAATTAAAAGTATTACTTTTTTAAATAGAAAAGTAGTACTTGTTTAAATAAAAAGTATTGTTTAAATAGAAGTTGTACTTGTTTAAATAGAAAAGTAGTACTTGTTTAAATGAAAAGTATTACTTGTTAAATTAAAAGTATCACTTGTTTAAATAGAAATGTAGTACTTGTTTAAATAGAAAATTAGTACTTGTTTAAATGAAAAGTAGTACTTGTTTAAATGAAAGGTATTATTTAATTAAATGAAAGGTATTACTTGTTTAAATGAGAAGTAACACTTGTTAAAATGAAAAGTAATACTTGTTTAAATGAACAGTAGTACTTGTTTAAATAGAAAGTATTACTTGCTTAAATAAAAAGTACTTGTTTAAATAGAAAAGTCATACTTGTTAATACTTTTCATACTTTTCTAGTTAAACAAGTGATACTTTTTATTTAAACAAGTACTACTTTTCATTTAAACAAGTACTACTTTTCATTTCAACAAGTACTACTTTTTTATTTAAACAAGTAATACTTTTCTATTTAAACAAGTACTACTTTTTATTTAAACAAGTACTACTTTTTATTTAAACAAATACTACTTTTCTATTTAAACAAGTAATACTTTTCATTTAACAAGTAATAATTTTTATTTCAACAAGTAATACCTTTCATTTAAATAAATAATACTTTTTATTTAAACAAGTACTACTTTTCTATTTAAATATGTACTACTTTTCATTTAAACAAATACTACTTTTCTATTTAAACAAGTAATACTTTTCTATTTAAACAAGTACTACTTTTCATTTAAACAAGTACTACTTTTCTATTTAAACAAGTAATACTTTTCATATAACAAGTAATACTTTTCATTTCAACAAGTAATACCTTTCATTTAAATAAATAATATTTTTCATTTAAACAAGTACTACTTTTCATTTAAACAACTACTACTTTTCTATTTAAACAACTACTATTTTTCTATTTAAACAAGTGTTGTAACCAAATCAACAACCAATCAAAGACCACTTTACTACACGTCCACCAAATAAACTGTGGGACGAACATAGGTGGATCGAATACAGTGGATTTGAAACAGTGGATTTGAAAGCACAAAGCGCGATCACAAGTGAACAAGCACGAAACTCGCTAGCTCGGACGACCAGAGAACATCAAAGGCCACCACACGATGAAAAGTATACTCACCCGGCAACGAGGGCTACTCCCAAAGTAAATGAAAGATGAATAGTCCGCCGAAATAGAAACGAATGATCGAACACAGAAGGAAAGATATGCGCTCTCGTCTTCCAGACAAACAGATCAACAGAGAACACTCATGCCCACCACCCCGTCGAACACAAGACCAAGCCAATTACCGAAAACACCACACAGTGTTGGGGTTATACTGGAAAGTATGCTTTTACTTTGTATAACCAAACTGAATTTCTGTCTTATTTACTGAAATAAATTATTTATCACTGATTCTTTAAATATCATTGAATGTTACATTTATTTACTGCATAATTGTTCAATGAATAGTACGTGTTACATTGTAGTTAATTTAGTGATACCAGATCACAGAAGATTAAATTAAATGTAGTCCTTGTAACTAAAAAGTACTGCTCACGACCTAAATGGAAATGAACTATCCATCGTGAAAGGTTGAAGTGTAAGACTCAGATTGGTTTGTCTTGACCAAGAGATTACACTAGTGCATGACCGATGCCTTGGAATAGGACCTACAGGAGGATAAATTCTTCAGACCTAATTAGGAAGAATTAGACCTCAGTGGTTCGTTATTTCTTAATCTTCGTCCCTTAAATAGGATCGTGTGTGGTTAGTAATTATTGCTTTGACTTATGACAAGTAGAGAATCAATGAGATTCAATACTTTATATCTTGGGCAATATTATTGGTCACACGCGATTGCTAAGATTTAATCTGAAGAATCGTGTGTGCAAGCACGCTTTGTTCGATTTGTTCCTTGGGAGGTTCATAAGATTTATCATACCAAATCTTGCAAGTGGAATTAGTTTCCTGGTATGGATAATAATGTTGAACCGTTCCTTGACCAAGGACAAAAGATATTAATTAAAGGAAAGCAGTTTCAAAGGGCTTGAATTAATAATTGGGCTGGATAATCTTAAACACGGGAAATAATAACCGGGAGCCATATTAACAGTAATATGGGTTAAGATGGATAGTGCAATATTAATTATGTAGTGGAATTAATTAATAATTATGTAGTGGAATTAATTAATAATTATGTGCTTGAATAATATTGTGGCTCAATGTTAGATATTCAAAGTCCATTAGAAGGTCCAATCTTAATTCTCCTAAAGGCCCCTCAAGTAGTCCAAGCATAATGTCCAATAACTGAAAAAGGTGTTTAAAATAAAATAAATTATGGTTGCTTATTTTTTCCAATTTTTCGAAAAATACAAATAAAAGAGGGAGAAAGATTTTCTTTGAATTTTGTTATGGAATGAGGATAAGTATTCTTGGAATACAAGATTATCTCATTAAATTCAAGAAATCTCCCACTTGGCTATTTGTTGAGAAATTTCGAAAAATATGAGAAATAAAGGGAAATAAAGATTTTCTTGATTTTCTTGAAAAAATATTATGGAAGATATGTATTCTTGCAATACAAGTATATCTCATAAATTCAAGAAGATCCAAATCATGGAATCTTTATCCTTGTTTTTCAAAAATAACCATAACAAGAGAAGGTGAGATTTTTATGGAATATTTTAATTATGAAGAAAATAATATATGAGATATATTCAAGATTTCTTGGAGATCAAGAAAAATATTTTTCCTCCCTATTCCATGATAAAAAAAAAAACAGTCACCACCTAATCTATAAATAGGGGATGATTTCTTCATCCCCAATGAACAATTCCATGTGTTGGAAAAATTAGAAATCCACAAAGGTGGTGCAACAAATAATTTATTTTCCCTTTTGTTAATTGTTCGCGAGTTTCCTTCCACCGGATTGACGAGCAAGTGCTAGGGAATACTTGGGAAGGCTTTTTGGTGTGTTCTTATCAACCGAGTCCATTGTCATTCCAAACATGTTAGTTCAGGTAATCCCGTAGCAATTCCGCATGCGTAGGATTTATGTGAACTGTTTATATGCATGATTTGTTGTTGAATTATTATTTGAATTAATATAGGATTAATTCATGCTAGTAATAATTGTTAGAATTAAATTTGTATTTAAATATTCATCCCGAATAGATCCGGGCAATTAATTCCCCAACAATGATATGTATCTTACGAGATACATAATATGCGATTTCACGAAGGAGGTGGGAAGATGCAAGAGGGGATTGAACGTGGTAGCTGTTACCAGTGTCCCACATAATAATTATCAAGCGACGTAGATTGGAAGCGACAAGGGGATTGCATGTGGTCGGAGCAACCAGTGTCCCAAAATGAATTTAAATGATCCAAATAAATGTTTATGATCAAATGATCACTACAAAAAAATATTTGTTTAAAGAGGAAAATTAACGAGGGCAAGAGAACCTTCGGAATTTAATGAGAGATTTAACGAGGGTTAAGATGAACGAGGGTTTTAATGAGGGTATCGCCCTCATCACATTTAACGAGGGTAAATACCCTCAAAAAAGCGCTTAGCACGATCAATCGAGGGCTACCCGCCTCAAAGATTTTCAACACCACACGAATCAACGAGGGCCCCCCGCCGCCGCCGCCCCCCTTGCCAACTGAGCCCCGACACGCGCCTTTGCCGAGGTGCATTTACACGGTGATGAATGTCAAGGGAAAACAAAGAACACAATGAAATCGAGTGTAGCTTTACTTTCACATGCAGTATCTAAAAAATTTACTAATCAGAACAAGTCTACCGCAACAGGTAATTAAAAAAAGGTTGAGTGAATCACTCTTATTAGGTGCAAAGAAATTTTTATAATTATTAATAGATATAAAAGGTGTTCCAAAAAAATTAATACACCCTTCTAAAATCCAATTTTTTTTTTTGAAAAAGTGAATGGCTGAGTGTGAGGGAGAGAGAAAGATATGGTAATTGATGTGCGGGTGTTGGGAGAGTATTGTGGGTATTTCACATAAAATTTGCACCTAGTAGAAATTAGGAAATATTATTAGATCTAGAAGTGATACAATACGTATTTTTACATTTAGGAGTTCTAATAAATAGAGAAAGATATGTACTATATATCACATTATTTAAAATAATGCACGGTACCTACAGTACAAATAACCAAAGATGAAAAACCTCATAGTCATAGGGAGACATGAGAACTAAAGATCGATGACAAATAATGGCGTTCTATGAGTATGACCATTGAGTGCTGTAATATAGAAAAAGAAAATTGTAATTAATATGAGTTTTACAGTTTTAAGCCGGTTTCAACCTCCAACAATTACCGAGAAAAAAAAGTTTTTTGGTCCCATAACTTATCTACTGTCCAATTTTCGTCCCAAACTATTTAATTGACAAATTTTAGTCCCATAACTAAATTGATTGTCCAATTTTGGTCCTATTTTTGCCGAAAAATCACGAGTAATGCCATTTTGATGACGTGTAAGTCACGTGTTGATAAAATTTGGGGGTTCTCTATACCCTCGATGACGTGAACGCTAACTATTTATTTCTTTTTATTTGTTTACGTTTTTCAATCAATTAAACTACACATGTGTAAATAATTCAATAAATTCTAATCAAAACTAAAATTTAAAATCTGAAAATGTAAGAACAACTAAATTTTACCGGCACGTGACTTGCATGAGATCGAAAATGACATTTTTTCCAAATTTTCGGTGAAAATGGGACCAAAATTGAACAATCCATTTAGTTATGGGATTAAAATTGGACATTAAATTTTTTTGGGACAAAAAATGGACATTGCATAAATTATGGGACAAAAAAACTTATTTTCTCACAATTACCCCTACAAGAAATATATGTAAATTAATAAATAAATCACACAGGACAATTACATGGTTCACTAACAACGTGTAATATCAGTCAAGAACATCGATCTTGATGGTGCAACTAAGCAATAATCGCCGCAAAATAGCGTGACCCTCAATCGACTTGCAACGACACCTCGTCTTTATCTTATCTTTGATCCGGCCAAGGCATTTCATCTTCGAATGGTCCTTTTTAGTAGTGAAAGTGTAGCTTCTCAAATACAACTGTCTGCTTGCAAAACCCCCCTTCTCCAACAACGCCTCCCGGTCCCGGTCGCGGCCGCTCCGCCCATCTCCGCCGTGGAGGATGATTGACTCGATGAACTCAGCCTCGGACTCCGGCCACATAAAACACGAGGAAAACTTGAAAGACGTGGGAAAATGGCCACCGTTGGAATCCATCCTTCTTGATCGATACGTAATTAATTAATTTTTGTATACTAAGATATATGTCATGTATGAATATATATATATATATATATATATATATCAGGACGTATAGTCCAGATTAGTCCAAGAAGTTTAAGTGATACTATTGTTTATTTTTTTGGTTTAGGATTCGAGATCCTTTCTGTTACGTACATGTACAGTACAAAGATTGTGTTAACCGTTCTCCAAAATCTAAAATTAATGTGTTGCAAAGACTTTGGATTTGGTAATTTTTTACTAGACTTGACTTATTATTGATCTACGGATCTCAAAGATAAGATAACAAACAACTCGACTTAATTAAATGTGAATTAAGGAGATATAATAAAATCTATTATCAGTGAAAGATTTACGAATCTAAGATCATATATTTATATATAATATATATATATATGTCTTGCATTATCAAATCGAAAATTACAATTCGAAAGATATGATATGTTAATCTCGTAAATTGCAAAGAAAAAGAGCATAAAGAATTATAAAAAATAGGAGTATATATATCTATAACGTTAACTCAAAATATCATGATTAATTAATAAAGAAATATTTTTTCAAAAAGCTGGTAAAAGATCCCATATAAAAATAAATAAATAAATCATACATTCCTTGTACACATTGTAAAATATTTAGTTAGTTGACACGGTTAAACATACTCCTTTTAAATAAATTAATATCCTTATATAGTTAATTACTATTAATTCAACTAGTAATCGAACCCGTGCATCGCTATAGTTGAACATTTGTTTTAATAGTGAGTAATTCGATTTTTGCAAAAAAATTTAAGAATAACGTTTTACCTAATTCATATTTAATACGTAAATTTAAATTAAATCCACTCGTTAAGTATTGAAAATATCGAAACACGCCGAAATGTAAGTGAAAGGAGATAGCAGTTATGGGTTCATGAAAAAAACGTAGTATCAAAACAACCGAAATTTTAAATGACTACAGATTTCGAAAAATCTTTCTGAAAACTATATTTTTTGTTTGTTTGACTGTTTTTTCATCATTGCGGCACACCAAAATCTTCAAGCTCTTGCAATTGGTGACTCTCGAAACTGTCACGTAGAACTGACCGTGACTGAAAATTGATTTCTTCAAAAATATGTCAACATTTGAAAGTGAATATAATTACTTTTTTTTGGTTGAGTGAATCTATATGAAATAGAAAAATTATCAAATTTAGTAAATCTTTTATTAAAATATATTTGTATTCCTATTGAACTATTTACTTATTTAAATAGAAAAGTATTACTTTTTTAAAAGAAAAATATTACTTGTTTAAAAGAAAGGTATAACTTGTTTAGATGATAAGTATAACTTGTTTAAATAGAAAAATATTACTTGTTTAAATGAAAAGTAATATTTGTTTAAGTAGAAAAATATTACTTGTTTAAATAGAAAAGTATTACTTGTTTAAAAGAAAAGTATAACTTGTTTAGATGAAAAGTATAACTTGTTTATATAGAAAAGTATTACTTGTTTAACTGAAAAGTATTACTTATTTAAATGAAAAGTATTACTTGTTTAAATAGAAAAGTATTACTTGTTTAAATAGAAAAGTATTGCTTGTTTAAAAGAAAAAAGTATTACTTGTTTAAAAGAAAAATATAACTTGTTTAGATGAAAAGTATAACTTGTTTAAATAGAAAAGTATTACTTGTTTAAATGAAAAGTATTATTTATTTAAATAGAAAAATATTACTTTTTTAGATAGAAAAGTATTATTTTGTTTAAATAGAAAAGTATTACTTGTTTAAAAGAAAGTATAACTTGTTTAGATGAAAAGTATAAATTGTTTAAATAGAAAATTATTACTTGTTTAAAAGAAAAGAATAACTTGTTTAGATGAAAAGTATAAATTGTTTAAATAAAAAAGTATTACTTGCATAAATGAAAAGTATTACGAAGGTTTTTTTTTCTTCTGACCTTTCGTCTTCAGAGTCCTCTGAGAGAATACGTTGAAATCTCTGGTTGTTAGAAGAGATTTTGGAGAGTGAAATGTATTCATATTTTTTGAAGAGAATCAAAGAAAATCCATAGAGTATTAAAATCGATGGATTGTCGAATACATAAAGATTTTTTAAGACTTTTTAAAATCCGTATTGAATACCTCATGATTTTTAAAGACTTTTGAAAATCCGGATTGAATACCCTCAAACTTTAAAAGTCTAAAAAAATTCCTACAAACTCCACAACCAATACACTCCCCTTAGTCTTTTTCCATTTCAATTTTGTTGGAAAAGAAAATATGGTGAACGAAAAGTATGAAAAACCCCTCTAATGTAGTTATTGTTGCGTGTGGAGCTAAACATATCTTCTTCTTTTTTTTCTGTTTTGTCTAGGGAATAATTCTCAATCGTGGTTTTCGAGAACCTCAATACTTTCAACTATAATTGAGACGACATATAATTTATTTATTTTTTGACAGGGAGACGACGTATAATTAAATAGTCATTAATGTGACGTTAGTTTCATAGAGTATGTGTATATAGATAGAAAGAAAAAAAAATCTGAGTCATGATATCAGTGTAAACTTATGTAATATATTTCAATAGATTATAGATACATGGAATATATAGATATATCTAACCTCAAAATACAATATTTTGAACAATATTTATCATACAAATTCTTAATTTTATAGGACGAATACTACTTTCAGTTTATTTCAACACTCAACATATTTGGTGCAATTATAAATTAATTGATAGCATAAGAAAGATAATAAATAGTTGATAAAATATTAGTAACATTATTGCAGGAAAATAAAATAAAAAAATTAGTTCATAACAAAAGGAAATAAAAGCCATAAATAAATATTGAACTATTCTTTCTCAATCTTGATTTTAGTCATCATTTTCTTTTTTTGGATTTAAACTTATCATATCAGTTCAAGATAGTGGTCTCTTAGGATTTTCTTCATTTGTTATATCAATGAGGTCGAGATCTGGATCTTCTGATTGAATTAGAGTGTTTTGTTTAATTGAAGAGTTGACGGTCTCGTCGATGGAATCATCCTACACGAAAAAAAAATTATAATTACTTATTTATAATAATAACTTTAGAATGAAAATATTCTAACAGTAGAAAGACTTACTTGAGTATTACGAAAATTTATAGAATATGTAGAGATGATTTTCTCACCCGTATTAATTTTAATAACACTGAAAGTGTTATTAGAATTATGTCATCTTTAACATCAATTTTGAACATCAACTCCTTTTCAATAATATCTTGCAGCTCTTCCCTATACCACCCGCTTTAATCTGTATAATTATTTAGATCATATTTTTTAATTGAAGACTCTGATATATTAGTCCATGAATTTTCATATGTGAAATATGGACTCAATCTAGTTAAATACACAAATATTAATAAAAGGTAATCAATGGTATATAAGGAAAAAAAATGATATTGTAAAAATAACAAAAATAGTCAAGTGTAATATTAGGAATAACTTACATTGCTTTAAAATCTTGTATTTCCTTTACGTCCAAATAATGAATGATTTTTTAGGGATTAAATGCACTGGTGACTGATATGGTATTTCACAACAGATGTCTGAATTAGAAATACATATATTTGTACGTACTAATACAATTATTTAGAGGCATAAATTTAAAAGAAAACATAATATATAAATTATACCACCAAAAAGCTTCGGGCGAAACATTTATAAAATTATCACTGGAGCCTCTTCACCTTTTTCTTTCTTCATTTTAAATATTTCATCTATGAATTCTTCCCATAATGTAACTGTCATAAGATTACTCCTACATATTTAAAAAAAAATTATATATACATGTTTTGGAATCTAAAAATAAACGTATTTCATATATAAATTTATGAATAAGTAATAAGTAAATAATATGTACTCAGATCCTCTAAAGTTAACTCCATCATACTCACTTTTGCTAATTGCCCTTAATGACTTAAGTGACACTTTTCCAAAGATTTCAAATGATTCCAATAATATCCTAAAAAAAAAAAATGTAGATATATATACACACATATATTCAAAGGAATTACACACAATTTTTTTTTTTAAATTATCAATTAATTGGGTATCATCCAATGAAGTTGCAAAAATCAAGTCAATATAGCTCTTGAAGTTGTACATATTACGCATGAAATTTGAATCGAAGAACTCTGTTACGCGTGTGCTAGAGATAAATAGAATCTTTTTTTTTTTCGGGCTAGTCCTATATGTATTGTTATCTTCTATAACAACAAAGTTACGAATGATGTATAATCGATCCTCTTTTTTTTTTCTTGTTGATCTCAACCTCTTTGTGCCTTATTGTTGCATGAATTTGGTCGTTCTTTAATCAAAGAAGGTCAATATTAACAATAGAGGAAAAATAAATATATAAGTATTATAAAATATGAAATGTTGTGCTTTTAATGTATCTCGTTGTCATGAAAAACACATTCGAGATTCATTGTCTTGTTATTAGATAATGAGCACTTGTTTCATACGCTCGAACATAACACAATTTCATACACCATCCCTTTTTCTTGGAATCAATTTCTTTGATTAGAGAAAAGTTTGTAGACATTTTGATAATTCACTTGAAACAACTCTACAAATAACAAAAAATAATCATGATGTATATCCAAACTTTCACTCACTATTTTCGCTCCACAATTGGCCAACCAAAAAATCACTCATTAAGGACACACAACAAACCTACAATGCTACAAATCATTCCAGAATTATCAGTGGCAAGATTCACACATTCCAGAATTATATTATAAGAAAAACCCATTTTAGAGAAACAATAAGTTCAATGGTGCAATTATGCACCATTCAGCTTCTAGCAACGCAGATCTACATCAAGCCAGAACTTAATACTTGAACATCAATTATTAAAATAGATCAAAAAAGAAAACCTTGTTACCAGAATTAAATCCCATTAGATCCCAACAGAAAACAATCAAACTTCAAAATAGATAAAACCACAAGTAAACAACGCCCCACGAAATTAAAACAACCAAAGTAGAATTCAACCCAAAGAAACTAAAAAAATACAAGAAAGAAAGACTTTCAGTTTATTATATAGAGGTTGAAAGGAATTGAGATCATGTAAAGATACATTGCTAGAAAGATTTTGCAGATAAATTCATATCCCTCAAATATATCGTCTCTTAGTAATTAATCTTGTAAAGAATAAAATATATACATGAAAATATATACATATTTATTCTGCTGGATATATGATATTTACTAAATCTTGTAAAGAAGGAAATATATACTTGAAAAACGTTTTTTTTAATTGAGTTATTTAATTATTATGGTTTTGTATGAGAGGATAAAAGAGTCACAAGTGTTTTTCGCCCACAAATATCAAATATGTAAGTTGGACTCGAAAACTCGAGTTGAAATCCACGTATGGAAATCACCATACAACCATAAATTAATAATTTTAAATTTTTTTCTAAAAGAAAAGTAGAAAAATCGTAAATTCGTAAAGTAAAATCGGCATATTCAATATGTAGAATTCTCAATCCTTCAAAAATTCACATCAAATACAAAATCATCAACAAACATATTTTTTAATAAAACACTCAAATCAAATAAGTTCTAACAAACAAATAGACGAAAAACAAATCGTTGATCATAAGAAACAATACAGATATTAATTTTCCCAGCAAGAAACACATACATGTATAGATGACAAAAAATTCTAATTCTAATTAAAAAAATACAAATATGAAAAACAATAAATATTAAATTAAGCTTAGAAATTCTGATAAAAAAAGTATCAAGTGTGGTGTGAATTTCTGGCTTGAAGCTTCTAACGTGATGAAAGTAGAATGCTCGGTGTTTGTAATAATAAATTTGAAAAAAATCTAATGTAAGATTTTCAAATCTTGAAACAATATATCACAAGATCACGAAATTTCATACCTAATTATTTTGGAAACAATATGCTTATCTTTATGCACATCAAATCTCAAAACAATATATTAGAAGATCACGAATTGTCAAATATATACATGGGAAACGATTTTTTTAATATATTAAAATATTTTATTTCAATTTTTTTACATAAATATTTTCGATAAGATTATCTACTATTTTTTTAATATATTAATTACCGATTTAGCAATATTTTTTTGAGGGAAAATCTAATGGTTTTTAAATTTGGGGCGGTTTCTGCTTTTATATATATATATATATATATATTACTATTAATTATTAATAATCCTTTGAAAAAAAATATAGTAACATTTGTCATAATTTAAAATTTTAATAATATCTTCTTATAATTAATTATTTATTTCCTCCATTCTAATTTTTATTGGCAATTCAAAATGATATACAAGGATTTTGATGAGAAAATTGTTTATTATTATTAAAAATGGTAATTGAAGTTGCTTTTTGTTGAATGGGGTTTGATCCTTTTTAGAGAATGAATCATAAGGTAGATATTTTTGTGTATAATGAGATGTAATTTATATGGCAAAGTATAGTGTGAACAAGTTTCACGGTGAAATTGGTTAAGGTGTGTGATTTATATTACTAAAGAGTATGACTTTTTACTGTAAATGGTGTGACTTTTTACTGTAAAGAGTATTACTCATAAAAGTGACGGGTGTGACTTATATTATTGCAAAGATTGTCGTAGTGATAATTGAAGAGTGTGACTTATATTACTAAAGAGTATGTCTGTAAAAAAAAAAACAGTTTCATAGTGAACAAGTTTCACAGCATACCAACTCAATTTATATATGTATGTAAAGTTATTTTTTGTCATTTATGGAATGAAAAAAAAAAAAATAAAACATCCATTAATAAATTTTGAGCAATAAAAAGCAAGACCTGCGATAGTGTAATATTTATCATAAATTATATCATAAAGATTTAAAAGGAAATATATTGTTAGTTGACATGGTCATACACTTTTTCAAAAGTCATTATCTTTTCATAATCAATATTTTTATAATCATTTATTTGTTAATACTGATAACTGAACATATATGATGCATAACTATAGTTACACAATTAATTTAAAAGTCATAATAATATAGATTTCATAAAAAAAAAATTATAATGACAATGTGTAAGAAATATTTGTAACAACTCCGAATTCATAATTCATATTAAATGTACAATAAAATAAACAAAGTTTAAAAGGACTTTAGATTTCGAAACATCTCCCTAATAATCACATTTTTTGTCATTGTCACTGATCGTTCATCATCGCCCAAATAAAAAAAAAAAACTTCAAACAATTGCAATCGGTGACTATAGGATCAGCCATGTACAAGTACAACTGACCATAACTGAGACCTTCTTTAAGAATATGTCAACATTAACAAGTGATTGGGAAAAAAAGAAAAGATGGAGTAAACATTCTCAGAAACAAAAATTAGGTTTAGGTGCGATTCAAGAACACAAAACCCCGAAATCCGCCGGTTTTTATAAATTGTCGAAAGGCAAAAATTGTTGAAGAACAATAGTTGTCCAGGCGCGACTTGATAGATACATGAGTTATCTAACCCATAAATTTAAGAAATCAAGATATGTATTTTATTTAATTGTCAGGTCTATAAAATTGTGTCAACTCAGCGCCTAAAACATGTGCATCTCTGAGATTCTAAATTTAAAATGGGATGTGGCAGGTATGAATCAACGTCGCCTTTTTGTTATTTTCTGCAAAATGGGATAAAAAATTGAGCAATTAAAGTAGTTATGGAACTATATTATTTTAATTATAGTTATGAGACGAAAATAAATATTTTAGGAAGGGAAAAATTGATGGATTCAAGGACTAAGAAAAATTATAAACGGGAAAATATATAAGATTGAATAGTTTTACTCCCTCCGTCCCAATCTTCGTGGGATTGTGACTGTTCATAAGGATTTAGTGGAATAGTGATAAAGTGGTTAAGTATGAAGAGTTGTTTATTAGTATTTTATATGATAAAGTGATAAAAGTGATGGGTAATTGTGGGTAGAAAGTGTTGTTTATTAATATTTTATGTGATAAAGTGATAAAGTAATAAAGTGTGTAAGTAACTTTACCATAAAGATTTGGACAAAAAAAGTGGGTACTTTACCATTGTTGTAGCCATAATAATCGGCCAGCGACCGCATGGTGAATATTGATGACGTGACAACCATGGTCTAGCAGTAAAGTACAAGGAGCCGAGGTCGGCCCCGTAGGGCGACCTGGCAGTGATCAAGGAAGAAGAAGAGTCGAGCTCGCAGGGGCGAGCAGCCTCCCCCGAGGTCGACCAAAGAAGGATAAAGACGAGTCTAGCTCGCCTAATCGGGCGACCTCCCTCGAGGTCATTCCGTAGGCGAGGTCGGCAGGTGTGTCAAAACGAAGACAAGCAAGGAAATTAGATCAAGATAGAGATTCCATTGTTTATTATGGAAATAAAAGATCTTACACATCTATTGAAGATCCGGGCGAAGATTTAGTGTATCTTGTATTTTCCTATTTAGAAGGCCCATTATGTGACCCGTTAGGGTTTTCATCTTTGTACCTTGTAAATGTTATAAATAGGGGACAAACCCCAAAGAAAAAAGGGAGACGAAAATACATAGGAAGAAGACAGTAAAATATCCTGGCTTGGTATGCCCCCCAGAGTTCGTCCGAAAGGACTACATGCCCCCCAGACGTAGTCCTTTCGGACGAACTGGGTCAACAAATTCATTGTTCTTTGCGTTTTTCATTCATTATTCATTCACGATTCATATATTACTTGTTTGTGTTGGGGATTATACTGAAAAGTATGCTTTTTACTTTGTATAATCGAAACTGAATTTCCAGACTTATTTACTGAAATAAATTGTTTATCACTGATGCTTTAAATATGATTGAATGTTATATATATTTATTGCATAACTGTTCAATAATTCGTACGTGTTACACTGTAGTTAATTTAGTGATACCCGATCACAGAAGATTAAATTAACAGTCCCTTGTAACTATAAGTACGCCATTCACTTACCTAGATGGAAATGAACAACCATCGCGAAAGGTTGAGGTGTAAAGGCTCAGATTGGTTTGTCTTGACCAAGAGATTACACTAGTGCATGATACCGATCATTTGAATAGGACCTATGGAGGATAAATTCTTCGAATCAACATGGAAGAATTAGACCTCGGTGGTTCGTTGTTTCTTAACCTTCGTCCCTGAAATAGGATCACGTGGGATCGGGAAACTATTGCTTTGACTTATCATGGGTAGCGAATCGAGAGAGATTCAATACGTCATTTTATCTTGGGCAATATTATTGGTCACATGTGATTGCTAAGATTTAATACTAAGAATCGGTGTGCAAGCACGCTTGCTTGATTTGCCCCCTTGGGAGGTTCATAAGTTTTATCATACCAAATCTTGCAAGTGGAATTTGTTTCCGGTATGGATAATAATGTTGAACCGCTCTCGATTAAGGACAAAAGATATTAATTAATGGAAAGCTATTTCAAAGGGCTTGAATTAATTAATGGGCTAGATAATCTTAAACACGGAAATAATGACCGGAGCCATATTGACCGTAATATGGGTTAAGATGGATAGTGCAATATTAATTATGTAGTGGGATTAATTAATATTTATGGGATTAATTAATATTTATGGGCTTGAATTATATTGTGGCTCAATATTAGATATTCAAGATCCATTAGAAGGTCCAATCTTAATTCTCCTAAAGGCCCCCCGAGTAGCCCAACACATATAGTCCAATAACCTAAAAAAGGTGATTAAAATAAAATAAATATTGTTGCTTATATTTCCTCATTAAATTAAAAATTATGAATAAAAGAGGAGAAAGATTTTCTTTGAATTTTGTTATGGAATGAAGATATGTATTCTTGGAATACAAGATTATCTCATTAAATTCAAGAAATCTCCCACTTGGTTATTCATTAAGAGATTTTCTAAATTTTTTGGAAAATAGAGAAGCAAGAAAGATTTTCTTGATTTTCTTGAAAAGATATTATGGAAGATATGTATTTCTTGAAATACAAGAATATCTCATAAATTCAAGAAGATCTAAATCTTGAAATCTTGCTCAAATTTTCTAAAAATTATACCATAAAATAGAGGAGGTGGATTTTGTGGAATATTTTAATTATGGGAAAAAAAGAATATATGGGATATATTCAAGATTTCTTGGTGACCAAGAAAAGTATTTTCCCACATTGAAAAACCACCAAAATTTCGTGCCCTCCTCTCCTATAAATAGGGGATGATTAGTTCATTTCCAAGTACAATTCCATGTCTTTGGAAATATTAGCAAATCCACATGTTGGTGCAACAAAGTTTATTTTTTTTTTTTGTTAATTGTTCATGAGCATCCTTCCACCGGATTGTCGAGCAAGGGCTAAGGGAATACTTGGGAAGTCCTTTTGGTTAGTCCGTCCGACCAAAGCCACCGCCATCCCGAGAGGTACGCTTAAATAACCCGTAGATTCCGCATCGTAGGTTTTACGTGGCTTTTTATATGCATGATATGTTGTTGCAATTATTATTTGAATTAATATAGGATTAATTCATGGTAGTAATAATTAATGAATTAAATTTGTATTTAAATATTCACCCCGAATAGATCTGTGCGAATCATTCCCAACAATCGTATCGAGCCGTGTTTCGCTCAATTTTTAAATTGTAATTTAATTAAATGAACATTAAATTTGAAATTGGATAGTAGAACCATTAGATCTGTTTTTGCAGGTATCCAATTGTCATGGATTTTAATGTTTTATTTTGCATTCATATAAACCGTGGTTTTTAATTGATTCGTTTCGGATTTGTTTTGCCTCGTGAGAAAATCCACGAGTAGACTAGGATTTGTTTGATTTGATCAATGTAATAGACTAGTCTAGATCTAGGTTTATTTATTTTTGTAAATAAATTGTAACCGGATCGGGAACGAAGAGATGAAGAATTAAAGGACGAAATCCGAGAACCAGGCGTAGGGCGGCGCGGGCGCGCGCTGGCACGCATGGGCGACGGGCGAGGCCGGGCGGGCCGAGCGCGCGCGAGATGCAGGCCGGCGCACGGGCGGTGCGTGCTCCAGGCCGGGCGGACGCCGCGGGCGCGCGCACGGGCGCGCGCGGAGACGCGGGCGAGGCCGATGTCGCGGGCGAGGCGGAGGCGGGCGAGCGCGCGCGCGCGGATGCGCGCGGACGCGCGCGTCGCCTGCCGAGGACTGCCGACTCCTGCCGACAGCTGCCGAGGCGTGCCGAGGCGCTGGCGGGCGTGCCTGCCAGACGGTGCCGAGGCTGCCTAGGTTGTCCTAGGCCAAGCGGCGGGCCGGATCGCGGGCGTGCATCCCGGCTGATGTTTGCTTACGTGGCGGTTCGAGACGGCGTATTTTTCGAGACGAACGAGTGGGAGAAATTCGAGACGTGTTTCTTCAAGATCAAGCCAAGAAAAATCATACCATGACAATTGGATAATTTGTGCCCAATATGTTTATTTTTCTGTTATGCTTCATTTATTTGTGCTATCTTATGCTTTATTTAATTTGTTTAAATGTGTTTGCATGAGGGTTGCCAAATTGAAAAATCTCAACTTCAAAATTACTAAGTATGTTTAAATAATTAATTGACAATTTTATTCTGGATAATAAAATTGAATTAATTTTGACCTCCATGATTTATTTATTTGTGAATTCTTTTGGAGAAATTCCCCCCACGGGACGGTCAAAAGATAGGTTTCACATGAATGAATTCCGAAAGGATGATTGTGGGTTATTACTAGTGGCGACGATGACCTCCCCCCACGAGGCTCGATCAAAGCGAAATAGTAATCTCAGATTTAATCATGGTTATTACTTAGGTGTAAAATTGATATGCATATACTTCCCAAGTCCCCGTCAATTTTATATTGGTCAAGTGGGGAGCCAACTATTAATCTGGATATTAAAGGTTTGTAACGTTTTGTTTGTAACTCGCCAATGTGTTTAAATAATGACCCACCCCACGTGGCTTATTTAAACTGCTTTTGAGATGTTGGGCGATGCATGTTCATATTTTTTTTGAGATTTTAATATGATGCATGTGATCAAACTTTGTGATAATTTTGTGCTTATGCATATTATTGTTTATTTCAGTTCATCATGTCGCAACCTTTTAATCCACTGTTATATACACTCAAAGAACACCAATTATCTGGAGAAAACTATAATGTTTGGAAACGAAATATGATGCATGTCCTACCTGCACAAAAACATTTTTGGATTCTTGATGTACCCAAGCCACGAAGTAAACTCTTGATGAATCAATCGGACGCGCAAGACATGAGTATAATATTTGGGAGCAGTTAAATGAACCCATGAAACGTGTAATCTTGACTTCACCGTCTCGATGATTTGAAACACGCTTCATGAAGGTGTTGAGTCCGTCGGAAATTATGCAAAGTCTTGAAGAAATGTTTTCAACAAAAGACCGCATGATCGATCGGGTTTAAAATCGATTTACGTGGCTAGGCTGAAAATGGTTGAGGGAACACCTGTAAGGGAGCATGTTCTCAGAGTTAAAAACCATTTTCTGAAACTGGCTTATCTCGGAACTAAGTATTGTGATGAGGCCCAAATCGAATTTCTGTTGCTTACTCTTCCAAGGAGCTTCGATGAATTTTACTGTGGTTTTGTGATGAGTGATCACATGTTTACCATGGATGATCTTCAAGAAGCCTTGGAAATAATGGAGAAGCATTTAGGAAAGAAAGACGAAGCATTGGTGACCAAAAGCCTTTTCTCGAGATCTAGGCCAGTGGAAGGCAAGTCTCAAGAAAAGGAAAGTGGTCGAAACCAAAGCAAGCTCATCATTAAGAAAAGTGAGAAAAGACTTAGAATGGTTGGGTGTCAAGAAAGAGCCAAAAATAATATGTTTCAATCAAGGGAGAAAGGACATTGGAGGTCAGCCTGTTCCAATCCCAAAAGGAAAGGAAAGAAAGGTAATCCTCACTCACTAGTTGTTGAAACTTGTTTAGCGGCGTATGCCTCCCATTTATGGGTGGTGGATACGGGATCCACTGATCATGTTTGTTTCACGTTACAGGGGTTCAAAAGGACCCGACAACTAAGTGGAAGTGAGATCCTCATCACACTGGGCGATCTTCACGAGAGTGGCAAAATGAAGCAGATGGGAGAAGTGCACTGTCTTTTGAAGACGAGTTTTAATTTTAAGAGATGTTCTCATGCGTTCCAAGTTTTAGAAAGAATTTGATTTCGGTTTCTAAACTTTTTCATGATGGATATTCTGGTTACTTTTAATAAAGTTGTTACCATTTCTCTTTATGATAAATTTATCTCATCATGGAACGTTGGCGAATAATCTCTATACAATTAATTGTGCACACCACTCAAGAAATGCATCCTATAACACATCAACTATTTCCGAAAAAAGAAAAACGTTCATCGACGTGAACGAGACACTTCTTTTCGCATCTAAGATTGGGTCATATAAATCCAAAGAGGATCCAAAGGTTGGTGAAAGACGGTTCACTAGAGTTTCTCTAAGTTGAACCGCTTTCCAACCCGCGAATCATGTTTGGAGGAAAAATGACCAAGAGGGCATTTGGAGCCAAGGGAATAGGGCCAAAGAAGTGTTGGAGATCGCTCACACGATGTATGTGGTCCAATGTCAACCAAAGCAAGAGGAGGTTATGAGTATTTCGTCACTTTCATTGATGATTACTCAAGGTATGCAGTTATATTTTCCTTATGAAGCATAAATCGAGACCTTTGAGAAATTCAAAGAATTTAAGGCTCAAGCAGAGAATCATAGGGAAAAACGATCAAGTCTCTACGATCCGATCGTGGAGGCGAATACCTCAAATATGAGTTTTTTGAACTACTTATCCGATGAAGGGATTGTATCCCACTCATCGCACCCTAACCCCTCAACAAAAACGGGGTTGCAGAGCGAAAAATGAACTCTTTTGGAAATGGTTAGATCAATGATGAGTTATGTGGATCTTCCCAAGTCGCTTACGGGGTCATGCCTTGGAAAACAATTGCTTACATTCTCAACTTGGTGCCATCCAAATCGGTTCCCAAAACTCCCAAAGAATTGTGGACCCAAGCAAGCCTAGTATGAAACACATGAAGATTTGGGGTGTCCGCCCACGTGTTGGATAAGGAAGCGTAAATTGGATCCTCGATCGAATTAAGGTCAAGTTTGTAGGATACCCCGGGAACAAAAAAGGGTGTATGTTCTATGGTCCTCAAGATCAAAAGGTGGTCATAAGCACCCACTTTAGATTTTTGGAGGAAGACTATATGAACCAAAGAAAACCCGTAGTGAGATTACCTTAAATGAGCTTAGAGGGCAAACCTCATTGCCAACCTTATCTTAGATGATATACCAAATGATACGCTTTCACAACCGGAGCCTCGTCAGAGTGGGAGGGTTGTTAGACAAACCCGAGAGATTCATGGGAATAGGAGAGTCCTCGGACTTGATTCCCTGGACAAGACGAATCGCACCCATGGACGTATGACGAAGGCACTCCAAGATAAGGATCTGATTCTTGGCAAAACAAAGAATGAAAGCCGAAATGGGTTCTATGTTTCATAATAGAGTGTGGGGAGCTAGTCGAACCACTTAATGGGGTCAAACCCATTGGATGCAAGTGGGTATATAAGAGGAAAAAAGAGGACCGGACGGAAGGTTGAAACCTTCAAAGCAAGACTAGTGGCGAAAGGTTATACTCGTAAAGAAGGGATCGATTATGAGGAAACTTTTTTCGCCAAAGAGCCATGCTTAAGTCCATCCGTATTCTCTTATCGATTAACTGCGCATTTTAACTTTGAAATCTAGCAAAATGGATGTCAAGACTGACTTTCTTAACTAAGTCTTGACGAAGAGATCTATATGCAACAACCCCAAGGTTTCATTGAAACAAAGCCAAGAACATCTTGTTTGTAAGCTCAAGAAGTCCATTTACGGACTCAAACAGCATCCGTAGCTTGGAACCAATGTTTTGATCATGTTATAAAGTCTTATGGGTTTGATCAAAATGAGTTTGAAAGTTGTGTGTATAAAAAAGCGTGTAATCGAATCGCATTGGTATTCTTAGTACTATACGTAGATGACATTCGATCATCGGGAACGATGTGAAGGTGTTATCGACGTAAGGGCATGGCTTTCAAAAAAAGTTTGATATGAAGGACTTAGGGGAAGTTCGGCACGCCCTTGGGATCAAGATCACTTTCGAGATCGCAAGAAAAGGATGTTAGGCTTATCGCAAGCTTCATACATGTACCTTTGTCTTTGAAACGTTTCAAAGATGCAAGATTCCAAGAAAGGATTCGTACCTTTCGTGCATGGAATCCATCTATCCAAGAAAATGTCCCCTAAGACGAAAAGAGAGATAGATGACATGAAAGGCATTCCTTATGCTTCTACCGGTTTAAGTCTTATGTATGCAATGTCATGTCACGAGACCCGGATATCCGCTTTGCCGTAGGCATGGTGGCAAGATATCAAATTAACCCCGAAAAGAGCATTGAATGGCGATTAAAAAACATTCAAGTATCCTAAAAGAACTCGGGATAGAATGTTGGTTTATCGGTCGAAGTCCAATCCCCATTGGTTACACGGACTCGGATTTCCAATCGGACATGGACTCGGAAAAATCTACCTCCCAGTGAGTGTGTTTTTGCATGGGGAGGAGCCGAACATGGAGAAGCGTCAAGCAAATGCATCGCAAATTCTACCATGGAAGCCGAATATGTAGTCACGCTAGCGAGGCGTGAAAAAAGCGGTTTAGCTCAAGCACTTCCTTGTGGACTTAGATGTGGTTCGAATTTGCCCAGAATCATCATTTATTGTGACAATGCCGAGCGATTTACAAATTCAAGGAACCAAGAGCCCACAAAGCCAAAGAAACACATTGAAAGGAAATACCATCTTATACGAAAGTCATCGTTAAGAGAGGAGATATAGATGTGGCAAAGATAGCGTCTCGAGGACAACCTAGCGAGATCCATTCACAAAGTGTCTTACGCCTCAATACATTCGAGACATGTGGAAGGAATGGGTGTCAAGACCGTTGCTAACTGCTTTGAGTATAAGTGGGAGAAATTATTAGGTTCGTGTAGGTGACATTAGATGTCACGGACTACTCGAGACGTGTTGTAGTATACTTAAAAGCGACTTTGAGTATAAGTGGGAGATTGTTGGGGATTATCTTTGAAAAGTATGCTTTTTACTTTGTATAATCAAACCAATTTCCGAACTTATTTATTGAAATAAATTGTTTATCAACGATGCTTTAAATATGATTGAATGTTATATATATTTATTGCATAATCTGTTCAATAATTAAACGTGTTACAATCAGAGTTAATTTAGTGATACCCGATCACGTAAGATTAAATTAATATCCTTGAACTATAAAGTACGCCATTCACGACCTAGATGGAAATGAACAACCATCGCGAAAGGTTGAGGTGTAAGGCTCAGATTGGTTTGTCTTGACCAAGAGATTACACTAGTGCATGACGATCTTGTTGAATAGGACCTCTGGGAGGATAAATTCTTGAATCCGAACATGGAAGAATTAGACCTCGGTGGTTCGTTGTTTCTTAACCTTCGTCCCCTGAAATAGGATCACGTGGGATCGGTAACTATTGCTTTGACTTATCATGGGTAGCGAATCGAGAGAGATTCAATACGTACTTTATCTTGGGCAATATTATTGGTCACATGTGATTGCTAAGATTTAATACTGAAGAATCGTGTGCAAACGCTTTGCTTGATTTGCCCCCTTGGGAGGTTCATAAGTTTTATCATACCAAATCTTGCAAAGTGGAATTTGTTTCCTGGTATGGATAATAATGTTGAACCGTTCCTCGACCAAGGACAAAAGATATTAATTAATGGAAAGCTATTTCAAATGGCTTGAATTAATTAATGGGCTAGATAATCTTAAACACGGGAAATAATGACCGGAGCCATATTGACCGTAATATGGGTTAAGATGGATAGTCTTGATATTAATTATGTAGTGGGATTAATTAATATTTATGGGCTTGAATTATATTGTGGCTCAATATTAGATATTCAAGATCCATTAGAAGGTCCAATCTTAATTCTCCTAAAGGCCCCGAAAGAGTAGCCCAACATATAGTCCAATAACGAAAAAGGTGATTAAAATAAAATAAATATTGTTGCTTATATTTCCTCATTAAATTAAAAATTATGAATAAAAGAGGAGAAAAGATTTTCTTTGAATTTTGTTATGGAATGAAGATATGTATTCTTGGAATACAAGATTATCTCATTAAATTCAAGAAATCTCCCACTTGGTTATTCATTAAGAGATTTTCAAATTTTTTTGGAAAATAGAGGGCAAAAAGATTTTCTTGATTTTCTTGAAAAGATATTATGGAAGATATGTATTTCTTGAAATACAAGAATATCTCATAAATTCAAGAAGATGTAAATCTTGAAATCTTGCTCAAATTTTCGAAAATTATACCATAAAATAGAGGAGGTGGATTTTTGTGGAATATTTTAATTATGGGAAAAAAGAATATATATAGGATATATTCAAGATTTCTTGGTGACCAAGAAAAGTATTTTCCCACATTGAAAAACCACCAAAATTTCGTGCCCTCCTCTCCTATAAATAGGGGATGATTAGTTCATTCCCAAGTACAATTCCATGTCTTTGAAATATTAGCAAATCCACATAAGTGGTGCAACAAAGTTTATTTTTTTCCTTTTTTGTTAATTGTTCATGAGCATCCTTCCACCGGATTGTCGAGCAAGGGCTAAGGGAATACTTGGGAAGTCCTTTTGGTTAGTCCGTCCGACCAAAGCCAATTGCCGCCAAATTTCGAGAATGCGTTCACGTAAACCCGTAGATTCCGCATCGTAGGTTTTACGTGGCTTTTTATATGCATGATATGTTGTTGCAATTATTATTTGAATTAATATAGATTAATTCATGGTAGTAATAATTAATGAATTAAATTTGTATTTAAATATTCACCCCGAATAGATGTCATGCGAATCATTCCCCAACAACAGTGGCTCTAGATGTAAAATCTAGGTGACAAAAATTGGCTACCGTCTCGTGGGAAACATCTAACAATTTTCACCGAATGTTCGTTAGGACCCAAAAACAAGAGATCAAGACGATAACATTCAATGTTCATCGCTCATCGATAATCCAAAAGAAACAAAATCTGGATGAAACACTCATTTGACATCCAAAATTCTACCCAGACTTAGCAAAAAAACTCACTTCTCACACGCCCTTGGGGCTTATCACCACCAAAGAGCCATAAAGCCTCAATCAAACACTTTGCATAACCTACCCAAATTGAGAACCTTTTCAAAAAAATCTAAAACCCAATCCAAAATTCCTAATCCTCCGATTAAAGCTCCACCAGCCCGCAGATTTTAACGAAGGCTTTACCGAGTCCGGCTGCTTCAAGCCCCACCGAGCCGCCTCTGCCAAAATCGCCCCCATCGCTACCATCGATTCATCAACGGTGGGCCTAGAAATTGAGTCAAACCCGGAGTCGTGCTTTCTCCCACTCGGTCGGCGCCCGTCAGACGATCCACCTATCAAAGCTTCGAAAGATTCGGGCAGATCGAACGAGCCCCAAATCGCCGCCAAACGAGACGCGGTGCTAAAACGAGGCCGCTACGGTTCGCTTGGTACTAGGGAAAGCGTGCTCGTGATTTTCTCGCCGATCGTGAATTTCACAAATACGTGATTTAGGGAAGATTAATCGGCTTGGTTCGCGGATCGCGGATTTGGCGGTGTCTAGCAATCTGGAATCGTCCGAATCAACGCCTAAACCACGCCATTCCTATTATTTCAAATTGACTTACAAAAAGGCCCAACCGTGTGAGCCTGACTATGGCCCTCTTTTATTTTGGTCTACTACTAATAAATAAAAAGACTTGGGCTTCATCTGCTTGGTCTTAAACAAACAAGACCCGACGACCTCAAGTTAACAAGATCCAAAAAATGACCCTGTCAACCCCGACAAGCGCAATGGTCAAATCAGAAGGCAATCAAGTCGCAATTTAAGTAAGACGACAAATAAGTCCTTCAAATCACAAGTCAAAGAGAATTGTAACCTCAATAAAACGACCTCGAAAGACGATTTTTTCATATCAAATGAATATCTTAATCCAAGCCGACACCGAAAGTTAGAAAAACTTGTTTAAAAGTCACATTTCTAACATCCTCCAACTCACATCGTAGCCATGACTTTTTCGAATCCCAAGGTCAATGAAGTCGCACCTAAATGGCCCGATTCTTGTCACGACTTCATAAGACGACAAAGAACAAGTTCATTTAAATCGCAATGTCAATAAGGCGATAAGAACATAACTTCGATTCATAGTCGCAAGTTATTTGAGTCACTAGCAAAACAATCAAAATGACTATAAACCTACACAGTCCGTAATGACTATAAACCTATGTGCCAACCCTCTTTTACAATCTTGAAACAACAAATCGCTCTGGTACAGACGATCTAAACAAACGAGAATCAAATCTAGACCCTAGGGCAAGACCCTAGGGATCCCAAACCTTTGCACATCTATGAAAGATGTTTTTAAACAGATATCAAAACCCGATCCTATGGGCAAAACCCCAGAAATCTCCAAGGTTATTTTATACAACAAAAACCAAAATAGATCTTGTTAATAATCTCAAAATTCAAGTCTCATTTTCAACACTGATAAAAATCAGTTTTACCAAAAACTATCAGAAACATTTTCTGACCTCCTAACAATATCTTTACAAATTTTTCAAAGGTCTTTTAACTTAAATCTCTCACTCCCAAAGAATTTCCTCAAATGGTCGAACAAACTTTTTCCACCTTCAAAGGCGTCGACCAGCCCACCTTCTCGGCGCTGGCATTCCGTCTTCGTGGCGATGATTTTGTCCGCCTCAAAGGCATCCAAATAAGACGGCAAGAACGTATACAATTTTAAAATTCGATAAAATCAAATCTGCATGCTAAAGGTAGAAAAAGAAATGAGTTTCATTGACGGAAGGCCTAAAGGCTAAGTACATAAAGTCGCAAACTGCTTGGCCAGAAATGGTCGTCGATGATCGCAAACAAGACTCGCACAAAGAGGCTCACCTCGAAGTACGAGCACAAAAAAAATCGTACAAAGAGGCTCACCTCAAAAAATGACGAGCACAAATAAAGAAAAATCAAATACCTACCAAGTCGCAAAGATGAACCAAAGAATAAAGCCTCTCGATGAGCTCAATCTAAAATAGCAATTTCAGATGAACCTCCTGACAAATAGTAAGCACAAGATAGACCCCCGACCTGGGGGCATGAGGGAGAATCGAGCCCGCTAAAACACATCCAAGTCTGAAGTTGAAGATCCAAACTTGATATCAGAAGTATTATCATCAAAGTATGAACAATCAAGACCTCATGAAGGCATTCAAAACAACACACCAGGGGCAAAGAATGCATCCTCAAGGGCAAAAATCAGATAAGTCTTATTTGAACAAAAGATCAAGATCGACCTCCGAACAAAGTCGAAGTCCACTCTTGGGGGTAATTGTTGTAGCCATAATAATCGGCCACCACATGGCGAATATTGATGACGTGGCAACCATGGTCTAGCAGTAAAGTACAAGGAGCCGAGGTTGACCCCGTAGGCGACACCCCAAATGATCAAGGAAGGATAAAGACGAGTCGAGCTCACCTGTCCCGACCTCCCTCGAGGTCGTTCCGTAGGCGAGGTCGGCAGGTGTGTCAAAATGAAGACAAACAAGGAAATTGGATCAAGATAGTGATTCCCAGTGTTTATTATGGAAATAGATGATCTTACACATCTATTGAAGATCCGGGCGAAGATTTAGTGTATCTTGTATTTCCTGCTTAGAAGGCCCATTATGTGGCCCGTTAGGGTTTTTCATCTTTGTACCTTGTAAATGTTATAAATAGGGGACAAACCCCAAAGGAAAAAGGAGACGAAAAAATACATAGAAAAAATACAAAGAAAATATCCGGCTTGGTATGCCCCCAGACGTAGTCCTTCCGGACGAACTAGGTCAACAAATTCTTTGTTCTTTACGTTTTCCATTCATTATTCATTCATGATTCATATATTACTTGTTTGTGGCCCTAGATGTAAAATCTAGATGACAATAACCATAAAGATTGGGACGGAGGAGTACTAATTTGGGGCAAAATAGTCTAATTTTGTAGTTCCTTATTTTTTCTCGGGATTAAATTTTTTGCAGCCCAATAACTTTGGGCCGATTTGAAATAAGCCCTGTACATACAAGATTTTGATATCTTCCCTGTATGTTACCATTTTTTTTTTAATTTAGCCCTCAAAAATCGGGTCAAACAGTCGTCACCAACCCAGTAATGATCCAAGTGACATTTAATTTTCAATTTTCATTTATTTTTTGGACGCCACGTGTGTAATTCATATTTTCAATATCCATTTATTTTAATAAATAAGGGTTTACTGATGAACATGCTCATGGTTCGGAATCCGGGTTTGATTCGAACCCAAATTCCAAAATTACGGGAGGAACGGAATCGAACCGTGTGGCAAAAGGCGGTTTGTTCGGTTCTCGAACCGGGATTCGATTCCAAACCGCCCGGTTCGGCCGGGTTTTTTTTTTTTTTTTTTCATATATTTTTTTTCTTGTGTTTCCTAGTTTAATACCATGACCACTTTGGGCCGGCGGTTCCCACCCGTTCAACCGGCGGTTCTGTAGAATTCTCTTTGATCTTAGTGGATCTCAAAGGTCTTTAATCAAGGCGTTAGATCTCAACTACTATAATTTTCAAAATTGGAGGCGGTTAGGTTCGAACCGTGATTCCGATTCGAACCGCCGGTTCGGTTCTGGTTTTGCTAGAACCGGAACCGAACCGCAAGTGGGATTTACGGATTCGGTTCTTCGAACCGAACCGGAATCGTCAGAACCGCGGTTCTGTTCAATCGCCAGATTCGGTTTTTTTAGCATGCCTAGTTTAGGTCGCCGGTTTGTGCCGGGTTTAACGGGTCGGGTTCATTACAATTTTTATTTAATAGCATAACCGGGTGGGTCCACTCAATATATATCCAACCCGACCCGACCCAATTCATTTCAACGCCCCTTTGGGGGGGAAGAAAAAACGACCATGTTTTGGGGAAAAAAAGAATGTCGTTGCTCGGCCGAAAACACCTCTGCAGTTAAGCGCGTCCAATGGTGAAATCGGGTATGGGATCGTAACCTAATTCATTGTACAACGACGTTGTTTACGAAAAATCACAGAGCCGTGAAATTGATTTCAGACAGGCGACAAACTCTTCACGGCGCACAACGATCATAAAATCGAGTGTGGAAAATCGACCACACCTCCGCGAATTACAAAAAGCATAAATTAATTACGACTTTTGCCCACCGTAAACGATCGGTGATTGACCTTTTCTCGGCAAAAATTACGCCAAAATCCGGTTAAACGAAGTGCGTGGGTGCATCACGTGGATACCGTTTTCGTCCCTCGCGCTTATCAAACGATGCCACATCGTTGTACTCTGCTTTCGTTGGACGGATCGCTCAAGGTGTGGAGAATTTTCGATTTCAAATCGTCGAATCGATTCGGAACAAGACGACGACGCCGCGATAAACGCGCCATTGCATCAATCGATGGATACATATACACGGATCCGCGGATAAAATTGATAAAAGTTTGGAGAAAATTCGAAGGCGAGAAAAACATTCGCTTGTTTCAACAATGGAGAAGCATAGATCTGCGGTGAACGTGTTGGCTTTGAGCGGCGGACGGCGATGTTCTCATCTTGCGATAGATCGATTATTGTGTGGAAGAAGGATTTACGGTGCGCCCATATGGGCGGTGGCGGGGGACCGGGGGCATAAGTGATCTATTTTGTGTTTGGCGGTGGTGGCGATTTGTTGTCGCGATGGTTCGTGGAAGGGTTTTTATTTGTTGGGTCGGCCTGCCGGATATATATCGAAAGTGGACTCGACCCGGTTATCTTATTAAATAAAAATAATAATGAACCCGACCCGTTAAAACCGGACCGAAAACCGACGACCGGATATTGAAAATATGAATTACACACGTGGCATCCAAAAAATAAATAAAAATTTGAAAATTAAATGCCACGTGGATCATTACCGGTTGACTGACCTATTTGACCGGTTTTGAGGGCTAAATTCAAAAAAAGTGGTAACATACAGGGAAGATATCCAAATCTGGTATGTACATATGGCTTATTTTAAATTGGCCCAAAGTTATTGGGTTGCAAAAAAAATTAATCCTTTTTTTCTCTAAATGTCCAAGTGGACACTTAAAAAGGAACCGAGGAGTATTAGGGTGTGTTTTTGAAAGCGCTTAAAATTAACATGAAGCACTTATTTTCAAAAGTTGTGAGAGAGAGCTTTGAAAATAAGTGCTTCTGAAAGTTGTTTTAAGTGTTTCAAAACACCCCTTACTATATAACCTATACGAAATTTCAAACTCTCGGGGCCCATATGTAGAATAATGTCTTTTTTAAAAGGACTATGGAGTTATGTTTTAAAAACAATAATTTTATGAGCTATGATAATATATTTTAAAATTTATAAATATAGAACAATTGAGTCCAAATAATTTCAAATTGATCTCGAAATGTTGTTTTAAAATTTATAGATTTTGAAAACATAATGTTCTATATTTTTAAGTCCCTAAATCTATAAATGCGGAACTGACAATCGTGCAACCCACGTGACATTTCAATTGAATTTGGGCTTATTTTGTCTCAATTGTACTATATTTACATTTTTTAAACATATTATTTTATATTTATAAATTTAAAAATATATTATCTTATATTTTCAATCTCGTAAAATTATCATACTTAAAACACAACCCCTAAAATAAGTGTCTATACGAATATTTTTCCCAACATATGTTTGTGCTCGAAAACTCTATAGAGTCCTAATTGTAATTGTTAGTCTTGTATACTATACATACTAGATTTTTATATAAAGGCTCGTGTTTATCAGTTTAGGGTCAGTCCTGTATACCCATTGAAGATTTGTTAAGCAGATCTTTTATGCAAAGACTTATGTATCTAGTGTGGCTGAAAGGCAGATTTGTATGCAAAGACTTCTAGTGAGGCTAAAATAGTACTCCCTCCGTCCTAATTTTTAAATGGTGTAAAGTGGATTTGATAGAGGGAAATAATAGTATTAAATGATGTAAAGTAATTTGATGGAGAGAAATAATAGTATTAAATAATATTGAAAGTTGCTTTATTTACTTTTTAGGAAATGACCAAACAAAATTAGGACGACTATTTACGGAAAGCGGACAATCAAAATTAGGAGGGAGTATCTCTTTTTTGTATAGGGATTTAAATCAAAAAGGTCCCGTAACTTTGCACCTTTATTGAAAAGGTCCCGTAACTTTGCACCTTTTTAGTAAATAATCAGGCCAAAAAGTCTTTTAAAAGTTTATATAAAAAATGTTTTTTCATAATCCTACTAAGGCTACTATTCATCATAAAAAATTTAAAATTGCACCTATCAAATATTAAGTGTCACAATAACACAAATTAATAAAAATACTAAATACTTCACCAAATTATAAAAATAAAGCAATAAAAAATCATTATAAAAGTTAATGATTGTTAAAATATTTAAATCATTATAAAAGTTAATAGTTGTCGTACTGCGTTACTTACATTTGCATACTAGATATATACTAATACTAGTTACTATTATTAAATGCTAGTTTAGTGCCCCGTATATTACGCGGTTCTTTAATTAAAAAATGTAATATTTATAATATATAATATATTTAATAAAAATATATAATTATGTGCATAAATGCACTAACACATGATTTAATAATTTATTAATAATTGTTTAGGATGTATATTAGTATATTTGCTTAAAAAATTATCAGAATAAAGTTAAGTGGTTTAAGTACAATTTCAGTGATAGTTTAGTGAGTTTAGTGCAATTAGACATAAATATGATGTAAGAGGTGCAATGTTCAAACCTTAGTTATTGCAATTTTTTCAATTAAAATATACATTGAAATATCACATGAATGCTACATATTAACTACAAACCAATAGAAAAATAACACATGAATATAATAAAATGGGATAACTCATCCAAATTAACCTCAAAATGACACATTATTCAAATTAACCACAAGATGACACATCATCAAAATGAACTCTCTATTAGTAATATAGGGGATTACCTATTTTATTAATATTATTTTACAGTTATATAATTATTTATATATATGTATTTAAATAGAACGACCTGTTGGAAGTAAAAGGTCTAAGAAAATGCTCAAATCTGGCCTATTTAAATAAATAGACTTTTAAAAAGATCTGAGTCTAACTTTTTATTAAATGAGTCAACACTACAAAAAAGACGGGGTTTAACGACGGTTTTAACGATAGAAAAAACCATCGCTAACTACATTAGCGACGGTTTTGGCGACGGAAAATAATCCGTCGTTGAATCGAGGGTCGCTAATCCTAGCGACGGTTTTTGTGACTGTCGCTGTTTAGCGATGGTATTCGCTAAATACGTCGCTAAAGCGTGAACTTTTACGGAAAAAATGGCTCGCGGTGGTTCGAACCCGAGCCCGGGGGGCGCCTGGTGGGCACCAAAGCACCCGAACCACGGACCATCTCGAACCCAACCACCAAGCAAATCATATATAAGCCACCAAGCCTCCCAATTAAATGAGGCAAATTTTCGCTCCCAAGGGGGACCGAACACGGGACTGTGGTAGAGCGAGGGGATCAAATCGCTCGGACACTTGCTTTCTTTAAGTTTACTTAATGAAATTAATTCTATTTGTCCTAAAAATTATTTTTTTTTTCAAAAAAAAATTAAAATCCTTTATTTCAATTATCTAATTTAATGATTTAACCACATTTTAATATAATTATTATAATTTTTATTTATTTATAAATTTAAATGAAATTTTATTATATTAAAATTATATTTATTTATTTATTTTTAATTCATTTTTTTCACTTTTTAAAAAAAAATATTTCATTTGTTTAATTTAACTATCTAATAATCTTAAAACTAACTATATATATTTTTTACTTTATAAATTATAAATAAATAATTATATTCTTTTAAAATTACATATGTCCTAAAAAATTATTTTTTAAAAAAAAATACTACTTTCTATTTAAAAAAATATTTTTTTTCTATTTAAACAAGCAATACTTTCTAACAAGTACTACTTTTCATTTAAACAAGCAATACTTTCTATTTAAACAAGTAATACTTTTAATTTAAACAAATAATACTTTTCATTTAACCAAGTACTACTTTTCTATTTAAACGAGTACTACTTCTCTATTTAAACAAGTAATATTTTTCTATATAAACAAGTACTACTTTTCATTTAAACAAGTAATATATTTCTATTTAAACAACTACTACTTTTATATTTATACAAGCAATACTTTTCATTTAACAAGTAACACATTTTATTTAAATAAATAATATATTTTTGTTTAAATAGAAATGTAGTAATTATTTAAATAGAAAAGTAGTACTTGTTTAAATGAAAAGTAGTACTTGTTTAAATGAAAAATATTATTTATTTAAATAGAAAATTAGTAGTTGTTTAACTGAAAAGTATTACTTGTTAAAATTAAAAGTAGTACTTGTTTAAATGAAAAGTAGTACTTATTTAAATGAAAAATATTGCTTGTTTAAATAGAAAGATATTATTTGTTTAAATACTAGTAGTTGTTTAAATGAAAAGTATTACTTGTTAAAATGAAAAGTAGTACTTGTTTAAATGAAAAGTAGTACTTGTTTAAATAAAAAGTATTACTTGTTTAAATAGATGTTGTAATTGTTTAAATAGAAAAGTAGTACTTGTTTAAATGAAAAGTGTTACTTGTTAAATTAAAAGTATTACTTGTTTAAATAGAAAAGTAGTACTTGTTTAAATAAAAAGTATTGTTTAAATAGAAAAGTAGTAATTGTTTAAATGAAAAGTATTACTTGTTAAATTAAAAGTATCACTTGTTTAAATAGAAAAGTAGTACTTGTTTAAATAAAAAAGTAGTACTTGTTTAAATGAAAAGTAGTACTTGTTTAAATGAAAAGGTATTATTTAATTAAATGAAAGGTATTAAAATGAAAAGTAACACTTGTTTAAATGAAAAGTAATACTTGTTTAAAATGAAAAGTAATACTTGTTTAAATAGAAAAAAAGTTTGTTTAAATGAAAAGTATTTTTTTAAATTTAAAAGTCATAAAAGTTATACTTTTAAACTATTTTTCAAAACAAGTACTACTTTTCATTTAAACAAGTACTACTTTTCATTTTAACAAGTACTACTTTTTTATTTAAACAAGTAATAACAAAGTTTTTTTTTAAACAAACAAGTACTACTTTTTATTTAAACAAGTACTACTTTTTATTTAAATAAGTACTACTTTTCTATTTAAACAAGTAATACTTTTCATTTAACAAGTAATAATTTTTATTTCAACAAGTAATACCTTTCATTTAAATAAATAATACTTTTTTATTTAAACAAGTACTACTTTTCTATTTAAATATGTACTACTTTTCATTTAAACAAATACTACTTTTCTATTTAAACAAGTAATACTTTTCTATTTAAACAAGTACTACTTTTCATTTAAACAAGTACTACTTTTCTATTTAAACAAGTAATACTTTTCATTTAACAAGTAATACTTTTCATTTCAACAAGTAATACCTTTCATTTAAATAAATAATACTTTTCATTTAAACAAGTACTACTTTTCTATTTAAACAAGTACTACTTTTCATTTAAACAACTACTACTTTTCTATTTAAACAACTACTACTTTTCTATTTAAACAAGTGTTGTAACCAAATCAACAACCAATCAAAGACCACATTGCATGTCCACCAAATAACCCGGTGGACCGAACACGAAGTTGATTTAATACAGTGGGATTTGCACAAAGGGATTTGTTACCTGGTCGCGATCACAAGTGGACAAGCACGAAACTCGCTAGCTCGGATGACCAGAGAACATCAAAGGCCACCACACGATGAAAAGTATACTCACCCTAAGAATCTAGGGGTACTCCCCAAAGTAAAAGTAGCATAGTACCGCGAGAAATAGAACATTGCATTTAACAGAGAAGGAAAGATCTTCGCTCGCGTCTTCCAGACGAACAGATCAACAGAGAACACTCATGCCCACCACCCCGGCGAACACAAGACCAAGCCACCTGCTGAGAAACACCACCTGGTGTTGGGGTTATACTGGAAAGTATGCTTTTACTTTGTATAACCAAACTGAATTTCTGTCTTATTTACTGAAATAAATTATTTATCACTGATGCTTTAAATATCATTGAATGTTACATATATTTACTGCATAATTGTTCAATAAATAGTGTGTGTTACATTGTAGTTAATTTAGTGATACCAGATCACAGAAGATTAAATTAACAGTCCCTTGTAACTAAAAGTACGTTGTTCACGACCTAAATGGAAATGAACTATCCATCGTGAAAGGTTGAAGTGTAAGGCTCAGATTGGTTTGTCTTGACCAAGAGATTACACTAGTGCATGACCGATGCACTGAATAGGACCTCTGAGGAAGATAAATCCTTGACCTTTGAATTAGGAAGAATTAGACCTCGATTGGTTCGTTATTTCTTAATCTTCGTCCCTTAAATAGGATCGTGTGTGGTTAGTAATTATTGCTTTGACTTATGACGGGTAGAGAATCAATGAGATTCAATACTTTATATCTTGGGCAATATTATTTGTCACATGCGATTGCTAAGATTTAATACGAAGAATCGTGTGCAAGTACGCTTGTTCGATTTTCCCCCTTGGGAGGTTCATAATATTTATCATACCAAATCTTGCAAGTGAAATTAGTTTCCGGTATGGATAATAATGTTGAACTGTTCCTTGACCAAGGACAAAAGATATTAATTAAAGGAAAGTTGTTTCAGTGGCTTGAATTAATTAATGGGCTTTGGATAATCTTAAACACGGAAATAATAACAGGAGCCATATTAACTTGATAATATGGGTTAAGATGGATAGTCTTGAATATTAATTATGTAGTGGAACTAATTAATATTTATGTGCTTGAATAATATTGTGGCTCAATGTTAGATATTCAAAGTCCATTAGAAGGTCCAATCTTAATTCTCCTAAAGGCCCCTCAAGTAGCCCAAGCATAATGTCCAATAACTGAAAAAATGTGTTTAAAATAAAATAAATTATGGTTGCTTATTTTTTTTTCCAATTTTTTAAAAAAATACAAATAAAATAGGGAGAAAGATTTTCTTTGAATTTTGTTATGGAATGAGGATAAGTATTCTTGGAATACAAGATTATCTCATTAAATTCAAGAAATCTCCCACTTGGCTATTTGTTGAGAAATTTCAAAAATATGAAAATAAAGGAAAGAAAGATTTTCTTGATTTTGTTGAAAATATATTATGGAAGATATGTATTCTTGGAATACAAGTATATCTCATAAATTCAAGAAGATCCAAATCTTGGAATCTTTATCCTAAAATTTAAAAATACCATAACAATAAGAGAGAAAGGATTTTTATGGAAAATTTTAATTAAGGAGAAAAAGAATATATGGGATATATATTCAAGATTTCTTGGAGATCAAGAAAGAGATTTTCTCCTTTTTTTTCTAGCAAAAAAATCGCCACCACCCTCTTATAAATAGTGGATGATTTTTTTTCACCCCAAGTGCAATTCCATGTGTTGGAAAAATTAGAAATCCACAAAAGGTGGTGCAACATAATTTTATTTTTTCCTTTTGTTAAATTGTTCATGAGTTCCTACCACGGATTGTTGAACAAGGATAAGGAATACTTGAGAAAGGTCTTTTGGTGTGTTAGGTGTGAGCAGGATTCATCTTCTCAACGGTTGTCACTCCGAGAGGTTAGTTCACGTAAACCCGTAGCAATTCCGCATGCGTAGGATTTATGTGAACTGTTTATATGCATGATTTGTTGTTGAATTATTATTTGAATTAATATAGGATTAATTCATGCTAGTAATAATTGTTAGAATTAAATTTGTATTTAAATATTTATCCCGAATAGATCCTGGCAATTAATTCCCCAACACCTGGGCGACAAGTCAAAGCCTTCACAAGTAAGCAAAGACCCAGGGCGTCAACTGGGATCTTGCGTTAGGAAACGTGGCAACACTACGTGTACTCTTGCATGGCGAGGAATCACCAACTCGTGCTTTCCAGGCCAGCACAAGCTTGCCAAGGTAGCTCATGCTAGCCAAATCTTCTATAAATAGACCCTCAAAGGTCAGAAATAGGGGAGGAGAAATTTCCCTAAGATCACTCTTGTACCAACTCTCCATCCCACATATCCATTGTGCTCGTCACAAGTACATTGTGCTCGACACACCTCCAAATCACTAATACTACAACCCCGGCGGTACACCCCCCTGTAGTCATTCCCCGATTTAACCGGGTCACCAAATCCTTGTTGTCACTTTACTTTACACTTGTGCTTTCCCACACACGCTCTGTGGCTCGCCACTCACATTACGGTCCGACCACATTATCTATTTTGTTTGTTAAGTTGTCACGCACGACGCCACATCATATTTTCCACATAAACACGACTAACAACAACAAGTAATACTTTTCATTTAACAAGCAATACTTTTCATTTAAACAAGTAATACCTTTCATTTAAACAAGTAATACTTTCTAGGGGTTTTCTACGATCGAAAGACTTAGCCCTTCACGAAGTTAGAGCACACCAATAAAAATTTGACACGTATTAATTTAACTTGCCTTTTGCGCGATCTAGTTTCAGCCATGAAGTAGAATAATTAATTTTCTAGAAAATAAATATAAAATTACTAAAATATCCTATAATAATTTTTTATAAAAAAATTATAAATCTTGCATTTAACATTCTATCCTATTTATACTAATTTAAATTAATGAACAAAATAATTAAACTTGTTTATAATTATTCAAAAATTGGCCGTTCTTCCCGTATCATCAAATATCTAACTATTTTCTCTTTTTACATGTTTTTTCCCAAATTAAAATGAAAGAACCCTAATTTGTTTTTTCTTTCAAGAAAAAATTAACAACCTAGATTAATTTTTTATCATCCAAATGGACTGTACAATGTGAAGTGTGAAATCTGCATACAACTTCATTCTCGACAAAACAACCAGCAAGGATGAATTTTTGGACAACTTAAGCATGCTTTGGCAACAAAACAAAAATTCACCCTTCCCAATTTCATTTTTCATCCTTCTCTCTAACTTCTGCAAAAAATTTCCCCTTTTCTAAATTCAACTTGTTGAAGATCCGATTCCGGTTCCAAAGGGGAAATTGCCGGAAAAATCGAAGATGAAGCAAATTAATTCCTTTGCCGGAGGACTGAAAAAATCAACGGAGTAGCAACATCATCTTCCCTTTTGTCGAACTCCCAAACGTACTCCTCCGGCTTCATCTTCGATTTTCCCTGCAAAGGAATTAATTTGCTTCATCTTCGAGACTGGCGAGAATGTCTTTTGATGCTTATTAGGCTGAATTAATCATAAGTTTTTGTTTATGTTTATAATTTTGATATGTTTAAAAATATTTTGATTTAAAATAAAAATAGAATTTTATATTAAGTGATCTTTAAGTATAGGGGTATTTTGTTTAGTTTATATTTTTTTTAATTATTATTTTAATTTTTTAGTAGCGTGATTGCGTATAGCGAAGTGCAAACGCACTAATGCGAACTACACTCATATAAAATGAATCTCATTCGTTGGATCAATAATCCAATGGTAATTAGAGAATTTTAACGTTAGGAAGGGCGAAGTCATTTCTGTCTGTAGAAAACCCCTACTTTCTATTATTTAAATAATACTTTTAATTTAAACAAGTAATATTTTTCATTTAACCAAGTACTATTTTTCTATTTAAACAAGTACTACTTTTCTATTTAAACAAGTAGTACTTTTCTATTTAAACAAGTAATATTTTCCATTTAAACAAGTACTACTTTTCATTTAAACAAGTACTACTTTTCTATTTAAATAAGTACTACTTTCCTATTTAAACTTTAGTAATATTTTTCATTTAACAAGTACTACTTTTCTATTTAAACGAGTACTACTTTTAGTCAATATATATATTTAAATATACTATGAATTAAATTTTACACCGTAAATTCTTCGAAATAGATATGACTACGGTCACGTGGATCTCTTCTCCAAGTGATTATAAATTAAATACCCGGAAATGTGCATTAACAACAATTAAAAAACCTAGTATAATCCTGAAACATAAAAAAAAATACATAATTAATATTAAAAAAAAGAATCGTCTCTATTCCGTCGCTAAAAAAATCATCGCTAAATCCGTCGCAAAAACCGTCGCTAATATCGTCGCTAAAGGGGTTAGTCCAAAACATCGCTAAAACCGTTGCTATTTGCGACGATTCTTGTAATCGTCACTAACTTCCGTCTGTAAAACGAGTGTTTTTTTTTGTAATGCAAAGCGAGCTAGATTTTAATAGGTCATTTGTAGGCCCCTGATCGGGTAGTCTGACCTATTCCCACCCTTACGATTTAGTGGATCTATCTGCCCATCATTTTTAATCATTTTTCTTATAGATTTGGGCTATCGTCAATTCATTATAACCCATTACACTTTACGTTACACCTTACATGTTTGGAATTTTTTATTTTCTTGAAATTTGTCATTCGAGTAAAAGAAATAATTCATGTCGCATACTGATACGGTAAATATGAAATCTGATTTTTTTTTTTAGTATATTTTGTTTGAAGAATAGGTCTTTTGTTCAGTATAGACTTCAGAGTTCAGAGTAAAAAAATTGTATGTATTAAAAATGTATTTGAACTGTACAATGTATTTGATGCATATAAAATTTTGAGAAAAGTTGATTTTTTGTCCTTTAACTTTTCCGTATTTTGATTTTCGTCCCGTAACTTTCAAAATTTGAAATTCATCTTTTAACTTTTCTAAGATCGGCAATAATACATCATGATATAGTGAAAAATTCGCACAGAAATTATTGCATTAAACTTCCAACAAAATACAAAAAAATCAATCTAAAGGCAAAAGTTCTTGGTAATGGAGGATATATTAAGGGAAAAAAAATCCCTCAGAAATTTTTCACTCAATCCTCCATCTAATTATTTTGTATAATTATATTAAAATTAAAATATACTCCCTCCATTCCAAACTTGATTTCCACATTTCTGTTTCGGGCGTCTCATACTTGATTTTTACTTTCCTTAAATGAAAATACCCACTTTATCACATAAAATGCTAATAAACAACTCTTTCTCTCCCAACACTTTATCACTTTTTTTTTAAAATTCGAGCACACAATAACGTGAAAATAAAGTTTGGGATGGAGGAAGTAATGGATTTCTCAAATTTTTATGAAATATAATATGTTTCCAAATCTTTATTTAATTATATACACATAAAATATATAGTATTTCTTATCGCGCATCCCTTCATTTATTATCCTAGACAAGCCCAAGCCCACATCTCTCTTTTAATTTATTATTATCCTAGACAGGCCCAAGCCCACATCTCTCTTTTAATTTATTATTATCCTAGGATTTCCTCCCCATGATAAATAGACATTCATATAGTTTATGTCAATATTTTAAATAGAGATTATCTTGGTGCCACATGCTACGCTACGCCGTACAAGTTTGGAAATTTCGTATTTTCTGGAAATTTGCCATTTGAGTAAAAGTAATAATTAACATTTACTTTATTTATGATATCTTAGACTTTTATATTTGAGCACGTTTTATTGAAGAGCGAGTCTATGTATATTCAGGTGCACAGTGTATTCATAGTGTATTTTTTAACTGTACAATTTATTATACTGAAAGATGCAATTTATTTACACTGAATCGTGCAATTATTTTTTCATACTAATAATTATACGATTCAACATATATAAATTGTATCTTTCAGTATAAATAAATTGTCTTGGTTATAAAATACACTATAAATGGAAGGTATAATTAAACTGCAATAAAGACTTGGCCTTATTTTAAATATAAATGGACACTGATAAGAACATACAAATAGTAATATCTAGCTATTATTGAACTAGGTAAAATACAGTATTGTTATCTATTTGACTTTTTTTTTATCAAATTTTGAATATTATTGTGAATTTATTTAATTTGTAATTTGTAATAGTATCAATTCTTGACAATTTAATGGAACTCAACATAATTAAAACTTGTGTGGTTTTGTAAGCGGTTGAAAACTCTACACACAACTTATTAAAAACATTATCAAAAAATTAAAATTGCCAGAGACAATTTAAAAAAATGTTCATGATCCTCACAATTTAAAATTGCGAGAGACAATTGTGATTGCAAAGACCCCCTATACATCTTCAAATAAACATACATGCAAGTGACAATCTAAAACACAACGTGCACTTAAAAATCACTTATTTTTTTAATTAAAAAGTTCTTACAAATTTAAAAATATAAGTACTTCTCATTATAGCAATTGGGTTTCAAAAAGCAAATTGAAATTTGGGTTCCAATGAATGGAGCCTTATATACTCAAAGAAGATTAAATTTGTTTATCAAAGAAGTTTTAACAAGCAACTACCAAGTAAATCTTGCTATTTATAGCAAAAGGGAAAGCGAAAGGAAAATAAAAAGAACAAAATAATGTGAGGAAAAGCATGAAGGAAGAATATGCTTTGCACTCGAAACGTCACCGTTGCGACATACATTTTTCTATTTCACAAGGCAAGCACCTCGAAATTTCACTGCGCCCGTATATTTAATTCACTGCTTTAATAGCCTTTACGGAAGCAACTTTGATTCTCTGTTCCATCAGCTCTAGTGTTAGACGTAATGATCACCAATCAAAAACTGCCACGCACAATAGATGGATGCCTGTTGACTTATTGTCCACGTGGAGATCAGCTATTGGTTTAGCTTATGTAAGCTCCCGAAATATCAAATAGTGAGGCCCACATATTTGTTGGTGTGCAATACCTATCTTGCCCTTGGTGGGTGTAATTTTTTTTTTTGAAAGCGGGTGTTACCTTTACTTTTCCAAATCATAATTTATTTATTTTATTGACGTGTACTTTTTCAAATTGGCAAATTCTTATATGCATCACCTCTAATAATAAAATTGATGCAATTTAATTTTAGATGTTATTTTTATAATTTTTTTCAATTTTAATTTCAGTTTTATTTTAACTTTAAATTTAATTTTTTTTTCGATCCGAATCTAAACCCGGCCCGAGTGATTCATGGTTCACTCGGCCCAAGTGATTCATGGTTCATTCGGCTCAAGTGGTTTATAGTTCACCCGACACGAATGGTTCATGAATAATTTATGGTTCATTGTTTAGAAGTTAGAGTTTAAAATGCATAATTTATCCAAATTATAATTGAATCTAATTGCGCCGTGTGTAATTGATGCACAAGAGAGTAACTCTTTCAAAATATATTTAAAATAAATAACGGAGCATAAATTCGGGTGATTATGAGAATATTTGAAAAAATATATCAAAATTTCATAATATATAATAAATCTGTATTTGACCTACAAAAATCAGTGCATATCGCTCTATGTTGTGTTTAACTAATATCCCAAAAATTATGGAGTATAATAAATCGGTAATATATCTTTATCATCACCATTTTCATGCTGCGCCGATGTTGACTAACATAAATTATCTGTAAATTGTTCCCATCTATTGACAAAAAATAATTAATTTCTGGACTTATATGGTGTGTTTTGTGTATATTTTAGGAGATTTTCTGAATAATATGGAAGACAAATTTAAATGTGATGTACTGAAAATGTTACTTTAGCATGAATAACGCAATGGATTTTTTCTAACGTGTGTTGTTAGTTTGCTATCATTAATAAATATTTACTCCAACATAATATCAATCTATACAATTTTTTTAATTAACTTTAAAATATCAATACTTCAACAAATAAAAAGAAAATTGTTCTCATATGCACCACCAAATCAAGTGTACCGTGCATTTTATAATCTATTTTAAAATTATATAACTTATTGAATTGAAATATGTAAAACTTTTTAACCAAATCATCTGATTTATTTATTTATTATATTAATAACAGATGCGGTTCAATCTAAACAAATTGCATATTTCAGTACAATAAATTTCATAAATCTAAAATATATTATGAAATGAACTATACACTTTGCGCATACAATATCTCTACATAGAATTTGAATAAATAAAATCGCCTCATTAATTATGGTAGATACGTATGGGATTCTTTTTTTCTATATAATTTGAGCGTAAAAATAAAATACGTATGATAAATATACTAGTGCAGGCTAAACAATAATATTAAATAAATAAAAATAATTATTTATTATAAGGGATGTTTGGGGGAGAAGGTGCTTGGAAGGTAGGGCAAGCGATAGCACGCATCGCTGCTTGTAACTTGTCGTATAACAAGTAGCACAGATCTCTGCTTTTCTCTCTCTCTCTCTCACACACACACATTCACACAGTGTGGAAAGCGTTCTCTATTAAATACTCCTGTACACACCCTAAATCTTTCAACAGTTTCTGCACTCGGAGAAACTTCAAACCCTGAGCTATCTCTTTCCCAATTACCACTCCTCCATTGTGGTCGAATCTGGATTCTTCTTCGTTGCGTTATGCGTAGATAGCCACAGGATTCAACCAATCGGGAGTCGACTGTGGTGGTGAGTAGTGTGTGTTGTGATTGTTCTGATTCCGGAGTTTTATTTGATTTTTGAGGTTTAATGTACTGAATTTCTGTAGATCGTTGTTTTAGGATTTTGATTAGGGCAAAAAGTGTTTTTTTTATGGTTGATTTGTGTTGAATTGCGTGTTCTGGTGTTAAATATATTGACTTTTTATTGTTTCAGGTGATCGTTTGATAGGATTTGGTGAGTTTGTGATTTTATTGTTTTGGTTTGATGGGGAAAGGAGGGCAGAATTCTGGCACGAGTGAGAATTTGGGTGCCGATAAAGAGCCGAAAGGGGATTCTTTTGCGGCGTGGTCGAAAGATGTAAGGGAGTGTGAGGAGAAATTTCAAGTGAGGAAGGAGCATGGGTTGTCGAGTGATGAGGTTGAAAAGAGGAAGCAGATCTATGGAGTGAACGAGTTGGAAAAGCACGATGGGCCTTCAATTTTTAGGTTGATCCTAGATCAGTTTAATGATACATTAGTCAGAATTTTACTGGTTGCTGCTGTTGTTTCCTTTGTTTTGGCATGGTATGATGGGGATGAAGGCGGGAGATGGAGATCACTGCATTTGTGGAGCCTTTGGTAATATTTCTGATATTGATAGTGAACGCCATTGTTGGGGTTTGGCAGGAGAACAACGCGGAGAAAGCTCTGGATGCGTTGAAGGAAATCCAATCAGAGCATGCAACTGTTATTCAGGATGGTAAAAAGATTTCTAGTTTGCCTGCCAAGGAGCTTGTTCCTGGAGATATTGTGGAGTTGAGAGTTGGTGATAAAGTCCCTGCAGACATGAGGGTTTTTTAACCTTGATCAGCTCTACCCTCCGTCTTGAACAGGGTCATTGACCGGTGAGAGTGAAGCAGTTGGTAAGACCACCAAGGCTGTTGCTGAAGATGTTGATATTCAGGGCAAGAAATGCATGGTGTTTGCAGGAACAACTGTGGTGAATGGAAACTGTATCTGTTTGGTGACACAAACTGGGATGAATACAGAGATAGGGAAGGTACATTTACAGATCCATGAGGCAGCTCAGGAGGAAGATGATACACCTTTAAAGAAGAAGCTAAATGAGTTTGGGGAGGTTTTAACTGCAATTATTGGAGTTATCTGCACTTTGGTTTGGCTGATCAATGTGAAATACTTCCTTTCATGGGATATTGTTGATGGTTGGCCAGCGAATTTCAAGTTCTCTTTTGAGAAGTGCACTTATTACTTTGAGATTGCAGTGGCACTGGCTGTTGCTGCTATTCCTGAAGGATTGCCTGCAGTTATTACAACTTGCTTGGCCCTTGGCACCGCAAAGATGGCTGCTAAGAATGCACTTGTTATGGGTTGCCTAGTGTTGAAACCCTTGGTTGCACAACTGTGATTTGCTCTGATAAAACTGGTACTCTGACTACCAATCAGATGGCAGTGTCTAAGCTTGTGGCTATGGGTTCCAAGGGAAGCGTTCGATCGTTTGATGTGCAGGGAACCAGCTATGATCCTTTTGATGGAAAAATACAGAACTGGCAAGTGGGTAAATTAGATTCCAACCTTCAGATGATTGCAAAGATTGCTGCTATCTGTAATGACGCTGATGTCGAAAAAGCTAGTCTTGATAAAGCTGGACATTACGTGGCGAATGGAATGCCGACTGAGGCAGCTCTCAAGGTATTGCTTATTATATTATAGTGACTTGAGAAGATACAGAAAAATAATGTTGATTTGTAGTGATATAATTAGCACATGCTATGTTTTTTCATCAGCTCTTTCTGGCTTGATTTGTTTGTCTGTGCTATAACTTTGTGACATTTTGCTTAAAGATTTAATCCAAATGTTTTCTATAGTAGTAGTTCAGTTGCTGGAAGTTAATAGTACTTCAGCATGTATTTTAGTCCTAATGTTCTTCTCTGAGTCATGTATTTTTCGTTTCATAAAAGGCTGAATGTATTAGCAATGTAAAACTTGCGCATTCTTGTTACTGAATGAGATTTATTATACATTCATAACTTGTCGAATAAAATAGCTTGGCATGATTATACTTTCAGGTTCTTGTTGAGAAAATGGGCCTTCCAAGTGAGTTGAGTTCTGGGCCCTCTTCAGGATATGATGGTGTTTTAAGTAAGTTGCTATTCTATGTTACTGGATTTTTTTTCTCCAATCAGTCGAGCTTCTGTATACTGAACTGAAACTTTTAATTGGTCCAAGATTGCTCCTACGCATGGAATAAGATTGAACAGCGGATTGCCACCCTTGAGTTCGATCGGGATAGGAAATCAATGGGAGTCATTGTAAATTCGAGCACTGGAAGAAAGTCACTACTTGTGAAGGTAGGTTTGTTTTCCATTAACTATAACGCTAGACTACTGCTTCAAATATAAGTCTAATGTTGTGTAAGGTACTTCAGAGAAATGATTTATGTTATCTGATCTATTTATAACCTCCTATGGTTTTTTTAATCCACGGATACCAAAGAATTGTATTAGGACTGTGCACAAGACACAAATTCATCATGTCCAATGAAACCTAGTTTTCATGTCAACTAGTTTTCTAGAAGACATTCACTATGGATTCTTGTAATTGGGTCCCGATTTATTGCACTCCGTTTCTAAAACTTTTCTGGATATCTTGTTTCCCTCTATGCAGGGTGCAGTGGAGATGCTATTGGATAGGAGCTCCTTTGTGCAATTGCCCGATGGCTCTATTGTAGAATTAGATCGAAGTCTAAGGGAAGTTATATTGAAAAGCTTGCATGAATTGTCAAGTAGTGCTTTACGAGTTCTGGGTTTTGCATACAAAGATGATCTCTCAGATTTTGCTACATATAATGGTGATGAAGACCATCCAGCTCATGAGCTCTTATTGAACCCTGCCAATTATTTCTCAATTGAGAACAAATTAATCTTTGTTGGCTTGGCTGGTTTAAGAGTGAGTTGGCTTCTTATTTATTCTTCAACTTCTTTTCTTTTTCCTCCTCTCATCTCCATCACTGGCATATTATTTTGAAAATTATTATTGAATGATTGACTTTTCTTGTGTTTGTTCAAGGATCCTCCGAGGAAAGAAGTCCCTCAAGCAATTGACGATTGCAGAACAGCTGGAATTCGAGTTATGGTCATCACAGGAGATAATAAAGATACAGCTGAAGCAATTTGTCGTGAGATAGGTGTTTTTGGTCGCCATGAAGATATCAGTAAAAGGAGCTTGACAGGAAAAGAATTTACGGAGCTCTCTAAACGTGAAAAAGATCAACATTTAAGTCAAAGCGGAGGGCTTCTTTTCTCAAGGGCTGAACCAAGGCACAAACAAGATATAGTGAAGTTGCTCAAGGAATCTGGTGAAGTGGTAGCAATGACTGGGGATGGAGTGAACGATGCCCCTGCTTTGAAATTGGCAGATATTGGGATTGCAATGGGCATTTCTGGAACAGAGGTATTTACGTTCGAAATTAAAATGCTTCTGTGACATGCAATTTAATATGAACAGATGAATATTTCTATGCACCTTTCATATAGTTTCATTTTGAAATGTCTTATGACATATCATGATGTGATTGTGCTTATCTAAACAGTATATTGCATTTGTTGAATTTATGGTTTAGTGTGGCAATGAAGCAACAACTATACCAATCCTTTCTAATCGCTTGTTCTTTCTTATCCTTCTTTCTAGGTTGCAAAGGAAGCTTCTGATATGGTTTTAGCTGATGATAATTTCAGCACTATTGTTTCTGCTGTTGGTGAAGGCAGATCCATCTACAATAACATGAAGGCCTTCATCAGGCATATGTCATCCTGAGTTTTTATTTTCTATTTCCACTACTAAAACCTATAAGATCCTTACATTTTCTGATTTGGTTTTTCTTTTCTTGCCAACTGTTTCTATTAAGCATTTTTTAAAATCTCTTGTTATAAAGTTTATGGCTACGTAGGGTTTCAGTATATATATGAGGTAAAAAATTGAACAAATAGAAGGCAGATTAAGAAAATTGCATTTTTGGTGTGTTTTATGCTAAAAGATCTGTAATGGGTTGCCTGTTGTGACACTTGCTGCCAACTTTAGCTCTGATTGCTGATGAGTTAGATTCGCAAGTTAAATCAGTGATGACATAAGTCTTAGGAAGGATAACAATTGGTGTGATTTGCTTTTTTTTTTTAATATTCCGAGTAGAGGATAGAGGCTCTCTATTATTTACTGATGATTCGTTATTAGGACTTTATCTATTTTGTTTTATATTTAAACTTTGGAGAAAAAACATCCATGGGTACAATTGTGCAACTTTTGTTCAAGTTCTGTTTGTAGAGGGGCTTTATGGGTACTTGCACATATTTTGTTGGATTTTGCAATCTCAACATATTATGTTCACTGTACAATGCGTCAGTTCTAAGATCTTATTATCCCTCCTTGAGCTACTGCATATAAAAATGTTTAGTTTGCTTACAATGAAAACTTTAATGACCACAATCAGTATTGATTTAAGGAAAGCACACTGGCTTGTTGTTTAAGCTGATTCCCTCTTGTGTATGGACTATTCTTGTAATCAAATTGATGGCTTGTTGATTTGGAAAGAAATAACTGTTTTAAGAGTTCCATGTTTCCTCTTTCCACTAATGAAGTGAAGTATAAGTGATTGGCGTAGTGAAATTTTTTCTTATCCCACTTCTGTTATATCTATTTACTGTTGAAGCTTATGAAATTAAATTAGTAAAAAGAGATAGGTGCAACACCGCAGTAAGATTGGAGCAAATTTTTTGAAGCTAAACAACACTATGGATGACAGCGTATTATTGTAGTTTTTTTGTACTTTTTACCAAGTAAATCATGAAATAGACGTCAATTAGCTCTGTTTGTCTAATCCGTCTAATTCATGTGCCTCTAGTTTTTTTCAACTCGAAGAGAGCAAGCAAATTAATTCCTGTGACATATTGGTTTACTATATTCATGGTACTGAATATCATTGAGATTGTTGCTTCATTTCAGATATATGATTTCCTCAAACATTGGTGAGGTGGCTTCAATATTTCTAACCGCCGCCTTAGGCATTCCTGAGGGCCTGATACCAGTGCAGCTTCTGTGGGTTAACTTGGTAACTGATGGACCACCAGCTACTGCTTTGGGATTTAATCCACCCGAAAAAGATATTATGAAGAAACCTCCTAGAAGAAGCAATGACTCATTGATCGATGCATGGATTCTGTTCCGTTACTTGGTATGCTTGTTCTCATCACCTCCTTGAAATTCGGTCTTCTCTCATCTCAACTGGTTCATAACTAATATTGTTCAGTGAAAACAACTAATAATGGCCAACTAATACCTTTTAGTAAAACAACTACAACCATTTAAAAATGTGTGCATAGAAATATTTACCTTTTATTAATAACTCTTTCATTTTGACACAGGTGATTGGATCTTATGTCGGTTTAGCAACCGTGGGAATATTCATCATCTGGTACACTCGTTCGTCTTTCCTGGGCATCGACCTCTCCCAAGACGGTCACAGCCTTGTAACCTATTCCCAGCTAGCCAACTGGGGACAATGCCAAACCTGGGACAACTTCACTGCTTCGCCTTTCACAGCTGGTGCCCAAGAGTTCAAATTCGATAATCCATGTGACTACTTCTCTACCGGAAAGATCAAGGCTATGACTCTTTCTCTCTCCGTACTAGTCGCTATCGAGATGTTCAACTCACTCAACGCTTTATCCGAGGATGGAAGCCTCGTATCCATGCCTCCATGGGTCAACCCGTGGCTTCTTCTGGCAATGTCAATCTCGTTTGGCTTACACTTCCTGATCTTATACGTGCCTTTCCTTGCTCAAATATTTGGCATCGTACCTCTGAGCCTAAATGAGTGGTTGTTGGTATTAGCTGTGGCTTTACCAGTGATACTGATAGATGAGGTTCTCAAGTTTGTGGGCAGATGTACGAGTGGGGCCCGGAATTCACGTGCCAGAAGGTCTTCGAAGCAAAAAGGATGAGTGAAGATAGAAATTACGGGTTTAAACATGGGTTATATCGAGGTCTGAGCTGAAACAGGTGATGAAATGGTGATAATACCACTTAAATGGAACCTTAATATAGAAATAAAACCGCAGGTATTTCCTTTGAACTTTGGATATTTTTTTTTTTTTCAGATTAATTAGACATTGTAATAGTTTGAGAGATAGGATGTTAATTAGTTTCGTTTAACCCAACTCTGCCTGGTAATTATAGGCAATTTTAAGCGCCAAAAAAGAAAAAAGGAAAAACTGTTGGTGAAACTCTTCTTTCATTGATTTTTATTCAAGGATTGTCACTGGAAATGTTTTTGGTGTCTCATCGACCATTTATTCAGTTCTGATTTTGTGATTTATTTCTGGTTATATGATGATGTAACTCTGTAGTATGATTTAATACTTCTTTCTTCATATGTTGCCAACAATTTTATTTTTACTATTGGTGTTCTGAAGACAGTGCTAGACGGCCGCCTTTGTTTTGGGTTTTAATTAGCTTTTAAAAATCGGTTTAGGTTGTTTTTATTTATGTCAAAATAATGTGTGAAGGTGATTGTAATAATTGAATAATATGGGTTAATTATTTTATAAATATTAAAGTGTAAGTTGAGAGAGTTGATTGACTTTGGAAGTTGGATGGTAAATTTATAGGTGATGTGGTGGTGATTTTTATGAAATGGCTTTCATAACTGAGTTGGTCTCATATAAGTTTATGCTATAAATTTTAATTATTTGACTTATTTTTTATATATTTTTTTAAATTATTAAATTTAACTCGTATTATACGTTGGGTGAGATTATATGTCATGAATTAAAAATAAAATTTATTGCATAAATTTTTTCTATACAAGTTTTTTTCTTCATTTGACTTATTTTTTATATATTTTTTTAAATTATTAAAAAAACATTAGTATTATCTGTTAATGAGATTATATGTCATGAATTAAAAATAAAATTTATTACATAAATTATATCTATACAAGTTTTTTTCTTCATAATTAGTGAAGCCCAATATGGGTTTGTTTCTTCATAATTAGTGAAGCCCAATATGGGTTTGTAAATTTAAAACTTGGTTTTAAAATTCAAAATAAAAGGGAATACTGATTCTGTTGGTAATTAAGGACAGGTCGGCTGATAGGAGGCGGGTCAAAGTTAAATTTGACGGCCCTACCAAGCAGCTTACTAATTTAGAGCGCTGAAAGTTGCTATCAATCCTTGCCAATTGGGCCCTCAGTTATATAATGGAGTTTTATCGATTCGATTAATGCGAAAGATTATAAAATTATTAATTTAAAGGCCCGAAAGATTTTCCTATCGATTCAAGACGGAAAGATAAAAACTATCAATTCGAGACCGAAAGATATAAACTATCAATTTAAAGAACATAAATTTTAAGGCCACGTTTGGCCTTAAAATCCTAAAAAGCACGATCACTAAACCCTAAACAATTAACCCTAAACCTTGAACCATGAACCTTAAACCCCCAAACATAAATCCTAAAAATTAAAAAAATAGAAACGTGAAATAAGGATATGAAATATAAATGTCAAAACATGGCCTTAAAATTTGTGGCCGAAATTAATAGTTTTTATCTTTCGGTACACGGATCGATAGTTTTCTATCTTCCGGGCCCGAATCGATAGAAAAAATCTTTAAGACCTTAAATTGATAGTTTTATCATCTTTTCGGTACGAATTGACATTTTTCCACACATGGAGATCAAAAGCACGAGTACAATTTACGATTCTGTAAATCTGAACCGTGGAGTGATTGTGATTGGAAATTCAAATATAAATCACTAAAAATCTAAATATATCTTACATAATAATATTTATGTAAAATTTAAGGATAATAGTAATTTTGTGGCAAAATTATTAAAAGGGTGTGGATATTGACACCCACGAATTTGCTTAGTTCACCCACTTTTTTTTTTCACAAAAATGCCCACATTAAAAAAATACTAATATATCCTTTATAGTAAAAATAAAATTGTTATATTTACTAAATACACCCTTTTTTCACCTACACGCCCCAAATATACATAAATCCAAACAAAAATAATTTCACCCTTCATCTTTTTTTTAATTCACATAAAGGAACCCTAAAATTCTTCAAAACATTGTCTTCCCTTCCCTGCAGCTTTCTAGCTATATATGTGTATAAATATCATCAATAAAAGAATAATTAGTATAATATATTGATGCGGGTTGAAAAAGAGATGACATGAATTAATTTGAGAAGATATTCCTCATGATTGCAGTGTCAATGGAATTGCTGCTCCATTACCCTATTACTTGACAAAGAAACACTCATCCCCAAAACGCAACGCATTTTTGTGTGTGTTGTGCTAATATTAGTCAAAATTGCATGTGACACAATGCATTTTTTTGTCTAATTCAAAATGTTGATAAATGGAAATCAAGCATGAGGGAATAGTTTCAAAGGATGTAAATGCAGCAACATCCATTATAAGTAGTGAAAGAACTCAAAATTATCTTAATACTATATATTGGGAAATCTGATTTGAAACATGTGGTAAAACGACGTCGGTCAATCGAAATCTCAATTCAACCAGAATATTTCGTTTCAAAATCGTGCACTCTTATTAAAAGTTATTTAAATTTACTTTTTATCTTATCACATTTATTTAGTTTTTAAGATACATACTACACTTATTTATAAATATATATTATATATTCGGTTCAAACTTTTAACCTTATCATATTTATTTATTTATTAAAATATATGCTACGGTTATTTATATCTTCACGCCCATGTACCAAATTTATGACTTTGTTAAATTTCAATGGAGAACTTGGCTAAATTTTTAGATTAAGAAATATACTTTTTCTTCAAGAAAAATGTATTGATTGTACCTGGCTGAAGCGTGGGATTTGAATGGGAGGCTAAAAGTTAAAAGGTTTGAGCCTTTCTGTTTATAGCTTTATGTATATATTAATTTTGTTTTGCATATTAAATGGAGTATTGCTTTTTGTATATTTAATTTTATATAATTTTTTTAATTTGATGAATTTATTATTCTGATCTGGGTTATTAATTTGATCCCTTGATCGTCGATTTCTGAAGGCCAATATTTTAGTTGCTTCTTCTATTTGATTCGTTAATTCAGAACAATAATTATCATTAGGATCTTCACGTGTGATGTATTCTATTTCATTTTCTATGGTTTTCCTTTGCACAAAATTTTGAAATTGTATTGGGTAATCAATTACTCTGCGTAGTTTTAAACAAATTAATTGGTGTCTCAAATCTCAATATTTCAAATTCTTCTAATTTGATAAATTTATTAATTCAATTTAATGTTATGTATTACAGCAAGTATAATTTGAATTTGTAATTGCTTATAAAATGTTTGTGGCAAGTGTCTCCGATTGAAGAGATAGAGATTAGATATGGTAATATTCATACTTTCATAAATTATTGGCTATTTGTTTTTTGTTTTTTTATTATTACAATTATAAGTTTAATTTGTTAAGATTAAATATGATAGAGTTGATCTCCCATGAACCAAATTTATGTATGAATTTAAATTATTTGACATATTTCACTTATATCCAATACAGTTTTTTAAATTAATAAACTTGAACCGTATTATACACATGGTAAAGTCAAATTCTATGAATTAAAAACAAAATTTATAGTAGGAATCGACTCCATACAAGTTTTTGTCAATATGATAATGTTTTTAATCTGTTGTCCACTTTACGGTGGTATCGTTGAATCTCAAATGTCAACCACTAAAAAGATAATCAGGATCGAGAAAGCATAATATCATCTACAATTTTCATGGATCAATAACTAGATTTAATAAGATTTCTATTGTATTTTTTTTTTAATTATCTATGATCTATTGGTATAATTATGAGATTTTTATAATTTTATTAGACTATTGAATAAATTTATTGCTTTCAATACTTTAACGTGAGTTCAATTGAGAATAACTATATTAAAGTATCCTATTTTTGTTAAACCAACAACGAAATATTCCAATTAATTTTGTAACATATTGGACGACAATAATTTAAGAAAAATACGTGTACAGTATAATTTATTTAAGTTATATATAATGGAATAAGATAAAATCTTGAAAAAAAAAATCAATTTTCTAATTCTTTTGAAAGATTTTCAAAATTTATGATTAATCCACAATTTATGAAATTTCTTTATATGTGCAATATTATTTACACATACAAATTATGAATATGTGCAAAATATATTACACACAGAACTAAATATATTTCACACGTAATAAATAAATAAACTACACATATCATAAATATTTTTATACATGTGCAAAATTAAATATTTTGCACACTAAAAATGATGTTATCGTCAATAAAAAAAGTCTCAATAATTAAAACTCCTTATATATCAAATTTTGCGTAGATATGCTTAGTTATAACTCTTTAAAACTATTCAAAAAATAGATTTTCTAAAGTTTTGTAAAATATACAAACAACTAAATTTTATTTTCAAAGATTTTGTATAATAAATATTTGTCTGAAAAAATTATGTATCAAATATTACGTAGATATGATTAAATATAACTCTTTAAAAATCTTTCAAATAACTATATTTTTCAAAAAAAATTATTAATAAATATTTGTCATTCACAAATCTAAAAAAAAATTAATACGTCTTTTTAAATTGCAAAATCTATCAAAATAAATAAATGAAAACTTTAGAATTTCATTTTTAACATCAACATTATTTCAACTCCACGTAATACGCGGGTATACGAACTAATATATAGATATTCACATGATTAAACATAGAAGAAAATGTAATAACAAATTATGAAGAAAGTAACACTCAATCATCATCTACCCTCAGATTTCACCAGTTGAGAAAACACTTTATTCACTGAAACATCATCTCCACTTGATATCTCAAATTGCCCACCACAAATGCTGCTACTACTATCCACATCTTTGAATTCAGACACTCCAGGGGGACACCCCGTCGATCGCGTTACTGCTGTTTTCATCCGGATCGTTCTTCACCACCGCCTCCTGAAGCTGAAGGGCGTATTCGAGGTTCCACACCACGTCTGCCATAGACGGCCTATCCACCCCGAAATCAGCCAAACACTTCCCTGATGTTTCACTATACTTTCTCAGTGAATCGGGCTTTATCAGCCCGACCAGATTAGGATCAACGATCTGATCAACCCGGCCCTTCTTCTGCCATTTCATCGCCCATTCGGCTAAATTCACCATCTCCCTAGGAAGAGACGGATCAATCACGGGCCTTGCGCAGCGAACTTCAAACAGAACCACCCCGAATGAATAAACGTCTGATTTTTCCGTTAATTGTTGCCTTCTGAAATACTCGGGATCAAGGTACCCGAAGCTGCCTTTAACTGCAGTGCTGACGTGGGTTTGATCGATCTCGGGGCCCGTTTTAGAAAGCCCGAAATCACCAACCTTAAGACATGAAATTCTCATCAAGCAATACGTTGGCAGATTTGACATCGCGATGAATGACTGGTTTGTTATGGCCCGTGTGAAGATAATGCAGCCCTCTTGCTGCCCCGATGCATATCTCGAGCCTCTCCTTCCACCCTAAACTGGGAAGACCCGACCCGTATAGATGACTCTTGAGGGTCCCGTTTTCCATGAACTCGTATACGAGAATCATCTCGTTGTTTTCATCACAGTACCCAATCAAGGAAACCAAATGGCGGTGACGAAACCTTGATAGCATCTCGATTTCTGTTCTGAATTCCGATTGGCCTTGCTGGGACTTGGGATTGCCTCTCTTAACAGCTAGTTTCGTCCCATCGGTTAAAACACCTTTGTAAACTTTACCAAACCCACCAATTCCAATCACCAAACTATCATCGAATCTATTTGTTGCTTCTTGAATTGCAGCAAAAGGGATTCGATAGCTTGAGTTCGAATCAACACTGAAATTCGTCTTAGACGAGTCTTTGCTTCCCATAGTGTCACCATTAATCGGTACCCAAGTTTTCGAATGACCATCCCGTCCTTGCTTCTTCTTTCTCCACACGAAAAACAGAACTATTATCACTACCAAAGCAGCTAATACCCCAACCCCACAATAAGCCCTTTCTTCTTTTCCCATATCGAAAATTTGGGAAGAACAGATGCCCCAGATAGACTATTCTTATTACTAATCTTCATCATTTCCAATCCATTAAGAAGAGCATCAGGGTAACCACTCCTCGGAGACGGTCCTATACTTACAGTCAAGTTATCTCTATCCATCAACGGAGTAACAAAATCCATAAAATACGCAGTACTTAAGCGCCCAAAACTGATCACACTAGGCTAAAAATCAGGAGCAACAAGAAAAGCACCAATGTAAACATTAAACACAAGCTGATTAGCTGATGTACTCACTATATCACAAAAATGCAACCTAACAAAGTACTGAAACCCCTTATCCACTCTAAACCTCCATGTCACATTAAAATTGCTATTAGGTGTTAGGAATTAAACAAGCAATTATGGAGAAAATAATGGAACTACGGAATTTAGAGACAAACAATTTGGTTCTTGGGTTAAATACGGAATATTCTACGTCTTAGAACACTACCAAGCAGAGAGATTCACTATTTTTAGGTGTGTTTTTTTAAATACAATGAATCAAGGTATTTAAAGCAGAGATATGGGCGAAGCCCTAATCCGCGTCGAGTAGCGGAACCCGCTCGACCACGGGCCTTATTGAGCGGTTCCGCTCGATCGATGACATGCTCGGCGCCTCAACAAAATTTTGGACTCCCATCGCTCGACCTCCTTGGTCGGCGGTCTCGACCTAACTCCCATGGTCGGCGCCTACGCCGGATCCACTTCTCCGACTTCGAGCTCCATAACCTAACAATCTCCCCACCAAGACCCGACTCAAGCGTGAACTTATCTCCTCGTTCCAACGGTTTCTCCTCCCTGGTAGTAGTCTTGGCCTTATCCTCGATTTTCCAAGGCGATTGAAGTCATGCATGACTTCAACTTCTCTAAGGTCACAATCTTAGTCAATATATCAAGAGGATTCTCACTTCCTGCTTCTTCATCTCACCATCCATCGCAAGTTTCCACTTGGTCACCGCTCACTATGTGTAGCCTCTGCATAACATTCGGGGCACCACCATCAAACAATAAATAATGAAGGGAGGGTGAATACCTATCGAGATATCCGATCCTCGTGGATCTCCGGCAAATTGTTGTTGGTGGTGGTGTAGTTGGTTCTTCCTCAACAATCACCCGATCATCTAGAACCCTTTGCTCCAACCCGAGTTCAAATGCTAACTCCACAACCTAAAACTTCAACCACCTTCTTTGGATTTCCTCAACTTTGTCTTTGTACTTCACTTGCTCATTAAATATGACATCTCGACCATTCTGAATCACCTTTCGATTTTCCTCATCCCAAAAATCGATAGCCAAATTCATCACCGCCATATCCAACAAACGTACTTAATGATTTTGCATCCAACTTACTTCTACTCATAGAATCAACATGAACATATGCAACACACCCAAATACTCGAAGAAAATATGGTGTTATCTCTTTTCGATCAGGCCTCACTCCGTTATGCCATTTTTTCCAAAGGAGTTGAGGGTCCTCATTTATCAAATAATTTAGCTGAAAGTTAATCGCCTCTTGCCCAAAAACATCTTTGGCAGCCCACACTTTAATTTCATGCTCTAGACGTTCACATAGGGTCATGTTCATACGTTCGCCACGCCATTCTCTGGCGTGGGGTTCCTCTCACGGTTTTCTCCATTCAATTCCATTCGCCTCCTGCAATTTTTTGAACTCTCGGAGCTCGTACTCTCCACCATTATCGAGATCTCAAACACTTCACCTTGAGACCCGCCTCGGTTTCTCTGAAAGAGCCTTTCATTTCTGGCATTAAAGGCATCAGACTTATTTTTCAAGAAATAAACTCATACCTTCCTCGTGAGAATCGTCAATAGAAAGTCGTGTAATATGATGCTCCACCAAGGGATGTCACTTGTCTTTGGACCCCACAAATCACCGTGAACTAACTCCACCTTCGCGCTTCTTCAAAGCCCCCGCCTCCTTCGAAAAACTCACCATTTTCTTTTTTAGAATACCGCAGTCCTCACACAAACCAATGTCAATCGCCTTGAGGTCCCGATAGTTTTTACCCTTCGAGCACATAACTTTCATCCTTTTTTCACTCACGTGGCCTGACGACAATGCCACTAATTTGCATTCTCTTTTTCACTTGCAAAAGAGCAATGCTATCCTTGGTGTTGCTGACATATCCAACGCCCCCTTTTATTTCCACGAGCCACTACCATGACACCTTTGGATATCTTCCACGAAGTTACATCCAAAGGTCACCTTGTAGCCCTCGCCATCAAGTTGCCTAACCGAAATCAAATTCCTCTTCAAACCAGAATATGTCTCATATCTTTCAATTGTAACACTGATCCCATTTGGTGTCTTAATCCTAACATTCCCATTCCCTTTGATTTTGTGAGGCTCATCATCGCCTAGATAAATCTTCCCAAAGTTCCCTGGCGTACTTTTCCATTACGTTAAAGATTATTGCAAAGAATGAAACGATGCTCGAATCTAACACCCACTACTCCAATGGACCCGCCATATTCTTAATCAATGTATCCGGTCCTCATCAAATAAGCACGTTGGGTCGAAGTTGTCATTCTTCTTTGTTCATTCCTCAGGCCTTGCACTCACTTTTGTAATGACCAAGTTCATGACATTTATAACACTTTTTACTTTTATCCTTCTTGGGCTTATCTTTACCCCTCGACTTGATCTACCCCCGATTGGGCTTCCCTAGATTCGATCGCCTCCTCCCGCCACTCAAAAGCAGATCCTGTACACACCTAACTTCTTTCTTCCCGAATTTCTTCGCCATTACCGAATCTAACCTCATCAAATTTTAGTTTCACTTTTTTCTTTGGAGCACTAACACCGCTATCGTCCCACTCCAACTTTACGGTAAAAAAGACAACAAAATAAGGGCTTGAACCTCATCATCAAAATCAATCTCAACCGAGCTCAATTGGGCTTTATGATCATATTGAACTCGTTGAGATGGTTAACTACTACAAATCCTCCTCCGCCACCCTCGGGTTGAATAACCTCCGCATTAGATGAATCTTTTCTTTGCAGAAGGTTTTTTCATACATCTCGATCAATATCTCCAAAGATCTCCTTTTTTGGTTTTTGTTTTCACCGTATGTAGAGGCGGCGTTCACGGATAACGACACCCACGAACCACACTCATCGCCTTTTCCTATCCGTCAAGAACTTTCACTGTCGTCCTTCATCTCTTGAGTTTTTCACTCCAATTGATCTGATATCTTTACCGTCCACAGTAATCTTTGATCTGCAATTTTAGAATCGAAAATTCGTTCCATCAAACTTCTCAATGCACGATTTCCTTGACCATCATAATTGCTCTCCACGGATCCCTTTAACCCGATGCTCTTGATACCAATTGTTAGAATTAAACAAGCAATTATGGAAAATAATGGAACTACTTCACGGAATTTAGAGACAAACACCTTGGTTACCCGGGTTAAGTCGAGAATACTACGCCCCTGGCACTACCAAGCCGGGAGATTCACTTATTTTTGTGTGTTTTTTATACAATGAGTCAAGGTATTTTAAACAAAGATATGGGCGAAGCCTAATCCGCGTCAAAAAGTTGTGGAACCCGCTCGACCACTGGCCTTGGGCGGCCGGTTCCACTTCGATCGAATGACATGCTCGAGCGCCCCACACGCCGACTCCCGTCGCGCGACCTAACACCATGGTCGAAGCCTGCCATGTTGGATCCGCTCCCGACTCGAGGCTCCATAACCCAACATTAGGATAGCTAAGGAGTTCATCTTCGCACAAGTTCCATACACCATTTGAGGGGCAGTTTCGGGCGTTGCACCATCCTTAGGGTACCTAACAGCTGGAATGTTCGATTCACTAGTATCCGAAACCCAAGTTCGTCCCAAAGTATCGTTCGATTATAGAGACTAACGGGCTATATTAACCCTAACTACAGTCTCTAAAGCCTGATTTTGCAATCCATGAAAAGGACCCTTCGGATTGAAAAGTGAGGCGTCCTCTCTTATTAGGCCATCAGGGTACAGAGACTACTTCTAGGGCATTAATGTACGAAAAAAATTCGTCGAAAATGTGATCACTAGGTTTCCCCTATTTACATTCAATGAATATTCTTTGATAGTAGCATTTTGGGGGCTGAAATCACTAACAAGTGTCAATTTCTGGGCAAAAAACAGAGAAATTTGCAGATTTCATATTGTAATTCCTGTATACAAACGGATAAAAATGGAGACGAATCCAGTGCCTACCACTTTTGCTTATTGAAAAAGTATACCTAGATGGGCCGGTGAAGATTCTAGCAGTTTTTTCAAGGGCTGGGAATCCTCAAAACGGCGTCGTTACATTCAAACTGGCATCATCAGCTAAAATGCTTTGTGGGGGTTTCAAGAAATTTCGAAGATGATTTATCAGAGACATAAGTGATATTACCCACAGTAAAATCAGTTGATGATCCACAATTTATGTAGTATTTATCAATTGGATCAAACCCTTTTGAACAAATTGAGAGATTCAATATCAACAAAAACCCAGATTGAAAAATCTCAAAACAGTACCACAGCCCATCATTTTTATCATAAAAACAGAGTATCAGGCACTCATAAATGGAATTAAAACTGATAGAGAAAGGAAGATGTGTACCTTGTGATCAAATTAGGTGCAGAAAAGAGAAAATGGGGAAAACAGGAGATTTTTTGGAATAAAACAAAATTTATGGCCACCTCAGATATAAATTTGATGCAAAATCTGTAAAATAAATAAACCGAGTCAAAATTGAAGAGATATAGGACGTATAATATTTATGCAACACAAGTTATGAGTGACATCAGTAGGGGTGGGATAGAAGATCTAAAAATTTTAAATGTCGTCACAAAAATTTTCGGTATCACGAAAATTTTCTGGTTGTTGTCATATTTAAATTTCGGTATAAAAAACTTTTTCAGATAATTTTAAATTTCGGTTTATGACAACCAGATCCTAAAATTTCAATACTTTTTGTATAAATGAAAATTTCAAGATTTTTGGTATCACAAAATTTCCCAGATGTCAATATTGATATCGATATAAGACCGATATTTTCAAAGATACCGCACCATACCATATCGAAATTATTTTTGAAATAACCCGTATTTTTTTTATGAAAAAAAATATTTGACCACATAATAAGATTCAAGTATTCATCAATCCAACACAAAACATAAGTTTCAATAGTCAACACAACAAAATAAGTTCCAACAATTCAACACAACACACATTAAAAAGAAACCCAACTGTTTTTTATTTTACTAAAATAATACAAATCATGATTGAAGATAAATATACTCATCACTTTTGAAGTCCAAAATCTCAAAGAAACCTACAAAAGACAAGAATTTAAGCAACTAAACGAGAATCAATAAGTCATCAACAATAAATGAGAATTCAGGGCCTGAGACAAATTATTAGAATACCTTTCGGTATGAGACAATTGAAATGAGACATCAACAGGTACAGTTCCACAAACTTCATTTTTGGATATATCACTGCAATAAGAAATTATTATACATAAGAACATTCATTCTTGGAGTTATCATTATAAACCTAAATCATACATAAGAACCTTCATTTGTGATCACAAAAAATTGAAAGTAATCGCTTACAAGACTTTGAGGTTTGTTAGGGATGTGAGTTCTCCGTGGACGAGGTGAGAGCTAGAGAAAAGTCATGAACAACTTTTGGACCTGTAAAAGAGGAATTATAAATTATTAATAGACTTCAAATTAGATTAACAAATAAAAATAATTTTAAAATTTAACCTAGATAATGAATCTATGAACCACAATTAGAATCAAACACTTAACATCCATTTTTTACATATGGGAATACCAATATTCGCATAAAGCAGGAGCATGGTAAATGCACATTACCATTTATATGAAGTTAATTATATATGTATATATTTTTAATTTAATATTTGAATTTGATTTTAAATTTTGGTATGCTAATTTACGAACATATCACCCGATTCACCCCATAACTCGAATACATGCAATTAATAATTAGTAATATTAGAATCTCCATATTTTATTTAGACTCACAAAATTTGTAATTTGGTAAAATTGTTGCAAATTAGAAGGAAGCATTATCAAATCCAAGAAATGAACCAATAATTTGGGACAATGAAAAGTTCATAAGAGGAAGAGATCAAAGTTGCCTCAATACACTCAATCACCACTTGGAAGTTTTTAAATGATGCATCAATAATTCGTCAAAATTAATGTAATATATGGGATAAACATCCGTAATATTTCTACAAGCCTCAATATAGTCCCAAAATTGAAAATGCAAGAAGTCCAGATTAGGTCCATTTCAATAGTTGTTAATGAGAAAGACATAATATGTTACGAAGAGTGTGGTGGGAGGCATGAGGGGAGGGAGGTGTGGTGGTGAGATGAGGGAGGCGTGGTGGCGGGCGTGAAGGGGACAGCGGCAAGCACGGTGTGGGGAGGCGTGGTGGCAAAGCGATGATGAGGGGCGGGGATATGTATGTGAGTCGAGTGGGTGGGGTGTAAACGGTGGGAGGCAGCAACCTTGGAGGTGGGGCGGCAGTGAGGGAGGCGGGCGTGTGAAGAAGGCGTGAAAGAAGGAGATTGTTTGATGCAGAGGTGTGAGACTGAGATCGTGTGAGAATGTGATTGTGAATTTAGGGTTTGTGGCTTTATGCACAAAAAAAATATAAACTTATTTATTTAAAAAAATTGAAAGAAATTTGGTATCTGGCGGTATACGAAATATTCTGATATCTAAATCGAATTTCTATATTCTTATACGTTTACCGTGCGTATACCAAAAATTTCGATAAATTCGATATTTTTTTATGCGATAAGTCTTGATATCTGGAAATTTTTAAATTATTTATCCTCCCTAACATCGATTGTGAGATTTAGGGTGGCGAGGGTTTGACTTGGTGGGGATAGTGACAGAAAATATTAAATTCAAGGAAAGGATAGGGGTATTAATTAATTTTTTGTAAAAAAAAAATCAGAGTTGAAATGTACATTTGAAACCGGTAACAGCCCATATGTTGATGCATGTGTGTCATGTGTGCTAATAATACTTTATCTACACGTTACTTACTTCCAATGAATCTGAGGTCTTTTATTGAATTTTTGTTTTTAACCTAATATTTTATAGCTAGTTCTTGTATGCACCAAGTCATTGTATCTTTAAAATGTATTTTAAAATTATGTAACTAGTTATATTAAAAAGTGTAATTTATTTATCTTTGAATAAGTGCAATTATTTTTTTTCAAGTAAATAAAAGCGCACTTTTTTTTAATATTACAAGTTGACATGTTTTTAAAATGTACTATATGAAGTCTTGGTCTTAACTTAATGTACATGAGACTAATCATATTTTACTCTATAGTTTTTCTTAAAGCATCTATATATATTTTACAAATTAATATGAAATTTGTTTATAATATGAAATTGATATTATTGTATTTATAAATTAATATCAATGGTTTTATCAATTAGTATACATTAATGTTATGATATTAATTTATAAGTATCGGTATGTATGATGATATTAGTTTATAACCTGTGAGCGACATAGTGTAGATATAGTTTAAGTGGTTAAAATACCCACTTTCAGAAAAATCATGGAATCAAATAATTTGTTTTATTAAAAATTTATGACTATGAATAAATTACACCTAAACCTTTTTTTTTTTAAAGGTAAAGATGAATTTTATTCATAGAATACAAGAAAGATGAATTTCATTCATAGAATACAAGAAATATTCTAATCTCATAACAAGAGAGTTAAAACCAATGCCAAAAGATAATTACAATTTTTGGAAGTACAATCAAGCCGAAACTTGATTCCCAAAAAATACATCCGAGGCAATGAAGGTCGATTGTAATGTGAGTGAATCCATTTTCATCTGAACTTTATTCATTCGATAAGTTCATCTATCCTATCTAGTTTAATCTTAAATGAATAATTTTGTATAGAAAGAGGTTAGTTGGCAACTTGGCACAAGAAGTTGAAGGTATCACGCGATTGTTTAATTAATCTTAGATTTATTTGGCAATTTAGCATTGATAGAGAAAAGAAGAGGAAGAGAAGTATTAATCACTCATCAAATCCAAATTATTTAATTAATTTGCCTTTGCAATCTTAAATTTAAATCCATTTTCCTGGACTATGAGGTGTTAATATTCTATTGGTAATTATTTCAGCCTTATCTCATTGTTTCTTTATTTATTTTAGTAATTAATACCGATTTGATCCTATGTCGGTAAATAGGATATTTAATTGCTTTCTTTAAATATATTCCTACATTTAATTTTATTCTTATGTTATCTTATCTTATCTTATTTCATTAATGAGTGGATCTTTTAATGCGTGCAACCGTGCATTCTCCAATATATATTAGTAATTTAGAATTATGCGATTTATTGCATCTAATATCAATTTATATCGTTGAATTGTACAACTTATTTTTAATATTGATAGTTACTGATTCGATGCAAATAAATTACATATTTCAATGCAACAAGTTACATGATTTTCAAATACACCGTGGAATGCACATTCTTTTGAATGGCAATACTTAGATTTCATTGATTAAGTCAAATGTTTTTATCTCTATTTTTTTCTCGATCTATATTTCTTCTATTTTACATATTCACTCTATGAAATTTGAGTCTATTTTTTTATGAAAGAGTCTAATCTATCTTTAGAGTAATCTGATGCACTCATAGTGCATTTTGAAATTGTGAAATTTATTATCTTGAAAAAGTGTAATTTTTTTTTATTAATAGTTACAACGGTCAAGATGTAAATAAATTGTATTTTTCAATACAACAAGTTGCACGATTCTAAATTACACTATAAGTGCACAGTGCACCTGGATGCATATAAAACTGAGCTTTTTTTTCAAACTCCATTTTTCAGTATTTAATTAGTTGAAATATTATTTATCGAAGGCATATAATTTACGTCGAGCCATAAATTTTTATTATTTTAATTTTTTTCAATAAAATATTGGTACCTTTCATTGGATTTATTAAACGTCATTTTTCATTTTTAACTAAATGTTCACAATCCTTATGGATTCGAATTTCGATAGGGTACAATTAATTATTTTCTCCATCTTAGACTTTAGTATTTTTCACTATCGAAATGTTGACCTTTAATTATTTTATGTGAAATTGTGAATGCAATTTATAATTTTATCTGGATAGAAGAATATACCTTTAAAATTATTATCTCGAATGAATATCAAAAATTATGTTCAAGATGAAAAAATATCATCTTATAAAATGGTGTTTATGAAATTTCATTAAAAGGCGCCATTTTTTAAAAATATAAATAAAAATAATGAAAATTTTATGGTACAACATAAATTAGATGGATGAGAAAAATAATATTTTAATTAATTGAATTTTTTTGATGATAATAAACAATTGTGTTAATTAAATTTCATGGGACTATGTAAAATATAAAAATAATATGATTGAGAAAAATAATAAAGGACAAAATACTTGACTTAATTAATAAAATGGGGATAAATATAAAATATAATTAAATGTAAGGATACTATTGAAAAAAAAATAATTAAATAATAGTAGATTCATTTATTTAATTGATGTGTTAAATGGCAAAAAATATATAAATTGCGTTAAAACCGTGACCATTAATCTTCATGAGGGCATATATGATCAAAATCCAGCCTATAAATTTGGTGTATTTATTGAGCAATTAAACTTATAGTGATTTAATGGTATCGAACTCATTTCTTAAATAGTACTCTATCTTTTCATTCGAAATTTAGGTAAAAATCTAGAATTATAAGCATAACTGTTATTTGTATCGTAACAAAGCAGAAGTTATTTTATGATAAGATGGATTAATGAATGGTGAATTTATGAAAAGTTTGGTACGAAAAAATCTTTATACAAGCAAAAAGATATCGATCCTTAATGATTGTTATATCTCATTCATTGCAATTGTACCAACGCACGTAGAGGATATAAATTAGTAAATTACTGCCTGTGTGAAATTACCTGATAGAATACATTATGTTGTGGTATATATAGTATAAAAAATATTTTTATATTAATAAGTAAATATTGTAATTCTTATATTTTTATTCTAATGTACTTTTAATATATTTTTTCTGCATGCATGTATCTTATTTTTTATGTAAATAATTAAGCATGCTAACTTTTTTATTTTTTACATCTTCATTGATTAACATTTTTGAGCAACACTAACGTAATTAAGGCTTGTATCTTTAATAAAGATATTAATATTAACTAGCTAGGAAGAACTTGTAATTTATAGGTAACTTGGAGTGGCAAATTGGTTAATCAATTATGTATTAGTATACTGTAAAAATCATTTGCTCGTTTTGTTGGGAAATGATTTAATAATTTGTTGCACTAACTTCTAAAGTTAGAATTTTTTTTTTTTTTTCAAAACCAAACGACGTTTCTAATTTCATGAAAAATAATTCTTTATTAGGGATAGATTAGGGCGTTTTGCAAACTTTTAGATATATATATATATTTAATTCGTATACTATAAATAAAGAGAAAAATAAATATTGTTTTGGACGTTCGAAATGAAACTTGGGACTATTTAAGTGGTCTATTTGGCCCAACAAGAAAGCAGATGAGTAGGGGATTTAACTGGCACTGGCAGATCAAAGCTCAAAACGTCCTCTTAAATATTTGAGCTGGCCCTTTAAACTTTTGTGAAATGTTCAAGCTACGATTGCAAACAACGAAGCACGAATAGTTCGTTTTAGGAAAATATCTTTATCCGGCTCCAATCTTAACCGCATGTTCACTATGTGTTTGGAGTTTAAAAACAAAATTATTTATTAATATTTTAAGTGATAAAAAGTATTGAGGGGTATATTGAAAATTCAACTTTATTGAATAGTAGAATAATATTTATTAAATGTGATAAAATGATAAAGTATTAAGGGTATGAGTGAGTGACATGTTGCAAATAAGTGTGTGTTTGAAGGGTGTGAGTTAAAAGTAAATATTTTTATTTAAGGAGATGTACTGCTTAAAATTGGGATGAATTCAAAACGGAAAGTGTGCGATTAAGATTGATAGAGGGAGTATTAGATTTTATCTTTTCGGCCCTTTTTCTCGGTTTTATTTGCTTTTGAATTGGTGTTTTCTGTGTTTGATCTCCTACTATTAGGTTTTATAGTTTGTTTCAATTGGTCAAGTGCTACTTAGAGCCTGCACATTTATCATGGAAGAAAGAACATGATGATTAGCAATTTAAATGTTTGGTTTTTCTTTTGCTATTCTCGCTCGTCTATTTGGGTTGAAACTATTTTGTCTTTTGTTTAAGGATATTTTTTTTTGTGTCTTCTTTTAATTTTATCAACAAAATGTTATTAAAATTCAATAAAATATATATAATCAAATATAAAAAATCTTGAAATTCAACTTGTATAATTTTATAAAAAGAAACATTCATAATATAGATTTGAATTTTTTTTAAATGTGTAGCATGTCTCATAGTCTTATATAAACAAGTTTAACAGTGCATTTAATTTGCATTTTGTGTGTATTTTTAAGTAATATTAAGTGTTTCAAAAACATATTGGTTTGTTAATATTAATTGTCTCATTCGAAAGTACTAGTTGTATTTATTATAAAGTGATAAGTTTGTGAACTAGTACACATTAAACAAGATATCAAATTAAAGTCCGAAAACACCATTGATTTGATATATGATGCATTAAAAATTGAATTGAAACTTTTTTTTTTTTTTTGAAAACTGAATTGAAACTTTAAAACTTATGAAATTTTAAAATTGTGAACAAAAAGTTTATAAAGCAAATGATTGGTTGATTTTGGCATTTTGCAATGTCAAATCACTCTTCCTTGCATGTCGTTGAACAAGTGTAACCTCATCTCTTTCAATGTTTTATATATACATACCCTAAAAGGAAGATTCGATGGTTCAAAGAAGACGATGTCAACTCAAATTTTATCACAGGCAATAAACTTTAGAAGAGCCGAAATGGTGTAGTGGTTTGTTTTCTCAATGGGGAATGCCTTCAAGATGTCAAGAAAGTGAAGGATATGTCCACTTTTTTTTTTCAAGAATCACTTTTTGGCCATATAAGACAAGTCCTATCCAAAAATTTCACCGATTCATTTTAAATAAGATATCACGGAAGATAATGAATTCTCCTCACTTTCTCGGAAGAAGAGGTAAAATCGACCATTGAAAACTGCGGAAAGCTCCAAGAGCCGCCCGGATGGTTTTAACTTCAAATTTATCAAGACTTGTCAAAAGTGATAAAGAAAGATTTTATAAATGCTTCCGACTTCCATGAGCATGGAAAGTTGGTCCGGGAATTAATCCATCTTTCATCGCTCTCGTTCCTAAAAATAAGACGTTTCATGTTCAGCGATTTTAGGCCAATCTCTCTTATAGGTTGTCTTATAAAATCCTTGCTAAATTACTTGCCTCACGTCTTAGCGATAGGGTTATGGACAAGTCGATCTCTTTCAATCGAGTGCCTTTGTGGGTAAGAAGCATCATGGATGGAATTGTTATTCTTAATGAAGTTTGTGGCGAGAAACAAAGAGGAGGAAACTAGAAGCGAGCCTTCTTCAAGATCGATTTTGCTAAAGCTTACGATTCTGGACCTGGAACTTCCTTGATATGATCTTGAAGGCTTAGATTTTTTGTGATAAATGGGGGTGGATGAAGGAGTGTGTGTCTAGTGCTGCACGCCAATTGCTAGTCAATGGAAGTCCTTACGAGAGTTTAAACTTGAAAGAGGCTTCACGCCATGGGGATCCCATTGTCTCGCTCATGCTTACTTGTTCGCGGGGGCCTTAGTCTTTTTTTGGTGTCAAGGCTGAATAATGGGAGGCTTCAAAGTCATTAAATTGGGGTAGAAAAAGTTCGTGATATCTCACCTTCAAGATGCGGATGACACAATTTTCATCGGATCGTCTGTCCCCAAAATGCGGACCATGAAAAAGAATACTCAAGAATTTTTGAACTACTCTGACTCCAAAATTAATTACAACAAATCAAATTTTGATGGGGATGAATGTGGAATAGACAATAGGTCCGCGAGATGGTTGATATTTTGGGGTGTGTCATAGGAGAAATTTTTTTCCTATTTGGGGATCCGTGTGGGGGGCGAATAAAGAAAAACCGAGTGAATGGGCAAGTCTAGTCTGACAAAATTTAGGAAAAAGTGAAGTCTTGGGAAGATAGAAAAGTTTACATTGGGATATTTTGGTTTTGATGAATTATGCCAAAACATTTTCAACTTGTGTTTTGAAGCTAATCTACGATAACAAGTTGAGGAACGAGAACAAATTGAGGGGAACTCACAAAATCGGGACGATGATCAAGATTAGACAAGGTTGCGTGATTTAGGATTGATTCGAGAATGGATGATGAGTAAGATGAGTTCTGGAGTTAAGCTGATGAAATTTGAGCAAAATCGAGAAGAAAAAAGCTAAGCCGGTGATCGGAAGAATCGAAGGTCAAATGATCGATGACGAACAGACTGGGATCGAAGACGAGATCGGATGACCGATGACCGGATCGTAAGAGAGGTCTGGTAGATTCGAAGAGGAGTGATGAGATCGACGAGATCGACGCGATCAAGATCGAATAAATAACTTGATATGCTAACCTAATATGCTAACCCGATGTACTAATCGTCACGGATAAACCCGATATCTTGACACGATGCTATCTTGACCGATCATGTGAAAGCCGATCGAATCGTAGAAGAAATCGGATATCGAGAAACCCAAATCGCGATACGGATCGGTGGAGTCATCAAGCAAAGTCATCCGAAGTCATATTCCTTGAGAATCGAACGCTCTTGATGATCGGGCTAGGCTCGAAAAGGACTGAAGGTCGGGGATGTTTGAAGTCGGAGAATCGAACTCGGCCTGACTGAAAGTGTCAGTATGCCTGATCGAATAAGGCCCGGCCAAGAGAAGTCCTTTGAATCAAATCCTGAGTCCAAATAGCACCGAGTTCGAAGAAGCCGAGGATCGACAAACCCGAGACTCAAGATCCCAAGAATATAGCCAGGACTACCGACGAGGACCAATGAGAGGAAGACAAATCGGCTGAAAAAAGTTGCGGAAGGTACAATAGTATGGATTTGAATGCGACTCTCCAACGGTAACATTCAATCCACACTATAAATACAAGTTCTTCTTCATTCTAAAGTGGGAAGCAGTAGAAATGGAAAACACCATTGAAGCTACAGAGCCAAATCATCTAAGATTTTCACCATAGAACACAAGAGAAAGAAATACAACGTATATTCAAGAAGTGTTCACCTCAGATCTAAGCATAAATGTCATATCCTGCTTAGAGAGATTTTTCCAACCTTAGCATCGAGGCTAAACAAAACGTAAGGGAAAATCTCACCCTAGTTGGAAACCAAACAATCTTATACCCAAACCCAAGAGTTGGTTAAGTTTGTAGGTAGTGTGAACTCCAGAACATCTCTGCAATCCCGGCAAGGGAGGGTAAGCGATCCCGCGAGGGTGATAAGTCCCGCTTGAGCGTGAACTCCCCAGAACATCTTCTGGGTGTTGACTAACACGTTAAACTAAGTCCGTTAGTTAAGTAGGTGCCCCTAATGATAGGGAAGAGTGGATGTAGGAGTTGGACTCCAACCACTATAAAATCGTGTGGTTTTTATTGCATGATGTTCTTTACTTGCCATATGCGTTCACTACAAAAAAACAACACACATGTTCTTAAAAATGGAAAAATTTGGAATCACTCGCCCTCGCCCTTTTTATATGCATTGAATGAAATGTTTGCTTCAAGACGTATAAAATCGGTTTTAACCGGACCTCCTGATCTCCTTCACTAAATGCAAGTGTTATCTTCTACCTATTTACGGGTTCTCTTTTTTACAAAATCCCTAAAAAATACTTTTTAGTGTTTTAGCATCCTTGCGTGGAAAAATCTTTTGTGTGGGAATGAGAATAATAAAAAAAGCGTGTTGGGTAGGTGAAAAATATATGTAAATCAAGTCTTTGGGGGTCTTGAGGTTAGGGATTTCAGGTTTTTAATAGGGCCTTTATTAGGAATGGTCTGAGATTTCTTGTGGAAAGAAAGGGCTTGTGGGGTAAGTCTTAAGATCTTTATATGGGGAGGTCGATGTGGGAGAATCGGGACTTATAATAAAAAGGTAGTTGGAATAGATGTCTAATTGGTGGAAGGATGTCTTGAATAATATAATTGGGAAGTGGGCTATGGGGCAAATCCTAGAAAGATACATAGGTAAAGGGGATAATAAGAGCTTTTGGGAAAGTCTTTGGGGTGTGTTAGTCACTAAAAACTAGATTTCTAGGTTGTATCACTTAAGTGCTTTGAGGGAGAAGAAAAATCGATGAGATGGGGAAGTGGGTCAATGGGTCTCGAGTTGGGATTTAGTATGAATAGGCCTCTATTTGAGCGTGAGTTATCATCTGTTAATGGTCTTCTTTGTTTGTTGAGCAGTTTACCCTAGTCAAGAAATGAGGATACGTGAAATGGAAGCTATCTACGGATAATCAATTGGAACAAAACAAGTATCTCTGATGTTATCCGCTCACCACCATCCGTGGTTAGTGAAACCAAGGAACATCTTTTATTCTTGGACGATTTTGGAGCAAGATCGCACCTCTTAAAACCTCGGCGATGGCATGGAGACTTCTTCTTCAAGATCGGTTTACCTACTAAGTGAACCTCAAACCGTAATATCCTCCCACAAATAGCCTACAAAATTTTGTCCTTTGTGTAATACAAGTCCGAACCTGCTTCACCTCTTTTTTGAGTGTCCCGCCTAAATCGATATTTGAATGCGCTTGTTATAATTGGTTTAGGCATCTCGGGAGTTGAGTCATAATCGATAATTCAACACTTAGCTCACTCCTAATCTTTTCCGGAAAAAAAGCAATCTTTTTCTTAAGTTTATGAATATGTATTACTGGATCATTTGGAAAGGAGGAACAAAATAATTTTTGATGGAAAATGCTTTGAACCGGAGAAGATAGTGGATGAAATCAAAGGAAGATTTTGAGTTGGTGTTTCTTAAATATCCTCCTTACGTAATTTTTCATTTGGCGAATTGGTTAGTTAATCATAGACATATACTTGAGAGTTAGTTCTCTTTCAATTTGTACAACAGTGTACATTCATTCTTTGTTCTCTATGATTTATTGAATAAAGAATTTTACTTACCAAAAAATATATATATATATATATGATCCCAGCTATTTTAAGAGTCAACATTAATAATGTATACTGTATATATAAATAACTACATTATGTATCATTGTGAAAAAAAAAACATTAGTTTTTATTATTATTTAAATACACTTCTCTTCTCTCTCTCTTTTATATGTTTACTTTTCCCTCCAAATAGCCTGGAAAATTGCTGGAGAAGATGTGTAATCTGAGTATCTGTCACCTACAGGGGTGCATCTTTGAGTTCACACGTTGGGAGCATTCTTCCACTTTAATTTGTGAGATATACAAACAATTGATTCTTAATTAATTTGACTTGACTATACATGCATCCAAAAAATATTGATTTGTGCTTATCAAAGTCAACAAATGCTGCAAATAAAGCCTACACCACTCAAACAATCTTCCCAACAAATCATAGAGCACTAATTTACAAAAAGTCAGTACTTGCAATGCAAGCATCCTAACTATACAATAAGCAATCGAACATGTTTCAAAAATTTGCGACGAACATAATTCTAAATATTTGTTTTACTTTGTTTAATTCGTTAAATTATAATTGGGAGTTTTTGAATTATTTGCTAGAATTGTAAGGTGCACAATCAAAATTTAATATCGGTTATTTAATGTCAAATATATGAGTAATACAAGATTATATAATTTATAAGCACATAGTACAATATATTTATCGAAATTAGACAATTAGTTCTGTTTGAGAAAGAAAGTCGAGCCCAAAAAAATTGATCGAAGCTAATAAAAATGTCAACGACAAAAAATGTAATTTTTTCATGCTTGTTATTTCGGGGTAATTACTGTAGATACAAAATTTTGAAAAACTTACCAACAAGCGCATAAATGAGATTCCATATACAATTAAAATGCATTTAAAAGTGCAATTGTACCTACATACGATAAAGCCTCTATAAATTAACAACTTTGAGACCGGAGGATTTTATTAATATATAGAGATATTATTATATCGATAAATTAATACTTATTAATTTAAAGAGGTTTTAACGATATATGACAAATTGGCTTCAAAGCCCAAATTCTTTGAATAACTTTAAGACACATGCATAGTTATCGATGAAAATTAAATTAAAATACAAATGTACTAGTAGAATTCCATGAATACAAACTCACGTGGAGTTTGGAATGACTTGTTTAAATTAATTGCTTTCGACAATCGCAAAAATTCGCTTTCATAAAATCCTAAAGCGACTCAAGTGCAAATGATGCAACTCCCGGAGAAGACATTCGTGAGCTTGAGAAATTTGATCACGGTATGCAATATCACCACAAAATGGATGTGAATCAATTGCTCGACTTAGCTATGTACACCAATTGATGTGAATGCAAACATGTTGTTATAACTACGCATACCAATTCTGCACTTTTTAGCGTCTTCGGTACCAAGAAACAACTCTATTAACTGTGAAGGCATTTCGTTGGTGATAACTTTATCTCTCCCGGGATAAAACAAAATGTTGGTGGTTCTTGAAAAATACGCTTTTGCACGCAAAAGGGACGCTTTGGTATATCGGAGTAGTATATCGTGACTACGATCATACATTTTAATGGGTTGATTTATTTTTTTCAAGATGAATTGTACTTGTGCATGACGTTTGATATTGATCCTTTCGTCGGGTTATTTTTTTAGCATCTCTACGCTCATCTAAAGACATATTTTTTTTTTTTATCGGTTTTGTTATTTTATTTAGTGTTTCAAGACTTTGTTTTGTTCCTCAAGTAGCATTATTATAAATTAACCCGATCAATGCTAGTTACAATGAGAAAATAAACACCACTAAACTTATTCACAGTACATTAAAAATAGAGAACTCTATTAGACAAAAACAATAGTATTTGTATTGGTGGCAGTAGAGGGGAAAAATTTCAGAATTTTGTACAAGAAATATAATTAACGCCTAGAAAAATTGTAACTATTAGAGTGTACCTGCTTGGTTGAGGGAGCAACGTGCCAATAGTTTGTAAGGTTTGATGTAGCTGCACCAATGAAGTTCTAAGGCAAAAAACCAGAAAACCAATATACAAATTAAATTTTTATTTCCATATTTTCCATATAGTTAATTGATTTTATGAATGTGTTGGTACAACATGGATATAACTATCACCATAAACCCCTGCAAACTTATCTCAAGATTTAACAAGCAAAACCAGTTCAGGTCCGATACTTTATAAATATGCATACTTCAAGTTAATGTACTCTTATACTGTAATGATATCAGAAATTGAAAAGAATTGGTTCTAATTTTCAATTAAAACCTTCTGTATAAGGATACTCGACTTGACAACTCCCCAATGATGAATCCATTTGGTATTATGTCACAATTTATAGCTGGCAGTTAATAATTATCTTAATTAATAACCTCACCTCTTTTACTAAATTCTTTATAGAGTATGCACGTATAGATAGAGATATATATTGTTTATAATAACCTCATTCAATATGTGAACTTTTATGCAAAAGTAATGTTAATCAGCAGTTTACCGTTATGTCCTTTTTTTTTTTCCTTTTTAAAACAATAAAATAATTTCATTCAAGTCTTACATTTTTCTTAGAAGCTGTAAATGCACAACATCGCATTGTTAAGCAGGTGTAATTAGCTAATGTTACATTAGTACTATAACACTACCAACTAGTGAGGTTGTGCATCTAATCTCATAGAAACTTCCTTTCTAAATAATGCACCAATCTGATCTACAGAAACTTGAGTATGGTTACGCGGCCATATTGTGATCAATATTGAAAATCATTTTGCTATATAAACCTCTTAATCTACTTTTCCTGCCTCAGATGCACAAAGAGTTGGTTATATTTGCTAAAATGAAACTATAGAAGTGTTCATACTTCGCATATAAAACTACTAAAGAGATTTCAAGAACTACTAATATGACTTGTTGATTAGCTCCATTTTGGGTTCTAGATTCTTTAGAAACAAGAATAATTTAAATAGCAAAAAAGGGTAATCAACTATGTCAGTCAAGAAAGAAAAAAAGAAAGCAAGTATGGGACGGAGGCATGTTCGAGTTTTAAATATACATGGAATCGTAGCTTAAATGATTTGATTAAATCTATAATCATGTTTTTCTCATCACATGAAACAATCCTAAAACAGCAGACGTAAATGGGGGTCCTGTAATAATCTATCTTTCACTACATTCGGAATTTCATTGTTGAAATATAATCAATATTCACTCACACAAGCTGCGATAGATAGGAAAAAAATTGAATGCTCATCGGTAACCAATTAAGAAGTACCGCCTTTATTATAAAATAGTTATTTAGTACCCGTCGAGTTGTTTTTGTTTTTTAATGGTTGGGGAGAGTTGGTAACAATTAACTGACCTGCTGTAATCTCTCTCCAATACCAATTATCTCAATTTGTTAAAGCAGTTAAATTAAGAAATTAAGATAATAGGGGTTGGGAAGGATTATACCAAAATCAGTAATCAATTACCAACTCTCGTAATGAAAGTTGGTGGACAATGCATCAATTTGTTAATACACACACATATACTAATTAATCTTTTTGAGAAACTTTCCTATTTATTTCATTTTCTGAGAATACATAGACGTTGGCACAGAACATATGATTTATCAGATGCCATCCAAGTAGATTTTTATGCTGCTGCTAATCCCAAAATCCCCAATACTATATTGTATGGTTATTATAAGAAAATGAATAAATCCCAATGGATATCTCATTGTAAGAGTTGTTGTTGGCATTTCATGAAACACCTAATGGACAATATTGAAGTATCTCCAAACAAACTGCAAAAATTTCCCAACATTTTCAGATCTCAAGTCTACCTATTGCCCCAAATCAATAAAAAATTGATCAAACATCTAATACATGATGATAATATTCAAAAAATCACACTCCAACCATTTATAAAAAGATCAGATTTTCAAGTATATTATCCTAATCTTGTCTTCTTCATGCAACATCCTATACAGTGCAATATGTTAACAACCATCATAAAATAGAGGTTTACTTTTAGAAGGAAATCAATCCACCTCCAATGGATTTGCATCTATGAAGCGAACAAGTTCCACAAATTTGAAGCTTCTGCCTTAAGGCCATAACCAAATTCAATTCTGTAAAATAATCCTTTTTCACCTAAACAAGTTATATTTTTATTTTAAAAACAAGTAATATTTTTCTTTTAAACAAGTAATACTTTTCTATTTAAACAAGTAATACTTTTCATTTAAACAGTGTAATTTTTTCTATTTAAAACAAGCTTATACTTTTCATCTAAAACAAGTTATACTTTTTTATTTTAAACAAGTAATATTTTTCTTTTAAACAAGTAATACTTTTCTATTTAAAAAAAGTAATATTTTTCATTTAAACAAAAGAATCTTTTCATTTACAATAATCACGGGAAGCTAACTACAACAAAGAATAGAATTGTTTTCTCAAACCCAACTACAAATGTTAGAACCGGAAGTTAATGCATGAGAAACGAAAGTATTGCTAATGCTATGTGAAATGAAGCCGAGTATAATGGTGATGAAAAATGAAGATGATGGGAATGAAGGTGAGAATAATAATGTATTTTTTTTGAACTAATATATTTTTGTTATTTTTCAAACAATTTGATATAAAAAATTTATATACAAGTGTGTTCCATATACATTTGCATCAATAGTTCCGGCGAAGTCTATAAATTCTAGTAAATCAATAAAAATGTATTCCACAATCCTCAAGTAAGTTTATGAAAATCCACGAAATCAATAAAAAAAAGTCACTAAACTCAAGATGAGTCATGGATTTTCCACCGAGACTTTTAAAGTCCAAAAAAATCAATAATTCCAATTAAATACACCCGTGACAAACGTGATTTGATTTAAAAAGCCACTCCAATGGCAACTCAAAAGGAACTCAAATTGCCATTTGTGAATGCGAGGTTAAGGCAAATTTGCCTCTACATTGGTTCACAAACTCAAAATTTTTTTTTTTTTATTTTTTTGTATTGTTTAAAGGTTTAATATGTGTTTTTTTTTACTAATTTTTACATTAACTTTAATATTATGTATTAATTTTGTTTATTAAATGTAATTTTTATTTATAATTATTGCTATGTAATTGTGATGACGTGTATTTTGAATCACTTTATTTTATATAATTTATTTTTTTTGCAAGAATATTTTATATCATTTAACAAGTGTGTTTTAATATTTTTTATTAAATTTTCCATTTTTTGTTTTTAGTTTAAATGTAAATACAAAATTATAATTTAATTATAAATAAATGTTAGATAAAATAAAAATTAAATTGATGGAGTTAAGAATATTCTTATTTGAATTAAAATTTGAGTTTAATGGTTGAAGATGATTGTCTTGTTGGAGGCAAATTGGTAGCAAATTTATGTTTTGAGTTGTAATTTGGGTTGGGAGGATTGGAGATGCCCTTAATTTACAGATACTTTCAGAAAATAGCCTGATCGGGCCTATTCCTGAATTCTCGCGACATTACCAAATCTGGAACAACTGTGAGCTTACGTATAAATAAATAAACTTCGATATATATATATATATATAGTAGAAAATATCTATCTAATATATCGATCTTTACTGATTTACACATCCAACAGGAATCTTGCAAAAACAATCAACCCAGCGGTTCAATACCTGATTCCCCATCGAAGAAAAAAAGGCCTAAATTTAGCGCCATTTGATTCCTCTGTTTCATAGTTGTGGTATTCACTCCTTTATTTCATAACCTCTTAATTTGACATCTATCTCATATTTTAATTTATTTAAAAATCTAAAAATATATATATTTTTTTTAATTTTTTTTTCAGTTTTTTCAGTTTTTTCGTTACCGGCGGCTCAACTTAACCCGTCCTAAGTGGTTCGTGGTTCACCCTACCTAATAGTTCATGATTTAGAGTTTATGATTCTTAATTTAGGGTATAGAGTTTAGAATTTTAAATAATTAAAAAACATTGAACATGGTCAAATTTAGAGTGATATTAATGGGTGAAACACCTTATTTTAGCACAGAGAATCCAACCGAAATTTAGTGTACATAATCCTAACAAAAATACCAAAATAAAAAAATAAAAAAATCAAGTTGATTAAACAATTTTATCTAGGAAAATTAATTTTTTTGTCCTATAATTTTCACCATTTTGATCGCGGCCCTACTAACTTACGTGTTTTATCTTGGTCCTATAAATTTACAAAATTCGATTTTTTCCGTCTGTCACTTGCTAGTTACTCGTAGTAGCGGCCTTTAGCAGACACTTGACATGACTAAAAATGTCTAATTTTTGTAAGTTATAGAGACTAAAATCAAAAATAAGAATTAGTGATTTTTTGATTTTGCCCTATAAATTAAAAAAAATTGCGTTTTTAGTCTTGTCTACTACTAATTATATGCAAGAGGTGACACTTGACATGGCTAAAATGACAATTTTTATAAATTACAGAGATCAAAATCAAAATCTGTAATTAAAGATAAAAAAATCAAAATTAGTGTAACTTACGGGACAAAAAAATCAATATTCCCATTTATCTATATTTTTCTTAATCGATTGATTGTATGTTTCGCGGATGACAGGAAATCCGGATATTTGCAAGTCCGGAAACTCGTGCGCCACTTCTAGTTGTAACTCGATAGTGCGTTCATCCGGTCGGGTGGTGGTAAGAAGAAAGCGGTAAATTGCCGCTTATTCTCGGCACCACACTTTCGATCTTCATCATCATATGGGCTATAATTGGAGCTTTCCTTCTACAGCGCCACAGGCGAAAAAACCGTCGCTATTTTAACCTTAGGTATATGAGTTCAAATTCTTCTCAATTTCTTATATATACTATAAGAATATTAACCTTTTAATGACATGCATCAATCATGTGAACTGTCATTAAAGACTTAATGAAAGAATTTGTTGTCATTAAAGATCAATTTTCTTATAGTTACATATATCTATAACTATATAATACAACTACAATTGTCAACTTTTGATTTCCGCCCTTTTTTCCTCCAATCGCTAGATTTTCACTAATCGATCTCAACCGCACATTTGTTACATTACTTATTCATAGTAGTTTAGACTAATAAGTTAATAAAATTAATATCATCTTAATTACTACCTTATTTCGAGGCAAATGTTTAGTTCTCCCATCTATTTAAAGAGAAATTTTACATTTTATTTTTTCAAATCTTATTAGTAGTTTTTTCATTTTAAGAATTAGATTGTTTTCCTCTTTTTTTTGTGAACAATTCTTAGTGAATTAGATGTAGTGTTAGGAATTTTATCGGGAGTATATGATATTAATGAGATTTTAACCGAAAATGTGTATGTATTTCAAGCTTCAATTGTTTTATGAGACACTTAATCACATTGTGTTTTAAAATCTCGATTTAAAGTTTAATAATCTACAATTCATGAAAGATAAGGACATCGGATAAATCTTTTGGTGATTATTTTTGTAATGTTTTGAATTTCTTAATTTTTTGGTTGTATAGGTATCAAGTTTTACAAGTGATCTTTCGTTAACTTTTGCTTTGTAACTTAAATAAATAGTGGTTATAGTTGATGATTCAATATCCTTTCAATTCAAGAATGATAAAAACGCTTTTAGGTAAGATTATTGTATTTTGGAAAAAAAAATCTTTGTTTCTTATTTATTATCATTGTTTCTTATTTTTTATATATGTGTGACAAACACATTAAATTAAATGAGTATACTCTATAACTTTTTTTTTTAATTATTATAATTTTTAACTAATTTCTTTTTTATTAAGTTTTCAGCCAATATATAAATTAATATCAAGTTTTATTGTGTTTACTATTATTGTTGTTTTTATATTCATTGATTATTTTTAAAATTATTAACATAATATACTTCTATAATTTATAATTCTATAATCTATATAAATACAATTATGTGTTCTCATTTTTAGTTTTCCTTTTTTGCAACATTAATCTTCTTTATAGATTAATCTAAGTCATTCATTGCATTGTAGGATGGTGAAGCCATATATTAAATGTTATTTTTAATCTTGACACTAATTTATATGTAATTAATAATGATTGTTCATTTATGCCCAATAATTATGTAGATTTTTTTCTCTTAAAGATCAATCATTCCTAAATTTTACTGCCTCAATTATTACTTTGCTCAAAGATATACACTCTATATGGAGATGGAGATTTGAGGTGAATTTTTAATTCACTTTATTTTATGAATATGCTTATGTTGTTTTTTTTATGTGTATTCATTTGTTCGTATTTTCATGATTTATATTTTTTTTATACGTACTAATATATTTTTATGTTTTTAGGTGTTGGTTTGATTTGGTTGATGATTTTGTGGTGTTTGAACGCCAATTCCCGCTAAACGTTCCTAATTTTTCTTTTAGATATATACTATCCGAAAAATGTCGATATTTATCATATAAATTTAAGATTATCTCGTTTTTTTGTCTATATATACAATTAGATTTTATGTGTATTTTAATATTTTTTATTTTTTATATTGATATTTTATGTAATTTAGGCTTCAATCTTTGGTAAACGCATCCTCACTCAAATGTTTGATAGTCTTTTTCAATTAGTTATGAGCGCTTTTTTAATCTCAATTTTGAAGCTTCATGCACGAAATCGGCTTTCTTCATTGTTCCAATCTTTTCAATTATATTTTATTTTATTCATAATATATTAGTTAATATATACCTTCATAATTGATTCTTTTTTAATTTTTCAATTCATAGATTATTCTCATACTCAATTGTAATTTTATGTACATAAGATGACCTCCAAACAATATAGATTGGCCGAAATATTTCATTATACGAGAATTATGTAATTAAGGATCGAACTTCGTGATTGAAATTATAATTATTATTCAAAAAATGAATTATACAATGAAATCATGAATTAATGGGATTGAAATAATGTATTAGTAAATTTTTAAAATTACTTTCATCTCGGATATATTATTTTAAAGAATAAAAAATATGTTATCACAATCAGAAACAACTTTTTGCATTATAAAATAAATCAAATAATTAATTAACTATTAAGTTATTTGAAATGGTGATTGAATAAAATTACCCATCCAACCAAAATTTTGAAAACGAATTTAAATAAAATGAGAAACATAAACGCAAAGACAAAATTAAGTAAATTTTTCAATCGATCTTTTAATAAATCTTTAATTTTAGCCATTTGATTGTTAGTTTACAAATAATCATGATTTTTCACTAAATATAATTACTTATTACATAATTATTTGTTTGCACGTGGAATAATTATTTGTAATAATCGCTTAATGCTCCTTGACGGCAGATAAGCTACTAAATTTGATTTTTTTTTTTCTATATAGGAAATACGAAGAATACCCTAACTTTAATACTATATGTTCACATGTTTTCGATAATATACATATATATATATAATGTTATGTATCCAATTGTTGAACTCAATTTTTCTGCATAAATATTATTTATTAAATTTTTATTTTAAATAAAACACAACATGAATTGTTTTGATATTTAATTCAATTCGCAAGTTTTTTATTGATTTTTTGCCTTTTAATGACCATTGATCAAATATCGCTTTTTAATCTTGATTGTTCTTTTTTCTTATGTTAGATATGGGTATCTTTGAATTTTTCATTTAATACTTTCAAAATTCTCTAATCGCCAATGTTCATACAAGAAATCTGCACCGTCAAGTAATCGCTGATTACGATCCATATTTTTTCTTTCTCTCCCATGATGAAATCGACATTGTTTACGTTTATTATTGCTTGTCTCATGATTCACAAACATACATTTTTTAAATTGTAATTTATATTTTATATTTGATTGTCAATGATAAAAAGAATTTTTCCATGTGAACTTAACGGCTTCGATCTAGTACCTATATTTTGCCACAAAATTATTATTCCATTGTTTCGCAATACATGTATCTTTTAAAGTCCAAAATACATTCGTAGAATTATTTTGTGGTATTTAATTTCTCCCCATCTATTCATAAATACAAAACTCCTAAGAAAACTTCGTAGTACAGAAATTATCACCGTAGTGTATCGCAAGAAAAAGTGTAATGACACCCGGGCTTGACGAAAGTGTTATGATATTAGTTCATAAATGTCATAATATGGATTTAATACTTTGAAAAGCTTTCATCTGGAGACTTATTCCTTCATAATTTATACCATTAAGAATATTCTTTTTTATTCTTATCTCATAATTCAAATTCTTCAATTATTTCATACATCTATATACCATAAATTACTCTTTTCCTTACTTGACTGTGGTAAGTATCCAAATTCAACATTCTTTAATGATGTTAGATAAATATAATCTAAAAAGGTGTATTCAGAATGAAGACAATCGCTGTCTGCTAACATCATTTTTTCAAAGAAATTACATTTCACCAACGTTATCAACACATTTTATTAAAGGTGCATGTTTATGAACATCACTCTTATTTATTCTATTTATGGTATCTCATTCTCATATTTTTGGTTAACATTTAACTTCTTCATGAAAGATTCTGCTAAATTGTTCATAGAATCAAAAATGTTAAAATTATTATGATTCTTGAATTTTCAGGAAGATTTTGAGTTGTTCAATTTCTTTGAAACTCCTTTTTACTAATAGTTTTTCAAAGTTCACTTTGTGAGTTATTTTGTAAACCAAAAATTAAGCATAGGTAAGAATTGAAAAGTTGTATAAAAAATTGTAAGATAACCATGATATTTGATTACAAGTCCCGGAGGTTTTCTTCTCTCTCTCTTGTACAATAAAAACCCATTTATTTATTTATTGTCCGAAGCCCTTTGGAGCCATGTTTTTTTGTTCTTTAGATTTATTATGAGGTTTTTTATCAACCCAATTTAATGGTGTACATCATTTTTTTTATCATCGTCTTTTGATTTCTTTGTAGTTTTAAGGTCTGATTGTCAACCCAATTAAATAAAACATATGAAAATTATTCTCATCTTTTCTTTCTTTAAATTATTTATCAAATAATAAAATTTATATGTTATTATTAATAAAGATACTAATACATAATAGAAAGCAAATTAAATGTGGGTCGCTTTTTTGCAATTTGGGATAAGATTCGCATTTCGATTGCTTGGTATTTCGTTGATGTAATTTTATATCCTAAACTCAAATCAGCGGTGGGTTAGTTTGGGTGCTTAAAAGCAAATTTTGATTTTCATATCTCCCATCAGATGTTCATTGTTGTTGCTTGATCCACATTTATTTATCTATACGTACTAATTCGAGATATTGTTTCTAATATTGATACATAGTGTTAGTTTTGGTGTATTTCAAAGATAAATTTAAAAAATGCAAATTAACCGAGGACCTTTGATTTTATTTGTTGTATCATTTTCAATAGTTTTGTTGATGGTTGTTTTAAAGATTTTCCACTTTTTTTTAAATGTAAATATATTTTTAAATAATTTTGGATATTAATATTTTTTTTCAGTAATCTTTTTTTCGATAACATCAAATTATTGTATCCATTAATTACAATCGGAGATGTATGATGCTAAACCTTGTCAATTTATGGGCTTGCAAGATCATGCGAAGCTTTGACAAGCAAAAATGACGTCTCAAAGGAGGGAAATGTGTTGATGTTAGGACCAATACTTTTTATCGCATCGCAAAACCTATTGTTTACTTTGTGTGTTACCAGCATTCAAATAGGGAAATTAATTGTATATTCATTTCACAACAAGTATTATATGGTGCATTCACTATTACCAGGTGCATTCACTCTTGCTCTAAGCGTGCTTTTAAAAATAATTAATTTTTTCAAATACCAATTTTTTCCTCATACACACCAACTAATTAAATGCGTCACCCCATCTCTTCCATTGCATTATTTCCCCACCCAACAAAATTAAAATTCTCGAATATATCATCCTGCTTCATTGCATTACCCATATTCCATACCCACACCAAAAATTAAAATATTATCCAAAGCGCTCATCATAACCGTTCCGCAGCGAATTCTTCGTTCCACTCCATATTCCATATTTTATATCTTCGGGGCAATATTATTGGACATGCGTATTGTTAAGATGACAAAATCGAGATTAAAATTGATTATCCATACCAAATAAGTGGGAATTAAATAATAATGATAACTCTTAAACAAAAGCTTAATTAATGGAAAGTTATTTCAAGTGGCTTGAAGCCAATAATTAAATCTAAACATAATAATCGGTTTCATTTAACTAAGACGATAGTGCAATATTAATTATGAGCGATTAATTAATATTTATTGGCTTGAATAATATTGTGGCTCAATATTGATAATTCAAGATCCATTGGAAGGTCCAATCTTAATTATCCTAAAGGCCCCTTAGCCCAAATAAAGTCCAATAACTGGTGTCTTAAAAATAAAATAAATATTTTTTTTATTTTTTCCTCTTATTTTTTAAAAAGATTAAAAGAAAGATTTTTCAATTTTGTTATGAAATGAAGATATGTATTCGAATACAAGATTATCTCATTAAATTCAAGAAATTTAATTTTGTTATCCATATAAGATATGTTTTAAAATTTTAAAATATAAGAAAGATTTTTCGATTTTCAAAATATTATGAAGATATGTATTCTTAATACGCTATTATCTCTATAAATTCAAGTAGATCCAAATCTTGGAATCTTTATCCTTAATTTTCAAAATACCATAACAAAGAGGAGGCCGATTTTTGTGAAATATTTAATTGAGTGGAGAAAAGAATTATATTAGATATATTCAAGATTTCGAGATCAAGAAAAGATTTTCCCATCTTTATTTCCACCAAAAATTTCGACCAACCCCTCATTATAAATAAGCGATGAATGTTTCATCCTCGTGAATACCTAAAAATTGATTTTCGGAAAAATATTAGCGCTGATAAAATATCAAATATTTTGAAACGCTTCTGATTGTGTATTTTTCGAAAAATCAATTGTGAGTGTACAATTCGCGGCCGAAAAAAAATTAGTAAATCCACAAAGGTGTTGCAAATATAATTTTGCTTTTTCCTTTTGTTAAATTGTTCGGCGAGTTGTTGGGGAATTAATTGCACGGATCTATTCGATAAATATTTAAATACAAAATTTAATTCCTGATAATTATTACTAAGATGAATTAAATCCTAAATTAATTCAAATAATAATTCAACAACAAATCATGATATAAAACAACACGGAATCATACGTGACGCGGAATTACTAATGAAGTTAACGTGGAACGCACTTTCGAATGACAATGGCCTTCGATTAGACACACCCAAAAAAACTTCCTAAGTATTCCTTAATCCTCGCTCGACAATCCGGTAGGATGCTTGTAACAATTAACAAAAGGAAAATAAACTTTATTGGCACAACCTTTATGGATTTACTAATTTTTTCAAAGACATGAATTGTATTTGGGAATGAAAGAATCATCCCTATTTATAGACGTAGGTGGCCTCCATTTTTGAAAAAACAATGTGGGGAAAATCTTTCGATCTCCAAGAAATTTAATATATCTCCTATATTCTTTTTCCTATAATTAAAAATATTCCACAAAAATCCCACCTCATCATGTTAAGGGAAATTTCAAATTTTAAGGATCAGAATCCAAGATTTGGATCTTCTTGAATTTGGCTAAGGAGATAATTTGTATTCCAAAGAATACATATCTTCCATAATATCTTTTCAAGAAAAATCAAGAAAAATCTTACTTCGCCTTTTATTTTCAAAAATTTTCGAAAACATACTATATGGATAACCAAGGAGATTTTTGAATTTAATGAGATAATCTTTGCATTCCAAGAATACATATCTTCATTCCATAACAAAATTCAAATGTGCATATTTCTCCCCTTTATTTATGATTTTCGCAAAATATGAGAAAAAATAAGAATAAAATTTATTTTATTTTTAAACACCTTTTTCAGCTTATCGGACTTTATGTTGGGCTACTAAAATTTTTATAGAATTAAGATTGATCTTCCAACGGATCTTGAATTATCAATATTGAGCCACAATATTATTCAGTTCATAAATATTAATTAATTCACTACATACCATTATCGAGACTATCCATCTAACCCATATTATGTACTAATATGGCTCCCTTGCTATTATTTCCCCGCGGTTTAAGATTATCTAGCCTACTAATTAATTCGCTTTCAATCAAATAGTTTTCCATTAATTAATATTTTTTGTCCTCGTTGCGAATGGTTCAACATTATTATTATCCATACCTAAACTGGCCCACTTGCAAGATTTTATATATAAAGCTTATGAATCTCCCAAGTGGGCAAATCGAATGCTGCATTTTGCACACGAGATTCGATAAATCTTAGCAATCACATGTGACCAATAATATTGCCCAAGATAAAAAAGTATTGAATCTTATTGATTCTCTACCCATGATAAGTCAAAGCAATAGTTACCAACCACACGGATCCTATTTATGGACTAAGATTAAGAATAACGGCACCAATCGAGGTCTAATTCTTCCTTGTCCAGCTCAAAGAATTTGTCCTCCTCAGAGGTCATATTCAACAGATCACCATGACCAGTGTAATCTTGGTCTAGACAAGTTAATCTGAAGCTTACACTTCAACCTTTTCACGATGGATTGCTCATTTTATTCAGGCCGTGAATGGTGTACTTGTTAAGGCGGATCAAGACTTAATCTTCGCGATTCCTGGAGTCACTAAATTAACTACAATGTAACACGCATAATTTATTGAACAAAGTATAAAGAAATATATGTAACATTCGATGACATTTAAAGCATCGATAAACAATTTATTTCAAAGAATAAGCCTCCTAAATTCCGGCTTTTGATTATACAAAGTAAAAAGATACTTTCCAAGATAATCCCAACAATTCCTTCCAACGGATTGTTTAACAAGGCAAGGGAATACTGAGAAGGCTTTTTGGTGTGTTCGTGAACTAGATCCATTCTTCAACGATTGTCACCTCCGAGAGGTTAAATAATATAAACCTGCAGAGTAATTCCGGCACGCTGGTAGGATTTAGTATGAACCTGCTTATATGCATGATTTGTTGTTGACTATTATTTGAATTAGCTGAAGGATTAATTCATGCTAGTAATAATTGTTAGAATTAAATTTGTATTTAAATATTCATCCCTAATAGATCCGGCAATTAATTCCCCAATAATCGGGTATCGAGCCCTTGCCGCTCAATTTAAATCAATTTAATTCATTTTCTTTAAATTCAAATTGGATAGCAGAATTGCCAGATCTTTTTTTGGTGATCCAATTGTCATGAATTTAATGTGTTTATTTATGCATGCATATAAATTGTTTTTAATTCACTCATTCGAATTCGCTTTTGCTCGCGAGAAAATCCACGCAAGAGATTGATTTGTTTGATCTAATGTAATAGGACTAGTCTAGATTCAGGTTTATTTATTTATCGTAAATAAATTGAAACCGATCGTGGAGCCAAGATGAAGATGATGAATTGTGCACAGGTGATCCCTAAATCACGCACGCGCCCGGCGTGGGCAAAGTGCTGCTATCGATACATGATCGTCATTGATCAAGACACAGAAGACCAGTAAGGCGCGACGGAAGGTATCGCGGGTGAGGCACGCCAAAGACACGGACGCAGCGGAAGCCGGCGAGAAGGCGACGCGAGGCTGGACGGAAAGATGGGCGAATACACATTGAATGCGACTAAGCGAGATCCGGGCTGGCGGCCGCTGAAATGAGATGATGTGACGGACGCCTTACCGGTTAATCGCCGGAAAGCAGTGTACTTCGACCAAGGAATGGGTCGATGACGCTACTCGGGACGTATGTAACCTTTCGAGACGAACGATGGCGCGTATAAGACGATGAAAGATTTCACATACGACAAAATTAACTCGATAATTGGATATACGCGCCTAATGTGTTTAATTTTGTTTTGATGTTTATGCATTATTTATGTTTATTTAAATCGGTTTAAATTCTATGTACGATGAGAAAAATGTTTTAAAAAATCTCACTTTCAGTACTCATTAAGATGCTTAAACACTAACGACAATTATTCTGATAATAAAATTTAATTAATTTCAAATTTATGATTTTACATTATTTGTGAATTCGAGAAATTCCTCTTACGACTACTAAAAAGATGTATTTCACATTAAATTCAAATGGATTTACTTTATGGATTATTACTAACATTTATGATCTTCCTACGAGGTTTGCTCAAAGCAAAAAAATAATAATTCGTATTTAATCATGTTACATTTAGGTATAAAATCGACATGCATATACTTCCCTCAAGTCCCTCACACTGGTATTAACTAGTCAGAGCCAATCTATTAAATCGATATTAAATAATTTGGTTTTAATTTAACCAAGCAAATAACGACCCACCATCAGTGGGCTTATTTAAACTGCTTGACGCCACGATGCATGTTCATATTTTTTTTCGAGATTTAATACGCGTACGGATCGTAACTCGCGGATATATTTTGTGCTATGACAGCTTATTTATTTGGGCTTAAAGACGCTGAATCCTTTTAACGCATCATATTATACTTTAAAGTCAATAATGCGGAGTGGAAACTATATCGATTAAAACGGCAATTATAACGCCCTCAATCGCATTAAAAGCACATGGATTCTCAATACGTACCAAAATCAGATGAGCCAACCGACGAAGCCAAAATTGACTCGCCGATCACCATAGAGATGCTGCTGAAATGCTGAGGCAAAACCTGAAGCGGATTACTGCCTCAAAATTGATGGCCCATCTGAATAACTTAGGTTCTCGAAAGCAGATTATAATCGAGACTAGATGAATTTGCATTTACCTTCATTTAAAAAGTGGAGCATTGCCACTGGCCTATTGCCGTCTCAGAGACGTTGATTGGGGCACTAAACTCGTTTCGATTCAAGAAAGGGTTCATCTTCATCTTTACCATGGTAGTGCAGTTAAGAGAACCAAAATATAAGGCTAAATTCAATCATTGCCAAGGGCAATGGTAAGATAATGAATGTCAGGTGTCAAGGAAAAATCCAGTATGTTGCCCAACAGCTTGAGAAGCGACAATGGAGGGCTTTACCCTCGTCTAACCCCAAAAGTAAGGCGAAAGAAAAAGGTAATTCTCACACACGTTAGTTGTTGAAACTTAGTTTAACAATAAAGATACTTCTCATTCGCTGGGTATTGATACGTGATCCACCGATCATGTTTAGGTTTCACTAGTTCAAACGGATCTTGAAATTTTAATGGGAGCGAGATCTCATCATAATGCCACAGAAAATACGAGGAGCCAGACCTCGGTTTTTCAAGACAAAGTTTTAATTTTTATGTTTATTCAATGTAGTAATTAATTGCTTTAAACTTACCTGATGATATTCAAGTTACTTTACAAAGCTATACCATTTTATGATAATTGTTTATCCGCTACGGAACGTTGTCAATAATCTCTATGGCAATTAAATACACACCACCTTTTAAATGCACCTATAAATTATTGCTCAATTGTTTTTCTTTGAGCAAAGAAAAATTTCATCGTATCGTGAACTAGAAATCATGCATCGTAAGATCGATATTAATTCAAAGAGATCCATTGCCACCTCCTGGTTGAACCAATCCCAACCTCAGAATCATGTCTGATCGAGGCATCTCGAGCTGCGCAGAGCCAAAGGTTGTTAGAAATCATGATTTTACGTCCACCGTCAATCAAAGCAAGAGTGATATACATAGCATTACTTTTATTTGGATGATTACTCAGCGTACTCTGCCATATTTTCTTATGATAACTGAGACCTTGAGAAATTCAAAGAATTAAGTTCACAAAAGAGAATCAGGAAAACGCGACGTAAGTCTCTGCAAAGGATCCGACGCGATGTAGTAATTCTCAAAGAATGGCTTTGAACTACTTGGCTAAATGAAGCGGATTTTATCCTCAATTTAATCAGACCTGAATCTCAACAAAACGGCAAGGCAGCCAAGAACATATCCTCTTTTAGAAAAATGGTTAGATCAATGATCAGCTGGCGCGATTCACCTGTCGCTTCCTGGAGCCTGGAAATGCTTATATTCTGACTAAAGATCCAAACCTGCCTCCCAAAACTCCCAAGACTGGTGGATCACCTCACGGAGACATGATTGGGATGTCCTTACTTGCTGGACATGAAGCCAAATTGATCTCGATCGTATTCACATGAGCGATAGATAATTTTATAAATAAAAGGATGTTTATGGTCTCCTAAGATCAAAAGGGCCAAGTAACTCTTACTTAGATTTTTGAAGCATGACTATATGAAACGAAAAGAAGACCTGGTGGCTTTTAGATTACTCTTAAATTGGAGCTATTATTAACTCATTAACTTATGAAGACGACATACTAAAATCTTAATAATAATTTTACACAACCTGAATCCTCAATGTAGCTTTAGAGTGCCAAGTAGATGTACCCCGAGAGATTCACGGGATAGAGAGTCTCGATTTCCATTCCAGATGCAAGACTAATCAAAATTCATGGACATATGACGAGGCAACTAAGACAAGGATGCGGTTACAAACAACAAATTAAAGCCGAAAACGTGGGTTCTACGGATCAACAGAGTTATGTGAGCTAATGAATCCAATGACTGTGGGTCAAACCCATTGTCAGGCAAGGGGTGTACAAGAGAAAAGAGGATGAGATTTTGAAGGTGGCACCTCAAGGCAAGGTTTAGAAGTAAAAAGGCTATACCGAAAGGCGGTCGACTACGAGGAAACTTTTTCGCTTCGAGAAGAACGCCGTCCATCCGACTTCACGATCACGCGATCTCGACTTTGGAACTGCGCAAACGGACGCTAAGACTATTCCTTAACTAAGTCTTCGATGAAATAGGAATCTATATGCAACAACCCCAAGGCTTCGCTGAAAAAGGCCGCAAACACCCAACAGAAGCTTCCGTTGTCCATTTACGCACTCAAACAAGATCCAGGCTTGAATCATTTACGCATTCTCAAACAGCTTCTTACGGGCTCGATCAAAACCTAGTTCAGTTGTGTGTACAAAAAGCTGGCCTGAATCAGTATCGTATTCTTAAGACTACACGAGATTTACATTCTCGCTTCATCGGGAATCCATGTAAAGCGGTTATCGATGTGGCACGGTTTTCAAAAACAGCTTTGATACGAAGATCGCAGTGAAGTTTCAGCACATCCTCGACTGCGATTACCGAGATCGCAATAGTACGACAGTTTATCGCAGTTTCATACATAATCGCTCAAGCCGACCAAAGATGCAGATTCCAAGAAAGACTTCGCATCTTTCGACATAATCCGATTTATCTTAATGACACAAAACAGATAGATGATATGAAATGCATTCTCATGCTTCCTACCGCCGAAGCCTTACGATTAACGCTGCGGCACGTAGACCCGATATCCGCTTTATACGTCAAAGATATCAAAGTAACCCGGAAAGAATATCGACTACGGGCTTAAAAATATTCCAAGTATCCGAAAAGAACTCGAGATAACGCTGGTTATTTCAGACACCTAATCCCCACTCCGGGCCATACCTGACCAATTTCTAATCGTGACCAGATTCCGTGGTATCCACCTCAGAGTGTAAGGTTTTACGTGAGGAGCCTATGACATTGTATATTAAGTTGTGAATGATCACGATTCTACCATTAAATAGAACATGAAATAGCTATGGTAAGGAAAATGAAAGAAGGGCTTGCCCAAGAACTTTAGCGATTGATTAAAACTGACTCAAGATAATCATCAAGTATCGTGATAATGCCGAGTTAGCTTTGCAAATCTGAAAGGGAACCAAGAGTCAGCGCCGCTGAACATATTGAAGCGAATACTATCTTATACTAGAAATCGCAAGAGAGTGAGACAGAGGGTAAAGATCATATTGTATAGAATCTAGCAGATCCATTCACAGTATTCTGGGCTTATAATACATTCGAGAGAGATGAAGTGAACAAAAGACCGCCATTAACTGGCTGGAAAGATAATACTGGGGAGAGTTATTAAAATTGTACGTGACATTAGACGCCGACGATTGTGAACTACAACATATGTCAGAAGATAATAAAAGCATTTCGAAAGTATAAAGGAGATTGCTGATTATAATCGATGATGCTATTTATAATCAAACGTACTTCGCCTTTATTTACCCAAATAAATGATATCATCGATGCTTAAATATCAATGCCATATATATTTATCGATAATCGCTCAATAACAGACGTGTTACATTAGAAGTTAATTTAGCGACACCGCATCACAAGATTAAATTAATGCCTCAGGAATCAAAAGTACACTATTCACTTACCTCAGATGGAAATGGAAATTAACCATATACAAAAGCGTTGAAGTAAGGCTCGTGATTGCTTCGGTTTTTACCAAGCAGATTAATTAGTGCAATGACCGATGCATCAACAGACTTCACAGGAGGGACAAATTTCAGCGATCAACTGGTGAAGAATTGACCAGCCGTTCAAGATTTCTTAATCTCCGCCCCTTAAATAGATCGCGCGGTTGCGAGAATTTTCGCTGATTTATTACGTAGTCAACGAATTCAATATTTATATTCCGGGCACATTATTGGTCATACGCCAATAAGCAAGATTTAATAATAAGCACCGCGCAACACGCTGGTTCGATTTTATATTCATAAGATTTATCATACCAAATCTTTGTCGAACTGGGGCTCGTATAGATAATAATGTCGAATCGTCTAACTACGACAAAAGATATTAATTAATGGAAAGTTATTTCAGTGTTTGAATTAATTAACGGGCTATATAATCTTAAACACCTTTAGTATCAATAACCTGTTTTTCATATTAATACGTTAATAGATAACAATATTAATTATGTAAATGATTAATTATCACGGGCTTGAATATCAGGGCTCATCGAGATCTGAAGATCCAATATTCAATTCATTCTCCTAAAGCGCCTCATAAATTTCATAAACATAAAGTCCAATAACCGAAAAAGCGTTTTAAAATAAATTTTGTTGTTATTTTCCTAATTTTCAAAATACGAATAAAAGAAAGATTTTCTTGAATTTTGTTACGAAACGAAGATATGTATTCTGAATACAAGATTATCTCATTAAATTCAAGAAATCTCCCACTTGGTTATTTATATGATGATTTTCAAAAACATGTAAAAAATGCTTAAATGAAAGATTTTCGATTTTTCTGAAAATATATTATGGAAGATATGGCTCTCGAATACAAGAATCATCTCATAAATTCAAGAAGCATCCAAATTCGAATCTTTATCCTTAATTTTCAAAAAATATCATAACAATATGAAATGATTTTTGTAGAATATTTAATTACGGAGAAAAGAATATATATATTTCGAAGATTTTCGAGATCACAGAAAAGATTTTTCCATCTTTATTTCCACTCCAAAATTTCTAATTAACCCCTCATTATAAATAAGACTTAATGTTTCATCCTCAAGTGAACATCTAAAAATTAGTTTTTCGAAAATATCGCCGATAAAATATCAAATATTTTTGAAACGCCGATGATGTGTATTTTTCAAAAAATCTCAATCATGAGTGTACAATTCGGCAGCCGGAAAAAATTAGGTAAATCCACAAGCGCGGTGCAACATAATTTTATTTTTCCTTTTTGTTAAACCTGCTCGAAGTTCCTTCCTGCACCGATTGCCGAACGCGCGTGCGGAATACGGAGAAGGCTTTTTATGTGTTCGTGAACGCCGATCCACCTTTCAATCTGGGCCACTCCGAGAGTTAGTTCATAAACCCGCAGCACCCCGCACGTAGGGATTTATGCGAATCGCTTATACGTATTTATTTATGGTTAATTATTATTCAATTAATATAGGATTAATCATGCTAGAATAATTGTTAGAATTAAATTTGTATTTAAATATTCATCCCGAATAGATCCCGTCAGAAATTTATACATTTGAAAGTCCAAAAACACACGACAGACCAATTAATTGGCACTGACCGATGTTTATATTACTCGCCATATAATTTACTGATAATGATTGTATAGAAATCAACTAATGAAATAGATAGGTCACACATTGAGGGGGAAACTCAATATGTATAGGTCAGATCCGACCAAAGTGACGTACCGACATCCCAGCACGCAATAAGATCGGGACGATTTTATTCCAATGAGATCTCACCGTCATAAAGCTCAAACTCGTGATACTTGAAGGATCGATGATTCCAGAGGATCGGTCGTAGACTAAGATCACACCAGCCCTTAGTCAAGTTGGTCAACGACCTAAGACTCGCACGCATCGATCAGTCACCAATTGCGCGAACTGACAAGCCACCTAACTTACCGCCTATGATCCGAACAAGAAGAACGCCAAGCGAATAACAACACCGAAAAGTTGAGTCTCGGCGCATCCAATAGTTAACAAGACACGATGACGCGAGCTCGCGAATCATGATTTGACGCTACTCTATAACGCCACAAAGTACACCACGCTGCCACGCCGCTCCCCGGTTTCGTCACATCGTGCCTGCTCACTAACAATTGAATTCAAATCGCTTCCAATCTGATTGGCGTTTATAAATACGATCACACTTTCAGAAATGAGTATAATCTGGAACGATGAACAAATCGCTCGCTTAATATCGTGATTCCGCATTAACACGAATAAAGAAGATTAATTTTCTGTTGTTGTTCATCCCATAAAGTTCTAAGATAACCATCTACCGGCAGTCATATACGCAAGAAAAGATATCAACCAAACACCTACCAAACCCCAAGCTAGCACATAGAAGATTTCTGCATTTCAGTGGTTTTATTTCGATCTGACTCCATGAGTGAACATTCAATGGTGGTAATTGGTCGATCACACATAAAACAAAGTCCAATTGTTAAGTAGCCTCAAGGATGGACGTGAAAGGATCGGCTTGGTCTGAACCACTATAAATTCCCGCTTTTACCGCTGATTAATCGACACAATAATTCATTACCAACCTTTTAAAGCGATACTTGACCCAAGTTGAGATCATTAAGACCAAGCTTCCGATCCGACTAAACCTCGACACTTCGCCAACTGATTAAAAGATTAACTTGAATCAGATTATCAAACCGGATTTTTCACACTCCGGTAAACTTGCTTTCCGCACACATCAGCTTAAACTGAGTTACCGAACTGACCGGTTTTCAGGCGACAAGAAATGATATCGTACCCAAACCGAGTCCACTCTGATGACTCCGATGTTAACCGCTTCACACCTCGACGGTAATAAAAGCTTGTAAGCTCCACCACCCTCCCCAGACCGGGCCTTCATGGCCAAACCCGGTTTCGACCTGGCGTTGGTATCAGACAGTTGGTTCTACTGACTATCGACTTCAGGGATTTCATCGATTTTATGGGGCGTCTTGTATCAAATCGATCTTGAAAACCGTTTAAAACTCATTCATTTTCTCCAAAATCACTCAAAGACGATAAGCAACACTCAGAACGATCATGATCTCGCCGGGTTCTCAATCGATGAGATGCAGATTAGTCATATATATGTCCAACCATCTAAAGTTCTATCAATGGGTGCATCGACGCAAAGTTTCATCAAGAAAGACCATCATCACATACTACTTAATAACCCTTAATGAGATCCAGATTGGCTCGAAAGTTTCAGACGAAAGCCTTAAATTGATGGATGCGTACAGGAAACCGCATATTTAGATATTATCGAAGGCACATTATCATGAAAACAATGATATAATCACTATGAAAAAGAGAAAGACCTCAAATTGGCGAAAGAACGATACCGTCAAATACGCGAGAAATCATCGGTATAAAAAGACAAATATTTACAAGCCGAATCGCGAATTAAAACTCCATAAGGTTTCAATCTAAACCATCAAATGAAGGATAATAAATAAGCTGAGAACTTCCGGTATAGACAACCGATAGAAGATATTTCAACTACAAAATCCTATCTTCACCAAGAACGATACGAAGGTCACAGAATCATGATCACAAGACATTTCAAAGATGAAGCCGGCGGCTTGTTCTTGAGTTCCACTGTTCGATTTGATTATGCGAGACAGCCGAATAAGATGGCAACTACCGGTTTCAACTTCAAAATCGGGCCATGGCGCAACCAACAGCCAGTAACGGGCGCAACGAACTCCGGTTGGGAATATGAATGAAGTCGCGTATCAGAATGCTCGCTATCACAGAAGCTTGGAGAAGTCGAACGTCCAATCCTGGTAAGTATCAAAGATTTTATACGACTATCAACATAAATGGTGAGAGAGATGAGATCACCAATTCTAAGTTAACCATCTCGGCGGACGGAGTGGATCACAGATGAAAGGAAAAGAGATAATCAGATCGAAAGTGAAGGAAGAGATAACCAATCGTACGTAATATCGATCATCATTTAGCGAAGTCACCCCGACAGTCATACAGATTAAGATTCATCTCCCAGCCGGATTAACCCAGGTCACAGAATGCTGCACTGACGCCAGAACAAGAGAGCAAACGCGATAGACGTAAGAGCCATGGTTAATTATTCTTATCCGCTTCGTTATCGATATTCCTTCCGTAAGATTGCTGATCGCCAGTCATTGGCCGATTTCTTAAAAAATTTAAGATCCATGGTTCTCTTCAGACGATGATTTAGATTCGCTCGATGGCCGTGAGGACCAATCTGAGTAGAATTTCCAAACTCTGCCGCTTGCTTAATTATTATCATTAAGACACCTGGGCCGGGAGATCGACTACAAATTTACTCGAGCAATTGCTTATATCTTCTCCAATGCAGACACTTATGCTATAAATCGGCTGAAGTCAGAGAATTAAAACATTAGCTTTAAGCAGAATGACCTCAAGAAAGCCTCTTCCAATTTAAATTGCTTAACCGCCGTGGCGAACCCAGGAATGTAAAATTTCGAAAGGCGCTTCGATTGCAGGGCGAGATCAAAGATCACCAGATAACAAATGTTAGTCGATGATTTCAAACTTCAAGCAAAAATTCTGATGAAATTTATTCCAATGCATGAAAGCTCGAATTATCCGGAGGATATAATTCACAAGGGCTGAGAGCTACAAATCATCTAAAATCGCTTCAAGATGTAACGGTTTTCGAATAACTAATACGAATACATGGATCAGCATGTAACCTTCTATCTCTTAAAAAGCTCCCCATTGATTCTATCTCAAAAGGTGTAATTGACGAAGCCAAGAAAGATATACCAAAAGCTAAACATGTATCTAATATGGAAAAGATCGCCAGCAGTAAGCAGCGGTTTAACCATGGAACAGAACACCCTTAATCGAAAAGGACGCTGAGATAAATGTAAGAATCGCCTGAAGAGACCAACTCGATCAATGCGACGAACGAAGTGCAACTCAAAAAGGAAGTCCAATTCGAGACTCAATTCATGTCACCGCTTAATAAGCATTGCTTGTAAATCAAGAAACTACTCTAAAAGATGACAGAAGAATATTTACCCCTATATAATCGCACCAGGGTTGCCAGATCAACCATCGATAAAAGAAGACAAATGGGGTAAAGATAAATTCCGTGTTCGTTGTATCCAAGGTTGTTCACACCATTAATCATACAAATCAGA